>JAKWJA010002496.1:37697128-38123597 GCA_027704765.1 Solanum habrochaites | reverse complement strand
TGCTTATGTTCACGTGACAATCCAACGGGGAACTTATCTCTTATACTAAACACTTCCACTGCATTCATGATTTAAAACAATTCTAACACGATTAAATGTAAACGTGCGTGGCCCTGTAAGACAGTATACAAAAACAATGAATTTCATGGTCTGTAAGGTTACACCAAACTAGTCCATTCAACTTTGTATTCTACCTTTTAGAAAGACTTTATATGGCTTAGTTTCTTCTTGGGATATAATATTGTTCAACATCCCATTCCTTGGAATCAAAAGTTAACTTTGTTTTCAAGTCTTAACACTCCTATGATTTATACTAGTTCCTTTTCTGTTCTTGTGCGTGTCTTGGATAGGCTCAGGCGCGTCAGATTTACCATCATCCTTTAGTGTAGTTGCGCTGTGATTGCGCGTGAGCGACAGGCTATCCGCGCTTGTGCTCCTGACCCCTGACCCTGACACTCCGAGTAAATCATCCTCACCACAAACTGCCCGCACCAAACAGTATTGCCTAAAATCATATCGCATTAGGCTCCACCAATCGTTGGCTCCCAGTCCGTACTCAAGCCCACTTTCATGGCAACATCTTGGTACTAAAACGTTTCGTTTGCTGATGAAGACATACATCGCCCTCTATCCCACTTTGAATTTTTTTGGATGTTAGCCACAATTGGGCATCTCTGTTAATTTTCTTTTATGTTAATCTACCTAAGTACTCATCTTATCTCCCATATTATTTCCTGTCCTATGTTAGGCTTTTGTTCGGCAGACCTATTCTTCCTCAGCTCGTTTTATGTTGATCCCCAACATTTCCTAGTTTCTTGTGCCGCCCTTGTGTCCGATAGATCCTTAGGATAACCATTTTTGCATTTCTATCCAACTTCTAGTCACCACACCGCTTATTTGCTGTTTAATATGGTTTACAACGTGGACACTTACGTTTTCGGCGGTCTCATTGGTCCTTGTTTCCCTAAATTTACTTGTAAATCTCTTGATATGATCCGTTAACTGGGATGGGTTGGGCGCTCTCCTGTTGTGCCCTTGTTTTCCTGTCGACATGAGTGTACGTTTTCATCTCTGTGTGCTTGTGCTCACTCCTTACCTTATATTTTTCGATTCGCTGCACGTGCACAAAGCACGCGTGAAAGACCAGGTATTCTTGATTCCTTTGTAGTCCTAACCAGCTCATCCTTTTTTCAGTCTCCACATGTAATTCTTAATCCTTCTGCGATTTGCCCGTGTGCTTAGAAGCTAATTATTCACTTATTCAGTGGGCCCACAAGTTTTCATTTGTTTCATGCTGCGGTATCACTTGTGACCACAGGTTCTGTGTGATTCAAAGGTCACGTAGTTGGTAGTGTCTTTTCTCAAACACCCCTTTTGGCTAGCATTACCTTATTTTGATGCTCATGCTTTAATTTCTTATACTTCTCTCCTGCACGTCGTATAACCCTCCACAGAACCTTTCACTCACCGGGTAATATCCGCTTGTATCTCCCACCAGTTTGCGTTTTGTTTTACCAATCAATCCTCAATCCTCCACCTTGCCCTGAGGATATGTGGCACACGTTGTTTCTTTTCCAAGGGGGTTCCCGTTTGCACTTGTATAAAGTATCTGTTGGGTTTGTACCTTATTTGCTTGTTCTGTCCTCCACTTTTGTTCTCCCATTTTTGTCATATGCATGGTAACTTCGCTATCCCCATCATCACATGCGGTGCCGCTTCACCAGATTGCTGTACAAGACTTTGAGGCGCCGAATTTTTCATACGCATCCTCTGTGCTTGTCTATACCCCAACCTATTTTCCTTTCTCACGTCTCTCACACATGTTTGCTCATGCACCGAAGCCATGGCGTTTGAGCTTATGCTTTTTTCGTATGATCTTTTACGCCAAAACTGGGAGTGTGGGTCGTCGGGTGTTCGTAGGTTATTGCTTATCTCCTGGCTCCTTCGCCTAATATAGTGATATTGTAGATCGAGGAGCAACTGGTTCTTGCACATTGGTGTTTTCCATATCTCACTGACAAAGATAATCCATATTCTATTTATTGCTTCATCACTCTTTTGCCACTTATTCTCCCTCTTTGAGTCCCGGACCGTGTACTCGCGGTACCGTTGGCCAGAGGGTTTTCTTATTCTTGACATGTAGTTGAAAATAGGTAGTCTTTTGTCAGACCCGATCCTGGTAGTCATGAATTATCAGTTGATAACGTAGAGATTTGGGTGGTAGGACTGTTAGTCAGCTATATGTATCATAGTTTGTTACCTCAGTCACCGCCGCTGCTCGGACCTTGTAGCCCCCATAGTTTCTGTGCGCTTGTTATAACACAACACAACTTTGTCCGAGAAAAATGAGGTTTAGTAATGGTTGCTGAACGTTCATTTATATAAGTGGCAGTATTTTACCAATTGTTTTCATATTACACTTGTAATCAACTGGCCGCACTCCTCAATGTTTCATCTATATTTGTACCCCTATGGGCCAGGTGATCAACCCCATTCGGTCACCTCTCTTCGGACGTTCTGCGGTTTCAAATTCCGTAATTAGGCATGTGGATGTGGACGTGAGAGATACCCGTTTGTTAGACTATAATCGTTGGACCCGTAGTTGTGAAGAAAGCTTTGTTCTATTTTAATACGTGAAGTGTTTCCATGTCCCTCATAGCTATATTTTATTCTACTCAAGCATACCAACGGAGGAATGGAATGCGTGGCATTTCCTTGCTGTATGTTTTTTCCCTCTTTCTTAGCTCATGTCTCTGTGCTCTGAACCAAATTTTTTCTCTCTCCTTCTCTAACTTTTCCTTTTTTTCGCTGGTTCTGCTCTATTTTCTCGTGACAGAGTCACGTAGTGCGGGCATATGAATGGACTACTGACGCCTAGCAGGGTGTGCCCTTGGTAAGTTTCCCTTTTAACAATGCGTATGCGCATGAGATACTCGTTCTTAAGGTATAAATTATCCTTCGTTCAGTGTCTGCCCGTGGCGTGGTTTGAACCCGGTTGCTTGTGCCTGTATATATCGTTGGCAGTATCATGATTCACCCTTGAGGTTGTGTTTAAAATACTACATCGCTTCAGGTTCGACAGATCTCGCATACAGGTAAGGTTAGTTCGTTGTACACAGATTATTTGGTGTGAGAATGAAACACCCACACGTGTTATTATTAGGGGTATATATTGTTTGATTCAATTCTCGTTTTGTGTTATACTATCCCTCCATAGTCTCCTCCGACCCTTTCTGCCTCAAGGAGGATACACCACCCATTGTACCCGTAGTGCACTCGAATCAGATTTATACGCGTTTGATCGTGGTTTTCAACTGATTTTTCGAGCGCTAACAAAGCACGCCGCCCATAACCTAGGTATAGTAAATGGCCTACAAAGGAGGGAAGTCCACTGCCATTTATTTGTCGTTTTTCAAAGTACTCATGAGCTTCGCTCTTGTCTTTTCCCCGTCCCTAATGAGGGTTATTAACTGTTGAGCGCGAGTTTGTTTTAAGATCCTCTACTCTTTTGGTTATCCTATACGTTAAGCATAATTCTTCTTTGTGTCCTAATGCCAAAGGCGCCAAATGCGGTGTAATGAACATTGAGACATCTTCGGATCTACTCCCACCCAAGGTTAATTCATCTGCTGCGTTCTTTATTCATCCATGAGACACGTATCTATTTGCCAACACCATCTCTTCACCGCTGCTACACCCTTACCCCCCACGCTTACCACATTCCTTACTTTTCCCACTCTCTTTCCTTCCCTTCTCTACCTGGTAGTTCCATTATTTCTACACACCCTCCTCACGCTTACCTAGATTACGTCTACCTTTGGCCTTTCCCCCCCCCTTCCCCTTTTTTCCCCCTTTTCCCCCCCCTGTTTGCCCACTTCCCACCCATTTTTTTGCCCCCCCCCTCCTTCATACCCCCCACTTTCCTCCTTGCCATTCTTTTTTTTCCGACCCTACCCTCCCTCTTCCCTCCTTTTGCTTCTCAGTTTCCCCTTCCTAAACACTCTCTTACTACTTTATCAGGGTTTGAGGAGATCAACCCCGCCCCCATTCAGATTCAGACCCTTGGGACAGGTGCTTGTCCTCTTCTCTCCCTAGAGACGTCCTCCCTAAGTACCTCTACCAAGAACCTGACCACTGCTCCTTCTTCGAGCCTCACTCGCCCCAGCGGGCTGGACTATGACCACGCCCCCCACCACCTGTACTGCATCCCCCCCTGCCCCCCGGTGGGGCTGTCGCTTGGCGAAGCTTTTTTCGTTTCACTAGTTTTTTATGTACCCCCCCCCTTCACAAACATTCTCGCGACCTCAAACATACGCAGTGATAGATGGTCCACATACAATTGTATCACCTAGTGCACAATTTTGGAATCCACGCCCCCTTCCACATGAGCACAGAAAGAAAGAAAGAATTGGAATTTTCCTACAAGTCTAAGCCTCTCAAAGAAAGTAAAGGTCGTCCCCCTACCGTTTCCTTAAGACTCTACTAGACTGTTCTTGTGTGATGCAACAAACGACCTTTTAATGCTCTGATACCAAGGTTGTCATGCGACCCAAACCACAGGCACGCGACTGGCAACCCACCCTTTTCCTTATACCTTACTATGGGACGTGATACCAACCCCCCATCCCACACCTTCCAATGCTCCCCCGCAACCATAAATAACAAAAATATGTGGAAGACTTAAAACTATAATGAAACCACCTGAGGCTTAAATTACCTCTACCCACAAACTACAATTACCTTTTATTCCCCCACAACTTGGATCCATCACACATAGAACATCTATCCTTCACAAAGACTAATTCTAAGAGTTATCTAAGAGCTATAATCCCCTTTCCCCCCATACAGTAAAAAAGCTATATGCCATGCCGAAATCTCAAGGCCTCCAAGACACCTGACGAGGAAGATCTACCGTCCAAGCTAGAAGTAATAGTAATCCCTGAAATTCTGGACTTGATGCAAGAACTGTTGCTAGAGTTGTGGCTGATTTGAAGACACAGTAGGCACGCATTTGCTGCACTCCCTAATGACCAATGAGAGAATACTACAAGTAGGGCCTGAGTACAAAAACACTAAGTACTGAGTAGGTGTCATCGGCCAACACTCAATAGAAAAACAGTTATATATCAAATATTATCATAAATCACCTAATCTAATACCTCAACTGTCAGCAACAACACAAGTTCGATAATCACTTAATACAGCACCCGTTAAAGTTCTACACCAATGAGGACACTCAATGCCAAGCCACACGCCCCATAACCATTTGGAATATTAGCGTTCATTTATTGCAGTATCCCCCATTAAAGTCTTTCATAGAGTCCATTATTGTTACCTTCTCTCGTGTCTGGTAGTGGACACTCCGCCTCATATACTAAGTGTCCGTGTTCGTGACATCTGTTCCCCTAATTTATATGTGTCGGTTCGTGACCACCCGATCCCTAATTTCTACGTCGCATCGGCCCTTCGTCGACCACACCGACTCACTAATTCTACGCTGTTGGTCGTCCACCAGTATTCCACTAATAATATTTCGTGCTCCCGGTTTCGTGAACACACGGATTCACACTAATATACTAGTGTCGGTTCGTGACACCCGTTCCACTACTATCACTTCACTTTTAGTTATCACGCACAATGCCTTCTTGCCGATACCAAGGGCATTCATCAATATTCATTAACAATTGGACCCCCACGCATTTTAGCCCCGGTTGTTTTTAAAAGTTCTACGGATCTAACTAGATTAATCCCATGCTTATGCCTTATCACAATTATGTACATCACATTCAGCATCATGTATACAATTAGTCATTATAGAAGGGTGGGTTTACCATAATCCCTACCCAATAAATATCATTCACTCTTAGAGTGACTACGCAATACACCATAATAACCATAACTATAACCCGACACCGAACGGATTTCCCCCCGTTGATCAAGAATTTGTCAATGTTCTTCAAGTCTTTGCTTTCCTCTTCGTTTCGTCTCTTTTCTCTCGTCGTTTTCCTCTCTCTCTCTCTGTTCTCCTTCTATTGTCTTACTCTCAAAAACACCCTCTGTTTTTTTTGAATCCTAAGTAATTTTCCAGATACATTAAGGATAAAAGATGAGTAAATAATACCACTACTTGTTTCAGGGTTCTACCTTTTAAAACCCCCACTGTAATTAAATTATTAAACAGTAAACCACTACACTTTATAATTTAAGCCAGGACACAGGCGAATGGCAATAGTCATAACGCCTCTTAAAATTATTAATAGTATAAGGACGAACGTCCCTTCAGTTCTTTAGTTGTGTCACGCAGCTGTTGACGGGCCCTTGTCGGCCTGCGACGGTTGGTCCTGTTCCTGTGGCATCATTAAGTTCAGCCAGCACTAAATTTTCATTCATTTTAAAGAGGTCATGTTCTGTGAGGGCCCCGTCAGCCTGAGACGGTCCTCCTAACCACCCACGTCGTGACGTTCAGAGAGTCGACTCTCAGTACCCCCCAATACTTTTTAATATTTATAAGTTGTTTTGTGGAACTCGCGACCACTAAGATTAGCGTCAGTCGTTGTCCCAGGTGACAGTTCGTCGTTCCATGATTCGTTCGTCGTGGGGATCCGTCGACTCAGTCAGTTTCTTCCAGAAATAACATCCTGCTACTCAAAACGATTAAACAGGGTCAGTCCCACAGCGCTTGAGCTACTTAGGGAACACCCTGTACTGAGTAACACTATCACCGACAAACCATAAAACATAGTAATAATAAGCATAACAAAATACTTACAAATCAACAATTGAACACTTGTAGATTTAGTAGGTAATGAAACAACAAACGACAGCGTTCCAAATGCACAAACTGAAGCAAGTCATCGTAATCAATCACAATCTAGCAAAACAAAATACGACTGGGCTCCTGCATCCCCCACCATCGAGTCTTGCTTATTTGTCGCTAGTACTTCAGCTAATGGAAGATAGGGGTATTAAAATAAGATGGAGCATTACTTAATTTTTCCCCCACTACTTTTTCGAATACCCCGAATGGAGATATAAGTGGGTGGAAAAACTAGTAATTTATTTCTCCACTATAGAGAATAGAGTTACAGTTTCTTAATACCCACTTCTTTTCCTCGCCCTCAATTTTTTAAATCTTTTTGACAGATCAACATCCTCCCAATCATTCTGTTTCACTAGATCCAAATTTTGTTTTATTTCTTCAGGCTATTGTTTTCTGAGGCAACAAATTCTCATGAACCCATTCCATCGATACCTTTACATTACCACCTCATTCCCCTTCCCTTCCTTTGTTTTTTCCTCTCCCTCCTTACTATTACCCCACACCCCCCTCTTCCCCCTTTGTTATCGTTTCTCTCTTCCTCCTTTTTCGCATCCTCCCCCTCCATCTCCTTCGCTTTCATCTTACTTCCCTCTTCCCCGTACCTCTTCTGGCCTCCCCTGTTCCTGCCCTCCGCTTCTACTATTCCTTTCCTTTTTTCTCACCCCCCCCCCCTCTTCGTTGTTTTTTCTTTCCCCCTTTTCCCCCCTTTCTTTTTCCCCTCCTTTTTTCCCTTTTTTTCCTCCTTCTCCGTCCTTTTTATTACTTATCATTGTCACTCGAAACGTGACACCTTTTGACCTCACCAATTAACACTGTATGTAGAAGGGACATCCATCCATAATTCAAATTTATTATCACCACTTTTCCAAATCCGGAATCAAATATTTATCAAGACTCCTTTATTAGTATCACTGTCAGTGAGGGGTCGGCAGATACAAAATTCATGCGTCGCAGGATTGTATAGACCATTCATAAAGAACAATATTATTTTCAGACCATAAAACAAATGTCACATAATCACAACATATCAAAGACAAAATACTAAACTTCCACAATATCACTCAACTGCATATCAATCTTACGGATCCAAAAAACTACTCGACCCAAATAGAATAATAAACACCTACTAATCTATTAAAATCCAAAAAATAACCAACAGTTAGTATACATTACTTCTTTACATGCTTTTCATTTTTTCCAATTCCTTCAGAACTTTTAATCTCCATCAATTATATGTGCTTAATTTGTAACGTTAATGAGTCTATAAAGCATTCATTATTCTATTTGTCTAGCCCCTAAAAATTGATTGTGCCCTGTGAATTCCATTTCTTGAACCCATAGATTACAATTAGTTTGAGTTAACTTCCCTTGGTTGTAAAAAAAAACATTCCTCGGCCTAGTCATGATTTTTAGATTGAAACAGGCATTTCTCAAGGTGATTACAGGCAATCAATTTAGCTTTAGTTAAGGTTAGAATTAGTATCTTAAATAGATTGCTTTTCCCATTCTTCTCCCTTTCCTTGTAGCGAGCAAGAAATGGTTTTTGCGATATTAGACTTGCAGGGTTTAAAACTAGATCAATGCTGGTCACTAAGCTGGATCATGGGACAATGTTTTATGGATATATTTGACTTAAAATTGCATGATTAAAAGTTCGAGAAAGTTTAGGTTTTGACTCTATATGTGCATCTGATAAGATGATGGGATTCTCGGGACATTGTGGTATCCCGGTATTAATTATTTGAAAAAGACACATATATTTTTCATTCTACAAGGGAGTGAATAGCGGACCACTTATCCTCCCGCCTCTTTCACATTTAGCATTTAGCCGAGGTTTTAGCTCTATATATTATAAGCTATTTGAAGGATCTGATTTTTTTTTTAAGTCTTATGGATACTCAATTAACACGGAACAATTTGCATCATCTTGACATATTGTACGATTGAATTTATCAATTATTTTAGCAGACAAGCTACCGCACAGAAGCTCCCCTTACCGTTGATTATGAAAAATTTAACCTACTTTCCCCCCATGAAACATCAACCTTTGGTTCAACTTACTTGATTAGAACAAGAGCTCTTCATTATATGTTCCAACAAATTGCGCTGACTTTGTTCAGTTGTTGGAAGAAGCTAAACTTGTATAAGGAAAGGGTCTTTGATGTATTGGGCGATTTGTCACACTGGGATATGGGTAAGACAGAGAAGCGTAATCTTGTCAAAATAACTTCGTCTCAAATAAATTCAGAATAATCTCCAATTATGGAAAGAAGACTCAGTCTTTTTGGAGCGGGAATGATTATGATAAGTCATGTGTTGCAAACTATGCCTATTACCTTTTATATGCTATTATCCCTCTGAAATGTGTTATTTATGATATTCATTGGATTTGTGATAAATTCTTATGGATCTTTAAAGAGGAGGGCAGAGCCACTCACTAGATTGCTTGGGATGATAATCGTGTTCTAAAGAGTGAGGAATGTTTGGGTTTTAGATCTTATGGATGTTTACAAACAACGATATTTTCGCCCACCCACTCTCCCCGGTGAAGTTTATTGGATTAGTGATTCTTTATGGGCTTAACATTTACGTGGAATACCATATCTGTAAGAGAATATGACCTTCAAATAGCGAATGAATTTGTGGTTTATACAGGAAATGGAATGTTATGCTTCAAGCTACAGATATTTTTGATGATGAAATTTTGTCGGCGAAAAACCTGCGAATGGAATCGCTATGTTTAACTGGATAATGGTGATTTCGCCCAATTGGGGCAGTCGAAGGATTGTCTTACCCTATCTCAAGACCCATTTGATTTATTGGAAATGTTGAATCAATTTTTCAAATGTATAATACAGGAGTAACCAATATAAGGTGCTAGCTGTTATCTTCATTATGAGGAGGTTTGTAGGCACATTAAAAAATGGTCTGGTCGAGAACCCTGACTTTGTTTGCACATAAGGGAAGAGAAGCCTTACTGGTGCCTAGTAGCTGTATGGGAAACTTATAAGTTGGTTGCTTGGAGTGTTGCTAACCGTGACGATTTATAGAAGCCTAACCATTGGGCCAAAAAGACATGCCTTTAGGTTCCGGTGTGTCCTTTTGCTGTTCGAGAATAGTGGTTCCTAGATTATAATTACTTAAAGGATTTAAGGTTTGAGTAGAAGGTGGCCAAAAACTGGATTTAGGAGTGTTTTGTTGTAAGCTGTTTTTACTAAAGAATTGTTGGTGCATGCACATCTTGTTTATTCTCTTTGTGATTCATATCAAGTGTTCCTTGCGAAGGGTTTTTTTTTCTATAACACCAGACTGCAGGTAGCAGCTTCGGCAAGTTCTTGAACGCGATTGGTGGACTTTATGCTCACTCAAGCTTTCCTCACCAAAAACTGAAAACACAATTGTTAAAGCAATCTACTTGCATTTATATATGGATGCCTATGGCCGAAAGATAATTAAACTTGCATCAAGAATTGGGGCACGAATTTCTCTTTGTAGGGCAGACAGTGGCAACTAGCTTTACCTATGAGATTCAAGAAACACATTCTTTTCATTTTTATTAATTCTTAGAATATCTTGGTTACACACGACAATGCCCTAGACTTCGGCCACATGAACTTGTCAACTCTTCCATCGGATATTACCATTGATTATAACGACAAGGTTGTTAGCATGCTATCGCTCCTCCTCAGTGGAACTTCATAAATGCCCCAAACATTGCTGGGTATGGCTTATTCCTTGCCTTTGTATAAGTAATAATGAACGAATGTGCTCCCGGTTGATTTCCTTATGCTTAGACCAGGGTCCTCATGAAAACGGTTTTTAAGTTATTGATTTTTCGTACAACTTAAAGATGTATCCAACAAATGGCCTAAATTATTGTTTACACTAATAATCAAGTTCTAACCAGCGCCCATATCTGAGCTCACGGATTTATCCATGGGCTCATACAAGTATTAAATGGAAAATTCAATGGTTGAAGTTTGGGAGCGTTAGGTACCCTATAAATCTCCCTCAGCCCCCGATTTATGATAATAAGGTTGTGGAGATATGTATAAGTTCCAGGAAGAAAAACTCATCTTGGAAGCTTTTTATCAATAATATCGTTAATTTTGAAGGCTTTATATATAATAGGCACGGCATTTTCTCCATTGTAGTGATGGATTCCGCAACACAGGCTAATTTTCATCGCAATTTCGAAATGAGGATTACACCCCTAATAGCTTACAAATTCCCTCAAAGTGACGGACAATAAACCAGTTCAAAAAGAAACAACAGGATCATAGGGAGGAATAGAGTTAATAAGTTTATCAAACCAAACAAGGTAGTTGGCGGAACCACACTCAGTTGATATGCAAGAAACAGAGAACACATGAAGTTTTTTTTTTTAATCTTATGTAGTGGATTTCCGGAACCCCTAAACCTTTGTTTCTTTTGTTGTGTAAGCATGTTGTATCAACTACTTTGGGGGGTCTTAACCACGCTGGGGGTTGGGACTTCACATAAACTAGAGGTGAGCAACCAAAGAAAACTAGATGCCAATAGAAGGGTTGGATGAATCTACTACTTGATTAAGCTCGATTATGTTTGGATGAAGTTGGGTGGTTAGTACTGTACGACGTTCAAATTTTGGGGTCATTTCAAATGACATTTTTTATGAAATGAATTTTATAGAACATTTTCCGTATTCTCTACTAAAATTACTATCTATTGCCACTGAAATTTAAGAGTCTTCTCATGTTCGATATCATAGCATCAGTAAGAAATTTGGCCAACTAAATGCTGTCCACCACCAAAGTGTGTGGTCTTGTATGTAGATTGTAGTTTGTGGGGAGGTTTTGAGCGCCTCAGTGGAGATCTGCAAGTTGACCTTCACATCGGCACGAAGATATGTAGTGGGCATGAGAGTAGAGTAGATGAAATGGAGTTCTTTAATTCTTCAAGCTTTCCTTGTTGGTTGTTCTTTTGTTTTTTTTCATGAATGCTAAAACTATCTGTTTGGTATGTTCTGTATACCTTGTATTTTATTTAATATAAAATGAGTTTATCGGTGCGTTTTCAAACATCACTATACCTCAACTCTAGTTTTGATCAACCCTGTCTCAAATGGTGTTTAACTATCACCTAAGAGTGGAGTCTTTAATTCGTCAGTAGCATAACTTTAATGAATTCCCTTAAACATTTAGTGTGCCCCAGAACCATAATAGTTAACTTAATATCATCCTCAATGATTAAAATATTTTTTTGTATATGATAATTAACTACGTATTTCAAAACGTCAAATCACATTTTTTTGTGACACCCAATACTCGTAAGTGGAATAACAATTGCAAAAGTGTTTATCTATATGGCCCACTATTGCTAATTCCCTCTTTCCCCACCGTCGTTGAAATCCCATTGTCTGTAAACCCAAATAACTACATCACAAACTAACAAACCTCCCTCTAAATGCGAACTTGCAACATTTTTTCTTTAAGTTCTTCATTATATAAATTAATGCGACCACCTTTCAACAATAACTTTTGCTACACTCAACACTTTCATAATGAAAACCCACTCCCAGTTGTTATAGGAATGTCCAACTTCATCACATTTTGTCAATTCGATTTGTCTTGCCCAACCCGCCCATAACAATGCACCAATATAATAAATATTACTGACACAAATCAGAGAGTCTGAAATATTCCTTGATTGGTAGTTCTTCTATTTAACCCGCCGCCACAGCAGTGTCTACTTTTCCTTGCTTTAGATCTTTTTAAATTTTAGGGTAACACTAATTATGAATGATAAATATCCTAACTTGTCTAATTTTCAACGTTATCTCTCCTTATCCATCAACTAATTTTATATTCTTCGAAAAACTACCACCACTAATTTTATACACGTAGGTTTTTACGAATAGTCCAAAATATCCATTTAGAATAGATTGATTGACAGTAATTTATCTTGAAATAAACAACGTCTTTGGTACTAAAACCCCAATCAAATGAGTTGGTAAAAATAGTGGTAGAGAAACCAGATACATATTATCGTTAAAAGCATTTACTTAACCTAAAGATACAGGGAGCGCGAGAGAAGACAAAGACACAAGAAGAAGGCGAGCGACGATTTTCTATTTTCTCACAATTCCCCCAGCTTGTGAATTTCACACTAGATTACTATATTGATTGAATTCGATGTAATCGGGATACCGATACTAAAAGAAAGCCATAGAGAATGGGGAGTGAGATGTGAGGTTCGTGGTTGAGAGATATCTCTCTATTTATGGTAGCCACTACATGGGGGATCCACGTGGATTTACTATTGGGATCTAGAAACACACCCAAAGTATACCTAAATTTGAGCTCTATATCATAGTATACTGTTTTATGGAATGTATCTGTCTACACCCAATTTAGGCTTGGTTGAAGATTGAAATCGCTGACACATAACGATTGGAACTACATTGTGGTAGGAGGTCAACCCGATAAACATGCGATTTGATATATATGAACTCAAAACAATAGAACTATATTACCTTAATTTGAAACTATTTGCGTTTACGCTTCAAACCAAAAAATTATTTATCCTAGTTAAGTCATTATTGCACACATAAAAATCGACATGTACATATAAAGAGCAAACAATTATTATGAGTCCCCTCTACGTTGTAAAACCTAAAAATGGAGGTACAAATCATAGTTCTAAAAATAAATGTAGTTGTTCTTTTCACATTTAAGATGACATTACACAATGTACAATCGGCATACATGTGCCAAGTGAAAGCTGGTAGATTAAAGAAAAACTTGCAACAAAATCATATCTTTCTATACGGTAATAGTTGTGTGAGATAGGATCTAGTTACATATTGAAACATCCTCTAAGTAAAATAAAATAAGAACTTTATTGAACTTAATAATAAAAAATTTATTCACCCGTCTCCTCAATTTGTTTTTTTTTCCTTTGAAAAGAGATATAATTGAGGTTCCATTATTTTACATATCACAAATGAATCTCGAATCATATCATTTTGTGCCCAAAGCTCATTGTTACACCCTCCGCTTAAACAAGAAATAACTAGTTATCCTATAACATATATTCTTGACTGATTCGTTAACATTTTCACGTGCGCATAATCGTTATTTGCCCTCAAAAAAACTGGCTGTGTGTCGTGTGTCTATTTTTTTACATAGATTTATCATTATATTCCTCGTAACGAACGTTTAGTCGTTTTGAGAGCCACAACAGATTTTGATTGTTCTGGGCAACAATTGGCAGACCTAGCCGGACGGGATGCCAAGATAGGACGTCACAGGAGCACACGACGCGACCTCGTGGACCGGTTTTTTTCTCCCTTTTGTCTGTTTTCAAATACCACTACTTGGAAAAAATCTGGTAACCTGGGGTACTAAAATACCCAATTCTCGAACTTCGCCGTAACTGAACCCCCCCATGGCAGGCGGCACGTCACATAGTGTGACGGACACCAGTCACAGAGTTTTAGTGGAAAACACTTCTCTGAAGTTGCGATTTCGACCGGCGGACGGGGACCGTCCCTGCAAGCCGCCGGGCGTCAGCCAGGTTGCGCAATCCCCAGTCTGGGTCGATTTTATTCACGTTTTTAAGGGACGTTTTGACTATTCCCTGCCTTTATTATTAAGTCTAGAGGTTACTGTTAATAAGTTAATGTACCCTTGGGGTTAAAGGTTAAAACGAGGTAATCTCTGTAAGTTACCTTAGTGGTTAGTATTGCATCTTTTAGTCTTAATTATATTCAATTCGGGTAAAGAAACGAGGGCCTTGAATAAGAAACAAAATAGAAAGAAAAAAGAGAGACAGAAAAAGGAGAACCACGACTATCTGATAGAGAGAGAGTAAACGAAGAAGTTTAGGCAACACGATAGCTTGTTGATTCAAAGTTCTTCGGTGGAGGTAGGCCTCTATGGTCTTATGTTACGGATATTCGTACCCGTGCAACTCTTAATATGGATATTTATGACGTTGATTAATATTCCGTAAACACCATGCTATGTGTTCAAGCTTGTAGCTTGCATGATTATGTATTTATAAAAATCTCCGTGATGAATTAAACATATGCATGATGAAGCCTATTGAATTCCCTAATCTGACACGCAAACTCAACTTCACCCATGAGCTATTTATTAATGAGAATGCGATGCCTTAGTGTAAAAGAAGGCTTGATGAATAGGGCCGACTCGGCCTGCCACGTTCACCGACACAGGATCAGAATGAATATGAGGACCCTCCCCCCTCGCCCCCTTGCGTTTGCCCGTTCCGACACAGGATTATAGGAATATGGCCTCGGGGTGCCCAAGCTTACTTCGCCCTTTCCCCCCCGGTGTAACCAGGATCAGAATATTTGAGGATCCGGACCAAGCCTCCCCCCCAGCTTCCCCGTGTCACCCGGGTACCGGACACTTCATTAGTGATTTAGAATATGTTGATAGGGTGCCACCGTTCCGTCCCGGTACCACACGGACTAGACATATGAGGACTCGGACTGTGTCACGTTTCGAAACAAGGATAGAATATGGATACCCGCTGGTGCAAAGGTCACCCCTTCCCCCCCCTGGTTACAGCCGATAAAAATATGATGGCTAGCGAGTTGTCTCACGTTCCGACACAAGGATAGAATAGGATCGGGTGACACCGTTTCGGATACCAGGGATTTCCCCTAGGACCATATGCCACGCGCCATAGGAGCTGTCATCGTTTCCGACACCAGGATTCTTAGGAGTGTTATCCTGGATCGCCCCGCGTTGGACACGTTCCACTCATCTTTGTCATTCTGGTTTGGATGTCTGTTATCCCCCTTTGCCATCAAATCTCATTTATTCCACCTGTATCTCCAATCCCTTATATACCAGTCGTTTGATGATTTTAATACTAATACCACAATTAGTAGTTTATACCACAAAAGTTTGTCTCTTCATTGCTCTGATATGAACGTGTCAATACCAAACATGTGCCCCCCTACATCCCTTCTTTTACTTCTCTCTTTTCCTCCTTAATCTCTTTTCTTTTTTTTTATCTCTTTCCTTCCCTTTTGTTTTTACTTTCTTTTCCTTCACCTCCCTGCCCCCCTTTTCTTTGTGTTGCCTGTTTTTTTCTATTTTCTCTTCTCCTTATTTCCCTATTCCCTCCCTTTCCCCCTTCCTTCCCCCCCCCCCCCTGTTTCCGGTACCAGGATCTATGAATTATCGAGGATCGGAGGCCACGTTCGGCCCCAGGATAAATACGAGGATAGCCCGTGTGTCATTCGTACGACACAAGATTGGAAGAAAGAATTAAGGAATCTTGAAAGATAATGTAATTTATACTCACTCTAATCGCACTTAATTCCCCATACAGCAGATGGTGTATTGGTTATTGAGCTGAGTCCTCATGTGTGACAATCGGTTGTAGTTATTGGATTGCAGATCATGTTGTATTCTAAATGTTGAGTATTGTAGTCTGCTTTATTTTTACATATTATGGATTTATATCACTGTTACATATTTGGAGTTTGGCATGCATGATATCCTACTCCCAGTAAGCTGTGCGTTTTGTACGCCCCTGACTTCATGTTTTCCCAGCCACATCCCGATGACAATTATATTGAACGAGTGTGTTCATAATAAGGTAAGAACAGAAGTGTTATGTTTTAGTAATTTACCGTTGTTTGCTATAGAATGAGGTAGTGGTCATGTGTAGGACTCGTTGTTAAGGGTTTTAGCTGATTCTCAATTTGTAGAAAAGCTGAATGAGCGTTTTACGGACTAAAATATATTTCGACATTAGCTTCTCCCCCCCTCTTCTTTCTCTTTTTCCCCTTTTCCATCTCTCCTCCCTTTTTTCCCCCCACCCTCTTTTTCCCCCCCTCTTTCTTTCCCCTTACCCCCCCCCTTCCTCCCCTCCCCCCCCCCCTTTCTCTTCCCCACTCCCCCTTTCCCCCTCTCTTTTCCCCCCCCCTCGCTTCTCCTTCCCCCTCTCCCTCCCGCCATCCTCCATTTCCTCTTTTCTTCCCCCCCCCCCTCTTTTCCCCCTTCTTTCCCCCTCCCTTTTTTCTTCCCCCCCCCCAACCCCCCTCTTTTTTCCCTCCCCCCCCCCCTTTCTCCCCCCCCCCCCCCCCCCTTCTTTCCCCTCTCCCTTTTCTCCCCCCTCCCTCCCCCCCCTTTCCTTCCCCCCCTCCCCCCTCTTTTTTTTCTTTTTCCTTCTCCTCCCTTTCCCCCCCTTTCCCTCTTTCCCCTCCCTTCCTTTTCCTTCCCCTCCCCCCCCCCCCCCCTTCCTTCCCCCCCGCCTTTTTTCCTCCCCCTTCCCCTTTTTTCTTTCCCACTTTCTTTCCGTTCCCTCCTGCCCCCCTTTTCCCCCTCCCCCCCCCCTCCTTTTTTTTCCCCCCCCCCCCTCTTCTTTTTTTCTTTTTCCCCCCCCCCCTCCCCCCCTCCCCCCCCCCCTCCATTTGTATTGTGTAATGCAGCAAACAGTATCTTGTCAACTGCAACACACAGCAGATCTCAGCAGTCTTCCTTCAATCGGATAATTAGGGTTTGAGCTACATGGCTTTTTCCAGTCTGTCGGACGGGTATTCTTCTTCAAGTCTTGGATGCCTTGAACTTCCGGCATGGACCCTAAGCTTTTAGTGATTTGTTCTAGACATTGCTAGTTAAGTAATTAGAGATAGATGTTCTTGTGATGAGACGTCCAGATTTTTTGGGATAATAATAATAATCAGTATGATGGAATTGCCTTCTATTAATGAGTCTCAAAGTCTTCCGCCATATTCTAGTGATACGATCTGAATGTTAAGCGTTTAGATGGTGGTTTTAGGTCTCATATAGGACGGGTAAATGTGGCGCTTCTTTTTCCGACACAGCTCGCGGCGCCGGTGTTTGGGTCGTGACAAAACTTGGTATTCTTAGCCCAGCATTAGGTTCATTCCCGGTATCATCACACAAGAAACAGGTCTTAGTACGAGTCTTAAGCGAAACGGTAGTGGGGGACGCCTTTTTACCATTTTCCTTGAGAGGCTATAATGCATTTAGGAACCATGTGTCAGTCTTCCATTACTTCTATCGGGCATACACTTGTAGTCCAATTGTATTCTTGGCGATACGAATTGGTATCGAACATCTTCTACTCTACTTGCTAGATGGTTACGAACTAGAGCAACGACCGCTACACAGCCGCAACAACGGAACGACAAGAAACGATGAAGCCACACTGGGGATGTAGCTACGAGGCAAGAGCAACCGGCAAGAGGCCCGCTTGGGAAGAGGTCGTCGGGCGCCCACCCCCGCAGGACGTCCTTAGGGGAATAGGACAAGCCTAGCCATTTGATACTAGGACGGTTGATCCCTCCCACACGACGAGGATCCCGGGATAACGTGAGGGGGAGGACCCCGCTTTTTACGCCGAAGGGAGAATCGCAACAAGGGCTAGAATACCCGAGGATTACATTCCACACTCCCACAACCTGACCCCAGAGATGTGCTCACCAATACGCTTCTCTTAGTGGATTATTGATTCCGATCCAGTCGTGTCAGCACTCCCCAAGTGGTTTCCTCCGCAACACAAACACTCCGGTTTCAGAGGTACGAAATGAGGCATATCTCATGGCTCCCAGCATCCGGACCCCTGCATCCATGTGGGAATAGGCACATTTTCTCACGTTCGACTACGGGCCCCCCCACTATTAGTACAACCTACTGATATATGCCATTGACACTCTCTTAAGTAAACATTCTGAAATTGAAAACCTTCCAGTCTTACAGTGGCCGCAGACAAGAATCAGAGGATGCCTACGAATTTCGCGTGGGCCATTCGTCACTGAGCTACTAAACCAAGAGGCGGTTATAGTAGAACGGTTTGGCGTTTGAGTTCGTGAGATATCAGTTTAAGGGAACGCCCCCCAAACACGTCTCCCCTCTCTTACGGTCGGCGTTCACTGTTGAGTGTCAACATAACAGATCCCGCGCAACCACATATGGACTTGGAATCATTCTCTACCTGTTTATGGAGAAGTATATCACAATGACATTGGGATAGAATAAAAAGGGACAGCTGTTTTCTGTAGTCCTAGACGCAAGGGAGGATGGGACAGTTAACGCTTGGTATGAGTTGCTAATTTCGCGCCACTTATCCAGAGACGCCCAGCCCAAAACTTGTTTCATTCCACAAGAACCGGATTCGATCGTTTTGGGAGGTTGAGTCAGAGTTGCGGTTTCAGGCCGTACTTTTTGGTAGCTGGCTGACCGGCACTCTCTTCAAATGACCCCCCCCGGTCCGGCCCTACGATATTAGAATTTGTGATAGAGGGGAAGGAGTGCAAGACCATGCCACGACTTCACCACGACATCGACATCGTAAAAGGTTTAGATATTGGGATGCGAGTTTATATGGTTTACTCTACTTGAGGACAAGAGCTTTTCCCGGTACGGTTACTACCCCCAGTTTTTCACCATATATTTCGTCGTCCACCCAGACCGATAGTGGGGGTCCACCCTCATGAACGGGCTCCAACACACTCCGAGAACCCCCTTTCCCCCGAGACCCTTATGTGCCATGGAACCCAGCGATTGAGGGTTTGGACCCCTTTTTTTGGTGGGGACCTTGGTTGGATCACACAAGAGCCGTATTGTCAACCACGAGTTAAAGATACCAATACTAGAGGAGCTTAGAGCGTGGTCATGTTCCCAGAGGCCCCCCCGCCATCTTTCTCTCTGGAGGACGTTTGTGTTCCTGGTCTGATTCGGTTACCCATGGTCTTTCGGTACAAAACCGGCAGTCAGATGGTGATGGGCAAAATGGAGCCCAATACTACGCAACATTGGTAGGTGGCGCCCCCCGGGGACATTTCTACCCACTGGACAGACAAAAACAGCCCCTAGGGACAATTGTTACGCTTTCCCTGGGCCGATCACTGACTTTAGCGGAGGCGGCTGATCGCTGTTAATACACAGGTAATCCTTTCGCACTTGTGATTGCATGGATCTGTATTTATTTGACCCTAAGCTTCCATCCGTTCTCTTTCATAGTACCTCCTAATCATTTGCTAATGGTTTTAATTAAAAATTGCATTGGGATATTACGGAAATGCTATTCGTGTTTCTACAGCGTTGGGTGAGTCTTGGGTGATGTTGACAAGGGTTACATAGGTTGGTTTGGTGAACTTTGTGGGGAGCAACCACCTTATGTAGATTTGGCCCCTATTTAGAACATGTGGGGGGAACTTGATGTAATTCTGGGCGCTCATTGTAATGGATTTCGCAAAATCTTTGCGAATATGGGGATTGTATATGCTCAAACTGTTGACATGGACAAGCCTGGACACGCTCCTGGTTTTAGTGTCGGGCGGGTTGACTGACAACATTCTACCCATTTCCTTTTTGGGCGTATATCTATTTCATTCCGTGCTAGAAGAAAATGGTTATTAAAGGGTGTTTAGCTTCTGGCCCATCTCAAGGATGACACTACCAAGTACCTTCGATGAGTCGGGGTTTTCGGGTTTCGGTAGTCGGAGTTTTGGAGGTGTTCCCTGAAGATCTTAATGGTATGCCACACGATACGGCACCTCTTTCTTGATCCTTCTTTTTGTTACTCGATTTGAACTGGGCACAGCCCCCATTTCTATACCCCCGTTCATTAGAATGGCTCCCGCGGGGATGTTAAGTAGAGTCTCAAAGTTTCCAATTCAGACTGTTGAGCCTTTTTAACGGGCTGTAACTTAGACAAGGCATCTCCTTGGGGGTTGCTCGCGTTTTGTGTGTGAAGAAGAAGGATGGAGTTTTCGCGTACTCCTGTGCATTACTACGACAGGAACAAGGTACACTATTAAGAAAAAGTCCTTGTCCTCGCATTTTCGATGACTTTTCGATCAATACAAGTGTGCTTTGGGTCATTCTTCTAAGATGACCTGAGATTCGGTTATCATCGCATGAAACAATAGGGTCAAAGGATTGCACAAGACTGCTTTTACGAACCGCCCGGTTTATGGACATTACGAATTGCGTGGGTGATGCTCTTTTGGTCCTTTACGATTACGACCCCCTGCTCCGAGTTCATGCCCAGCTTGCAGTCGTTAACGGGATATTTTAAGAGTATTTGAGACACGCTTGTGCTCCCGCCTATTGCATAGCCATGATATAATCGGTATATTCCTAATAAGTAGAAGGAAATTGTAGGACGCATGAGGGCTTTTGTTCCTGTGGCTTGGTCATACGGTCGAGGGAGAAGACAACCAATAGCGTTACGCCCAAAGTTCTTAAGTGTGAGTTCTTGGCTAGACTGCAGGGTCCTTGTTCCTGGGGCCCATTGTGGTTTTCTTCGCAAGGAGGGGTTGATGGTCAGATCCTTCTCAAGATTTTGAGACAGTGAGCTTGGGGTAAAAGACCCACTAAGTGTCAGAAATACGGAGTTTTGTTGGGTGAGCATAGCTACTACCGCGCTTTGTCAAATTGTGATTCGCTTCTATTGCTTCCCAAATTGATCTGAACTGTACTAAGCAGAATGTTTCCATTTGTATCTGGGCTTCAGTATGAATGTGAGGGAAGACTTTTCAGAAGCTTAAGACTTGTTGACTACCGCCCCTATCCTCCTTGTCTTTGGGTTCTTGTTTGTATTGAGGGTAAGAACTTTAATCCTGTTCATTGTGATGCAACCCTTTCCATATCTCGGGGCTGGTGTGCTAGTGTAATGCCACGAGCCTAAGTAAGTGATTGCGTATGGCCTCAAGCAATTAAAGTGGCCTCCTTCTTTATGAAAGTAACTATCCAACTCCATGACTTGGAATTCCGGGCCGCGCGTCACGTGTTCTGGCATTGTGAAAGACAATGGAGACACTTATTTATATGGTTGTGCTTAACGCCGTCGGATTGGTCTACACGGGTTCATCGTTACCGCTTCGTATGTCTTTACGCAGAACGAGTTCGAAACTGAGGCAAAGAGATGGATGGAAAACTACGGAAGGACTACACATCACTATTGTTGTCTCATCCGGGGAAGGCGAATGTTGTGGAAGATGCCTTGAGTAGGAAGGAGGGAAGCATGGGCAAGTTAGCTCATGTCAAAGACATAGACGGCCCATTGGCTAGAGAGGTTCAGACTCTGGCAACGACTGATGAGGGTTGGAAAATAAATGAGAAGAGGATTGTTGGAATCGTGTGGAAGGCAAGATCTCTTTTCTTGAAAAGATAAGGGAAAAACAGTTTGTGATGATGAGGAAACTAAGGGAATCCGAGGATAAAGTGTTGCGAGGAGCGGCTAAAGACGCACAACCCCCTCAAGCAACATCGACGAGGAAGGTGTCTGTTGAGGAGTAAGGGAAGCTGTATCAGGTGTACCCCTGCATTGATCGCTCTGATTCATAACACATTCCTGCCCGCAGGAAGCTCACTAGTCTACAATTTTCCCCCCCGGTACTTCTTTCTTATATCATTACGCGGTGCAACCAAGATGTTTATCCTTCGCCCCACAGATTTATTCAGACACCAAACCCAAACACTTTCTCTTGGTGGCTGTTAGAATTGAGCGAAATCATGTTCGGACTTTATGACAAGTGTCCCACAACACTGTCAATACAAGTGTATTAATATTCC
This sequence comes from Solanum habrochaites, assembly GCA_027704765.1. Taxonomy (NCBI): domain Eukaryota; kingdom Viridiplantae; phylum Streptophyta; class Magnoliopsida; order Solanales; family Solanaceae; genus Solanum; species Solanum habrochaites. The sequence continues at coordinate 38,101,208 of JAKWJA010002496.1, read as the reverse complement.
GCAACCCCAAAAGTTTCCCGGGTAGTGAACACTTAAAAGAATCCCCCATCTCCTTCTTCCCCTGAATGGACCTTTCACCAGCTTTCAGTAGGGAGAGATGGCAATGGACTTTTGGTTGGTCGTCCCCAAAGACACTGTGGGAACGTTTCGATTCAATTCTGCGGTAAACCTGTGGACAGATTGGATCTACGTCACTTGACTTAATTCAATCTCTCCAGTGTACAAGGTGACGTAAAATTGCAGAGAGTAGCAAACCTGTACACTGTCACGACGTTGTTTGATTGAATGGAGTTAAACCCTATCCCCATATACTCAGATAGAGGTAACGAGCTCTTGTACTTCTAAGTTGTGGCAAAACTTGCATGAGAATTGCGGGTATTAGGTTAGACTTCTAGTACAGCGTTCCACACTAAGACCGAGGTCAGTTCTGAGCGAACGATTCAAGGTTGGAGATATGCTTCGCCGCATGCGTGATAGAGTTTGGTGGCCATTGGTGACCTAGCTCTCTCTGTACCTTTGTGCAGAAGTTTGTACAAGTAAGAGCTATCAACCTCCACGTACTTGACTATGGCTCATTTGAAGCATTGTAGGGAGGAGGTTGTAGAGTCTCCCATTGGTGGTTTGGATGCATTCGAGTTAGACCTTGGGGCTCCGGCCATTACCGTATCTATTGAGTGTAGGTCGATTCTGGCCTAGACAAAGGTTGAGGGCGCATTAAGAAAAGTCTCTCTAGCGGCAGCTAAAGTAGACAACAAGGAGTATGCAGATTCCGGAAGGTTCAGAGACTTTGGAGTTTCATGGAACGGTGAACAATTGTCTTGTTGCAAGTTTCACACATGAAAGGGTGATGACGTTTCTGGCAAAGACGGCACCCAAGCTCAAGTCCAAGGCTAACTATTGGAACATTTGACCGGCACTCAATGCGAACTAACTAGTGCCGCGCACCCCTTTTCGGTGCGATATATGAATTACCGCCTTGCCACCCAGGGATGTCCTGGAGTGCATCCCCTGCTACTTTGAAGTGGTCCTACAATGTTGATTACCAAGATACCATGGGGCATGGAATACTTTACAGTTATCAGTTGGGAATCTCAGTGTGTTGGATGAGAACGACTTATGAAGAGGAACCAGTTTGCTATATTAGATAGAGAAGTTCGCACGTTGAGGATCGAGAGAGATTGACCATCAAAGTTCAAGTGGAAGAATCGACCGGTTTTGAAGAGGCTACGTGGGAGAAGGAGGCGGCTATACACGGACAAAATACCCCACATCTGTTTGCATGATGTCAGGTGTGTTACTCTTTTCACCATTGTTTTCCCTTCTTTTGACGGTCGGGGACGAACGATGGGTAATGGTAATCTATGTTTGTAGACGACCCTGTTTAGTCGTTTTGAGCAACACAGATTTTATTCGGAAAAAACTGGGCAGACAGAAGTGACGGATTGCCACGACGGAACGTCACGGGCACGACGGACGTAGTGGAGTGTAGTTTCAAAACATACTTGGAAAAATCTGAAATTGGTACTGAAATCGAGCTTCTGAAATTCGTAACGAAATTGGCAGGACGGACCGTCACAGGTTCTTGTGACGGACCGTCACAGAGTCTTAAGTGGAAAACCACTCTCTGACGGTGTGCTGACGGGGACCTGCAGCAGGACAGGACGTCGCAAGCACAATGGGCCGTCGCAGGTTGCGCAACCCCAGTCTTGGGTCGGATTTCTTAGCAGTGTTAAGGGACGTTTTTGACTATTCCTGCTTTAATATAAAGTTAGAGGGTTAATGTTACTAGTTCAATACCTTGGGGGTTAAAAGAGGTAACCTTAAGTTAATTAGTGCGTTATTATTGCATCTTTTATTCTTAATTATATATTATTAGGGTGGTAAAAGAAAAAGAGGGTTGAAAGAAAAATTAGAAAGAAACAAAAGAGAGACAGAAAAAAGGATAAAGAAACGAACGAGTAGAGAGACTGAGAGAAGGGAAGAAACGAAGAACATAGCTTTTGATTCAATTTTTCGGTGGAGGTAGGTTATGGTTTCTGTTACGTATTCGTTAGTTAACTCTTAATAGTGAATATATGTGTTGATAATATTGTAAACCCTGGCTATGTGCTTAAGTTGTATGCTGGCATGATTTATGATTATAAAATTGTGATAATATACAAAGATGATTGAAGCTATTGAATCCAAATCTTGAACGAACCCTATTCACTTGATATAATTACCCTATACATGAGCACATGATGATGCATTGAGTTGTAAAGAAGGCTTTTGTGAATTAGGGGATAGTGGTCTTTCGTATCACCACCCCGTTTTCTCTCTTTTTCCCCCCTGGACCCAGCGATAGACTTTGAATATGAGGGACCCATAGGGTGCCAGTCCCAGACAAAGGCTTAGCATATGGACGGGCCCCTTTTTGCCAAGTTCCATCCCTCCCGCCGACAGGATAGAATATCGAGGATCGGGTGTCCCGTTACCACGGACCACCCAACGGATGAATATGGATCGCGTGCCACGTTTACCGGTACACCCAGTTGTCGAATATCGACCGGATCTGGAGTTTGGTCTAAGTTACGACACAGGAGTAGATCTTGGCAATCGGGTTTTTGCCACGTTACTTGGTACCCGGGATAGAATATGAGGATCGGAGCGTTCACGTTTCGACCTTCAGGACAGAATTAACTGGTTAGTCCCGGTCGCAACGTTTCCCCCACTGCTGCTCCATGGCATCAAGAATTATGAGGATACGGGTGTCACGTCGACACCAGGATCGAATATGGATCCGTGTGCACGTATCACCTTTTTTTCTCCCCCTTTTCCCCTGGTACCAGGACCCTAGAATATGGGATCGGAGCCCCACGTGTCCGGCACCCTGATAGAAATAGAGGATAGGAGAGTGTTACGCTACAAGACACAAGCAGGAAGAAAGATAAGAATCTTGAAGATAATGAATATACGCACAACCCTATAATGAATTAATTTCCCCCAATAAGCCTCTGGTATGAGGTTCTTTTTGGAGTTATCATGGTGAACCGGTTGTAGTTATTGATGAAAGTCACTGTTGTTATTGCTACATGTCTGAGTATTGTAGTTGATTCTACTTATTATTGATATATACGTTCCCTATTTGGAGTGGTCCACGATGTATTCTCACTCTCGACGTGTTGGTTGTACTGGGGACCCCCCCCCTATCTTTCAGGTTTTCCTCTTTGGTATTTGTTTGTTAAATGACATGCAAAACGCTTACATGTCAATCAACTCACAGCAGGGATTCTAGCCAGCTCTTCACATATCGGAAATTCAAGGGGTGACGCTCATGAGCTAGCGTCCTGGACTGGGTCTCTCTTCATTTTCTTGATGCATGTAACTTCATGGCTTAGACGATTTTAGGTATTTTTGTCTGCGTAGAATTCTAGTTAAGTAATTTGGATAGATGTTCTTGGGATGAGTTTGACTTCCAGATTGGTTGGATCATAATAATTTAATAGTAGTGAATTGTTTTATTAATGAGTTTAGTATTCCGCCATATATTTTCGGGTGTGATATATCTTACATGTTACGGTTTACGAGGGTGGTTTAGCTCACATAGGATTGGTAAATGTGCCGCGTGAAAGGTCGTATGGATTTCTCGGTGGTGCGGTCGTGACAATTATATATGTATGATATGTAATATATGTATATGTATGGTTACCCTATATACTATTATATTTTTGACATAGTATCAGTAATCTAGTATATGTATATTTCCCTATGATTATGATGTCACACCAACACACAGACAACACAACATACACACCATGTTATTCGATCTCATGAGTATCGATCGTGGATTAAACAATTCAACAAAATATATGTTTATGAAATAGGTTTTATTACTTTAAGGAGGAGGCCCCCCCAGGTCCCTTTTTTGTGAACTAGTTTCTGCACCAAATGAATTTTATATATGTTATATATAGTGTGAGTGCTGTATATATACATATTATATATCATATACTATTACTATATAGTCACACAATTATATTTAGCATCTAAAAATAGTTCAAAAATATCACAGACAGAGCGTAATCAAGATATGATCACAAGGTCTTTAATGCCTATAAGAAACGTTTAATCTAGGTGTATTTCCTCCCCAATCCACCTTATCTTGAATGCTGAATATCGATTCTTACCATGTCGTACAAAGATGATTTGGTGTGGTCATTATAATCGTTCATCAATTGAATGATCTTCAATTTAATAAAATATTTATAAACACCCTAAAGGAATCAAATATTCCATCAAATTTTGAGAAAAGATTTCATTTTATTGATAACCTTACGCGTTTGACCTATTACCTATGTCATTTCAGGCTAAAACAAAAGGAAATGGATGTAAACCTTTTCTCCTATACAAAAATGGACATAAATAACTTAAACACAAACTACTGTGTATGAGTGACATAGATGAATTTTCTTAATTTATATGCAAAGCGTTTTTCTACCCAATATATATTAAAACTCTAAAATACGTACCATATCTCTAAACTTTTTTTACAAACAAAAAGGTTTGTCAGTTCACCTTTTATCGTCACCAAGTGTCACACAAATCCCCCCCTTTTATACATGTATCAAATGGATTACAACACCCAGTTTCTGCCCAATGTTGTCATCAGAAATGAAGCCAATAAGCAGTGAATACCAAACAATTATTTGTTCTGTCGAATTTTATTTTGGGAGCACCGCGTTTTTTAAAACTAGCATATATTATTATAGTACATGTTGTGGACTATTTTTCCATTTGAATTTTACTATCATGTTCTATAAGAAAAAAATTAATGATATAATGTTTTCTAACACGTCGTATAAAGTGCAAACAAAAACCGAACAAATCAAAAATATAGCGGAAGGATCAAATATCTTTTATATTTCAAACTACTTATATGCTATTTCGCAAAATAAAGCTTATAACATTTTATATTGGGATTTGACTACATGAGTCGAGATCCCAATAAACATAAACTAGCACAAATAGTATGTTTGTAGTGCAATTAATATACCAAAACAAATAATTTTTCCAATCGTGCCACAATTGGACAAAGTTGATTTTTGAACAATTTGGTAATTCCGTAACAATACCATTACGTCAGCAAGTTTCCATAAATTTATAGACCAACAAGAACGAACCTCCTATAACCTAGACATAGTATATACTATATAGAATCTATGATGATAAACACTAGAGTAAAATAAAGGTTTAATTTTCTATTATTTAATGAATGATGGACAACATTTACCAGAAGGGTCGCCTCTTACTCATTGTCAATAATTAATTTACCCAATACATTGGGATTCGAATTATACATGAAATTTAAGTGTAGGAACTACCAAATTCAAGTATACCCTATATTAACACCCACACCACACTTGATTTTAAATCTAAAAATACAAAAAAAATCACACCCATGGAATAGAGCGAATAGAGCACAAAGATTCAACAAGAGTCACTGTCGTATTATTGCCTGCGTAAGGTTTAATTTCTTGTCTGTTAATTACATTTCTTACCTTGATTGCGTGGTTCTTAATGTGTCTAACAAAAGAGTTCATTGTGCGTCACGTAATATATTTAATCAATGGCATGATCCTCTACTGTCATAACAAAAGACCTTTCATTGTCGTCGGTACATCCTTTATCCTAACATAAAGGTATGTGATCCAAAAAATATTTGCTTAACCTTTTAAATATGAACGTAGGTAGCTAACCACAGTTCACCATTCTGCCTTCTTTGTAAGCTCACCCCAAAGAAGGATAAACTATAAAATTTAAACCGTAACTATTGTGCTTTGTTGGTCCGACTTTATCCACACAAAATTTTATATTGTATCTTGTCTCAAAAATATTATCTCCATCAATTTTTATATTTAACAGCCAATAGCAAAACCGATTTAATTTTATTAGAGAATTAGTAGAAACGCCGATGTATACCTATTGTCATAAGTTCTTTATTTGGAAATCTATACAGATATGATTACAACATTATCAATTTTTTTTCGTTTTTTACGGACCCCAGGTGTGGGTCCAAAAGAAACACTTAACACACCCCCTCCTTGTTATTGATTACTTACAAAAGTTACAAGCCGGTCTTTAGTTGTCTTTACCTAAAATTTACGTTCCTTGTCTACCTTTGCACTAACTATTATGGACTTATAAACTTTTCGTTCATTGATAATACGCGGGTACATTAAATAATTGTAAGTCGTTGAAAACTGAGATTCAAATTTAGGTGTAAATTGCTTACGAACACTCCGTACTACTAGCGAAAGTCCCAGTGTTTCGACCCCCAGTATCCTAGCCTTTATACCACATTAGACAAAATTTCAATACAGCCACCCTAACAATGACCCCCTCACCAACTCTATCTCACTCAGTATGCAGTTCCTCCTCTCTCCTCCCCCCCCTCTTTTTTTTACCCCCCTCTTCTTTCTTCCCCCTTTTTCCCCCTTTTTTTTTTTTCTTTCCCCCCCTTTCCCTTCCCTTTTTTTTCCTTTCTTTTCTCTTTTTTTTTTTCTTTTCCCTTTTTTTTTTTTTCTCCTTCTTTTTCCTCCCTTCTTTCTCCCCTTTATCCCGATTACTATTTATGAATCACATCATAATAGATGTATTATCAGTGTGATTCAATTTGGTATTTGATGATATATTGCAAAATTTTCTCGCTTGCCAACCCGTTCATGTCCTTGCTTGTACTTCTTTCTTCTGATTTTGAAAGATATTGAAAAAAATTTGCCATCTAGGTATTATTAATTAAAAATCTAATATGAAATGATGTTTAACTTTAGTGAGTAACAAAGTATAATACTTTCAAAAACTACTAGAGAGAACACAATCAATATGGTAGGAATGTTGCTGTAATTTCGCATAGATTCTTTTTCTTTTTTTCTTTTTAGTAAATATCGTGTCACCCGGTGCCCGAGGAAATATGGCTGAAATGAACACCTTCTATGATTTAGAACTATTTTAATCAAGTAAAATATATATATAAAAAAAAGGAAAAGAGCCTAAAGCACCCTTAAACTAATGGAAATGGTACAAGATTACCCTTCTTCCACCTATTTGCTCTCAAATACCCTTACCATCTTACTTTACGTAGTCTTATAGTCTGCCCTTCTTTTAAAACCCATCACAGCATAAATCCCACCATAAATATATAATATTGATGCACCCTGTGGGCAACTTGGTCATCAACCTAAATTAAACCTAAACTAATTTTTATATAATTAGCCCATTCACAACTCAAACGCATTGTGGCCAAATGTGTCAAATTCCAATTATAAAGTCTCTACCCTTCCGAATATTTTGCGCATCCTGTTCAACAATGTTACCCAAATTCTAATAAAGGATCGTTCCTGATACATTTTATCTATTTCTTTCAAACACCAAAACCTCCACTTCGGTTTTCACAATTTCAATTCCATAATATAATAGACCTTAGCTCTCTTTCTACCCATCTACCGGAAAGAACCTAAATTTATAATAGAATAGGGAATATGTTACACTTTTATATAACAAAAAATATTAATTCTAAGTGTTATTACATCTAAACATAACAGAAACATCTTGACTATAGGCAACATGAATCCTAAGGCGGCCCTTTATTTGCGACTGGGAAACATCTATCCATGATCGTCCCCTTTATAATCATCATTTGTAGCCATCATACTACACTTTGTAGCTCAAAAAGTATGAAAAAAAAATCTTTCGTATAGTAACAAGAATGCACTTGCCGTTGAACACAAGGCACAAAACTGATTCTTCGCTGAAAGAGGACGTTTAGTCTAGAAAAACATCCTGCTTATGTTTTATAGTTAACACCTTTATGAAACCTGGATACAACTAGCACATATAGTTCACTAGTTCGTATAGCCACGTGGTATACTTACTCATAACGACCTTTACGTGCCAATTCATCATTCATTTAAGGTCATTTATAAGAATTTATCACCTAATCACCCTATCCCATTCACACCACCAGTGCATGTACAAGTAGTTATCCCATACTATACGCATGCCAAGTGAATCCTAAGAAGTCACTCTAGAACTTAGGCACAATAACCATTCAATATTTAACCCCATACCACACATGCATTTAACCCTTAGACAGGACGACACCACAAAACATACCTTAATTAATGTCACTAAGAGCTCTTTACTTCATTGTATCTTCGTCTAAAATCATTAGTTCATTTTATATATATAAACCCCTCACAACCCTTCACAACTTTCTTGTGAACTGTACCAAATCGGTGTCCTCCCATACCCTGCACACTATACAAAAGCATAAACCCATTCTAGACATCCGACGGATAACCTACATGCATAACTCATAATTAATGTATTGAAAACTATCGTACCACCCTATGACATGCATTGTATGCTAATCAAAACCTAACATATAAACCAAAATTTAATAAAAGCGACCTCATAATAACTTCTCTTTGAGTCTACTTGTGCAATGTATCAGGGGTCCATAGTCTTACCGGTTTACAATGAAGTATTTTCATGGAACCATGACAATTATTTTTATAATCTTATCTTCGTTTTCATTTTTACCATCATCCAGGCATTATCTTAGAAATAACCTACATAGGGACATGTGATCCACTGGGAACTATAGAGTCCGCTTATAATACCACCACCAAAACAAGAGGTCTCTGCTAGCCAAAGGGTGACCCACAATTTAATATCAATATTGACCGTGGCATACACTCGTTATGTCTACATGGGAAGCCTACGTAAGGGATATGGAGAGTCGTTTCCTAGAATTACCTGACTGGTGGCATTAGTGGGACCGCTTTGGAGATGGCGCAATCCTCTATGAGTATCACCTTGCATGACCAACATATTGACCTTAGTGCGTGGTGAGGAGTATTTTCATCTTTGCACCTATCCACCCTATTGATCATAACCTCACTTATCATAGCTTAATTTAGACTCTTTATTTACTCATTTTGTCTGTATAAAGTAGGGGACTTTGGGACCTTGCTCCATCCACTTACCATTATTTAGTTCCAACAGGTTCTTTACATCGACTGAGATGGAAATAACATTTACTCAAAGAACACATTTATTTTATGTGAGTATTTGGATTTTTTTTGACTACCCTGTAATTTTATACAATAATTTTACACTTATTCCATTTGTCTGCATTTATATGGGAGATCGACCTTAACATAACCCACACCTCTTTAGTCACAGAGTTCATAAAACATAATTCAAAACAGAACTGTGCATGCATTAGTCCGAGGTACAAGAGCATGGATTCACTTACCCACCCGGAAAATATAATGCTCTAATCATCCACAAATCTATCCTTTCATATCCCCAAGCATGATTAGCTGTGTATTTTTGCGTGGTAAAACATGATCACACAATAGTCATAACTTTGTACTTGAGGAAGCCCCCCCCCCTTAAACAAAACCCCCCGACCCCAAAAGATCACAAAAATGACAAGTCCAATCCATATCAACCTTCTAAGGACTATAGAATTTAACCACACAAATCACATTACATTTAGGAGACAAGAAGTATATTCAACATATAATTGTCATGCGCGACGCTTACCCCGAGACCGAGGCGTAACGCGAACTTCGAACCACAGGTGATTCACACCCTACCCTCGCTGGCATGACATGAGTGGACTAAAGATAACTAAACTATGTTACCAGAAAATGACCCAAAATCCAAATAAATTAATCTAAAAAGAGGGGGAATACGGAATGATTATATAACTGCAGAGATTGACAAATAATATTTATGCAAAGGAATAGACAAGCATGACTATTTTTTAGTGAAGAGAACTATTTGTTTTCCCCCTTCCTTTGGTTTTTTTCCCTTGTCTAAATTTAAGCCCTTACAATAGGATAGAAACTCCTCTGGACACGACCCCCTCACCATGCTAAATCTAGCAAAATTGACTGAAAAATAAATGACTAAAGACTGAAATAAACTCATGATTGTTGTACTGGAGAAGGTTAGTGAGACTGCCACCATGAATTCGATGAACGAGAGATGGCGAACCGATCTATGCGGGCTATGGATGCAAGCACCTTGACAACCATCACCCACTGAACATGTAGCGCACGTCATGCGTCAGGTACTCTGAAAGGTCCCTACGATCGCATGTATGCGACTAGAGTAAACGCAAACAAAGTATTAACCTAAAAAAGGACAAACCCCCAAAACCCCTGTTTATAAATTGAACCATTTAGACCCTTGCATTTCTGAGCATATTATGCATGCCATTCCAATTTACCTAATTACGGTTGAATCCCTCCGCCTGAAACTGATACTGAATCTACAGAAAATGCTGAATGAAAAGATTTTGATGGGAGCTCCCCCCCCCATGGGCGTATACTAATAACCTCATAATCTAGTACACCCCATCTACATAAATTCGTGGACTCGGGGTATCATGCCCCCATCCCAAGAAGATTTACCAATATACCCTTCCAAAAATACAAAGGGAAACCAATTGTTTCTGGCATGTGATCACTAAACTTAATTGACCACAAAGGGGCTTAGACTTACTTGGCTAATGGTTTTTACTATATGTACGCTAAATCCCATCGTAAAACTCCCGACTATAGATGTTTACCCTACATCACACCATGACCTTCTAGAAATTAGCTATAGTCTAGTTTTGTCTAAATCACTTGATATTCTTGGCCCACCTTGAAACTGCAACCCACTTAGCAATGAAAATTAATACTTGTTTCATCTTTCATGTTGTTTACACTTAGGCATGAATATCGGGAATGTATGACACCTGATAACTACCTATTAATTAGAGTGCAATCACAGCACGACTTAAAGACATAATACATAGCGCGGGTTCTGAAATTCATGCAATAAAGTATGAATAATTACACATGCATAATCTCCGGTTTCGGGAAAATTATACATTAATAAGTTTAATGAAGTTGTCTCTGATATTCTGGAAACAACTCCTCTCCCTTTAGTCTAACTTATGATACTGGTTATTCAAGAATTGACTGAAAAATAGGGACTCAATGGACTGAAACGAACCCCACTAGTGAATTAACACATATGGGGATAAAATCCTACCCGGAAACATACTTAAGTTTTGAAGCTGGAAAGTGTATGCGGAATTGCTTTTTTTTTTTCCTTGTTGCGTTTTCTGAACTAGGTCTTGAGTTTTTTTCCTCTTTGGTCTAATTGTTCTACGTTTTCTTTGATTTAATGATTTTTGATTCGATAAGTTTTAGGTATTTTTCTAGACTTAAACTGACTAAAATCTGGTCATTTAGGGTGAAAATGACGTATCTTAAGGTTTAAACGAAGTTGGAAAGGTGGGAAAGTTGCCATCGGACCAAACGACGGCAAGGACTGACGGTCCGTCGTCAGACTGACGCCCCGCCATTTTGTCCGTCTACTCGTCCTGTTTGACAAGACATTACTAAAACGGGTATAGCACTTTACTCAAAGGTCTATTTTTAGCAAGGCCGGTTTCTATGGAAATATTATTCAATTATCTATCTATGAGTATGTCATGGGTCACAAAATTCATTTTCTTCTATGATTAATGACCATTTGGAGTTGACCTAATTGCATTTCCCCTTAACTGTCTGCATATTTTCCACCTACGAACCATAGGTCCACCTACGGACTATGCTGGTCATCAGTAGGTCTTGTCAGAGAGTGTGTGAATGGGGGTCTCGATCGACGGTCATGGACTACGGACCGTAGGTACAACTGTCGATCAAGACTTAGCCAATTTTCTGGGCTGATATGTTTTTGGGAGTTTTATGATCCCATCGACGGTTATGTAGGATGGACCGTCGTCTTACCTACGGTCTGGCGATGCCACCATTGGTTGCACCTACAATTATTTTTTCTGAGAAGCTGAATTTTTGTCTATTTTGGTTACGGGGGGGTTACATTATCTCCCCCTTGGGAACATTCGTCCTAGAATAAAGACTAAACTATCTGAACTTGAGAGAGAGATAGTTGCAAACCCTACTACTGAACACTAAGAACTGAGTTTCTGACTTAATTGAGTTATTTAAAATGCAAATACGATGAAATTGCAAGTAAAAACTGAGGGAACATGATTGTAAGACTGAATTCACGCATGCATTACTAGAAACTGAAGAGGAACTATTACCTCAAGATGGAGTGAAATCGAAGGAAAGAGGTGAGGATACTTTGCTTTCATGGTTGCTTCTACCTCCCAAGTTGCTCACTCTACGGACTAACTCCTCCACAAAACCTTGACTGAATCGACTTCTTTGTTTCTCAACCTTCTGTCCTAATAGTCAAGAATATCAACTGGTACATCCTCAAATGAAAGACTATCATTCACTGCCACACTCTCAAATTGCACTATAGAGGCTGGATCACCCACACAATTCTTCAAGAGTTATACGTGGAAGACCGGATGCGCTGCTGCTAATTCAGCTGTTAAATCTAACTCATATTCCACCTTGACAACCTTTTTCATGATCTTGTAAGGTCCTACATATGTAGGACTGAGCTTCCCTTTCTTTCGAAATCTCATCACCCCTTTCATAGGTGAGATTTTAAGAAAAAACTAATCATTAACTTAGAAATGTAGTTCCCTTTTCCATACATCTGCATAAGATTTCTGACGACTTTTGGTTGTCTTAAATCTATCTCTAATGAGTTGAACTTTTTCCATGGCATAAAGGATTGAATCAGGCCCTATCAAATCTGCTTCACCTAATTTAAATCAACCAACAGGAGATCTATTGAATCAGGCCCTATCAAATCTGCTTCACCTAATTTAAATCAACCAACAGGAGATTTACATCTATGCACATAGGAAGCCTCATAAGGGGCCATCTGAATGATGGAATAGTAGCTATTATTGTAGGCAAACTCAATAAGAGGAAGGTGATCATCCCAACTACCTTTCAAATCGATCACGCAAGATCTCAACATGTCCTTTAAGATCTGAATTGTATGCTCTGCCTTCCCATCCTTCTATGGATGAAATGTTGTACTAAGGTTAACTTGAGTACCAATACCTTTCTGAAATGACTTCGAAAAATAATAGGTAAACTGAGGACCTCTATTTGAGATAATAGAAAAAGAAACCCCATACAACCTCACAACTTCATTAATGTAAAGCTTGGTATAGGCCTTTGTCGAATCTATAGTCTTGACCGCCAAAAAATGAGAAGACTTAGTCATCTGATCAACTATCAACCAAATAGAGTAATGCTGTCTGCGAGTATGCGGTAATCATGTGATGAAGTCTATATTGATCACATACAACTTCCAAGTAGGAATATCGATCTCTTGAGTCACACCTTCTGGTTTATGATTTCTATCTTGACTTGACGGCAATTAGGGCAGTTACTCACAAAATCTGCTATATCCCTCTTCATTACATTCCACCAATAGACTTATCACATATCGCAATACATCTTAGTGGCACCTGGATGAATAGAATACCTAAAGCTATAGGCTTCTGCAGGAATATGCTATCTCAACTCGCCCATATCAGGAACACACAATCTACCCTGGTAAAGAAGTACACAATATCCCCCCTTGGGAGAAAACCTCCACTCTCTAATTACGGACTGCAGCGTTAAGTTCAAGCAAGATTGGGTCACTGTCTTCCTTTTCCTTAACCTCCAATACGAAAGACTATTTTGCCCCATTCTGAACTGTTGAAGTGTTGTCTTATATGCTCATAAGGCGAAGTCCCAAGCGAGCAAGACTATAAACATCATTCACTAGCTCCTTCCTTTCTTCCTAAACATGGGCTAGACTACCCCATAGATAATCTACTAAGAGTATCGGATACTACATTCGCCTTACCAAGATGATAATGCACACCCATATCATAATCCTTAAGGAACTCAAGACAACATCTCTGGGGAAGATTAAACTCTTTCTAGGTGAACACATACTGAAGGCTCTTAGGATCGGTGAACACATCTACATGGACACAACACAATTAGTCTCTCCATATCTTGAGTGACAACACCAATACTGCAAAATAGAGGTCATGAATTGGATAATTCTTCTCATGCACCTTAAGCTGCCTAGAGGCATAAGCTATCACCTTTTCTCGCTGCATCAACACACAACCTAGTCCAACTCTAGATGCATCACAATACATCACATAACAATCGGAACCCTATGGTAGACACAAAACAAAAGTTGTAGTCAATCTAGTTTTCAATTCTGCAATGTTTTTCTCAAAATCATCTGACCATTGGAACTTGACCATCTTCTGCGTCAACCTAGTTAATGGTGAGGCTATGAATGAAAATACTTCCACTAACCTCCTTTAATAACCCGCTAGACCTAAGAAACTTCTTATATCTACAACAGAGGTTGGTATGGGATATTGTTTCACTGCTTCCATATTTTTTGAATCCACTCGGATCCCTTCGCTAGCTATAATGAGACGAAGAAAAGCAACAGATCACAACCAGAACTCACATTTACTAAACATAGAGAATAACTGGAGATACATGAGAGTCTGCAGAACAACTCTCAAATAACTTGCATGTTCTTCTTCACTCCTAGAGTAAATGAGCATATCATCAATAAAGACGATAACGAACAAGTCCAAATACTATTTGAAAACTTTGTTAATTAAATCCATGAAAGCTGTAGGAGCATTAGTTAGTCTAAATAACTCAAATACAATTTCATAATGACCATACCGACTTCTGAAGGCTATTCTCGGAATGTCACTATCCTGACTCTGAGCTGATCATAAACCGATCTGAGGTCTATCTTTGAGAAATATCTACCACCCTGAAGTTGGTCAAACGAGTCATCAATCCTGGGGATAGGATACTTATTGTTGATTGTGACATTGTTCAATTGTCTATAGTTAATGTACATTCTGAGAGAACCATCTTCGTTCCTTACAAACAACACTGTTGCACCCCATGGTGAAATACTACGTGTGATGAATCCCTTATCTAGAAGGTCTTTCAGCTGCTGTTTCAATTTGTTAAGCTCTGTTGGAGGCATTCTGTAAAAAGGAACAGAAATAGGATGGATATATAGAAGGAGATCAATTCCAAATCTATTTCCCTTTCGGGAGGGACTCCAAGAAGATCTTCTTGAAATTCACAGACTATTGGAACTGACTCAAGAGTTGGGGTTCAAGCCTAAAATCCTTAACCCTAAATAGATGATAAATATAAACCTTAGATATCATCTTTCTGGCCATAAGGTAGAAATAAATCGACCCGTAAGCGCTAAGCTACTACCCTTACATTCTAAGATTGGTTCGTCTGGAAACTAAAAAATGAACAATCCTAGTTCTACAATTGACTGAGGCATAACGTGAATGTAACCAATCCATTCCTAGAATGATATCAAAGTCTACCATTTCTAACTCTACTAGATCTTCTGAGGTGAATTTCTGAGATACTGTGATAGAGTAATTTTATTATACCAGTCTAGCTATAACTGGGTCACCGACTAGAGTAGAGACTGAGAATGGTTCTGAGAGTGTTTTTGGACTAACATAAAATTGGACTTCTATATTGAGTTACAAAAGACAAAGTCATGTCTGTTCTACTTCCACTTAGTGAATTCAACTATATGTGAATTACATTCTTAAGCTGGTAGGATGCCAATTTCACCTATCACTACCAGTAACTTGCATCACACCAAATATTTTCTTGAGCTCATCAATGAACTTCATGTGTCCTTACCAACTTGTGAACCTAAATACTCAGGAGGATTGTTCCTAACAAAATCACAAACTCTTGCTGCCACTAATAAATCATTTCTATTAGTAGGAACTCGAACATGCTGATTGTTCAAATTGGTCAAACTCGGAGCCAAAAGATGAAATGACATTATGAAAATCAGCATTAGAACTTCTGGCAATAGAGGAACTATGTTAGAATTGCGTGCACTAGCATTCTATGCCTAAGCTCTGCGAGAAGCCAACGTCTAGTTAGAATGGAATTAGATCATACCTTACGCACAATAAGAGTGACAGGAAAGTGAAGTTTTTCCTAAAAACACTTTGTAGCCTTCCTCTCTTTAGATGAGGTGCACTTCACACTTATGAAATTTTCAGACATCCTAGGAATCTTGAACCTAGTGATCTGATACCATGTTTTTTCACGCCCCGAGCTACCCCTGAGACGCGGACACGAAACTTAGAACCACAAGTAATCCTAGGCTAACCCTGCTTGCATGATAATGAGCACACTAAAGATAATAAATTGATACGGAATCTAAATCATAATTAAATCTGAAAAGATGGGGAATACCCACATTCTAAAACTGAGATATTTTAAAACAATGAGTTTAATACAAAGGGAATATTAACTCAATACTAAGATGAATCTAACTTTGTCTTAAATAAGCCTTCAAACTGTACTAGAAATATTGGGACAAGCCACAATTAAATCTAGCAAAAACTGAAACTAAATGACTAAAAAATGAAATTACACTCATAACTATTGTTCTCAGAGAATGAGGACTCACCATTGAATCTGCTGAACAGGAGATCGAGAATCGATCAATACGTGAGCTGGATGCTTAGAACCTTAATCTACATCACGAGAAGATGTAGCGCACATGTGCGTCTGTACTTGAAAGGTACTGAGCATGTAGGATAAAGTAAAACTAAAATAAATAATAACTGAACAAGTACAAAAGCTAGTATAATAATCTGAATATTATATACTGAATTTCTGAACTAACTGAATGAAATGACCAATTTATAACATGCTGAAACTTAATACAAAATATACTAATAAATAGTCAATGCAGAGAGTCTGACTGGTATGTGAGAGCCACTGATAACCGATAATAAAACCACATGAGCTAAATGTGAAGTCCGATGTATACACCACATCGAGAGAACGCAATATACCCTACAAAAAGTATAAAGGCATGTTGGCGTGATCACTAAACTGTTTAATTACAGAGGGGAGTTACAATCTACTTGGCTAGTGGTTCTGGGACTATTGGGTATGCTAAACCCTAGTCCAACTTGGAATTATGCTACTCCCAATGAATTCTATAAATTAACTGATTATGTCTGAGTTTTTGTAAATACGGGATAACTAAAAACTTAATATGCAAACTGAGAATTCAAGAATTGATATGCTAATTATGCATTTAAAACTGATGCATGTGTATCTGGAATGTCTAAAATATTTGACCTACCATGTGTAATTCAATAATTAAAGAAATACATAGCTAGGATTCTGAAATTCATGCAGTAAATTGAATACTAATATGATAATCTTATTTGAAACATATAACTAATAAGTTCATTTAGTTCTCTTGAACATCTAAAAACTCTATATCTAATCATGATATCGGAACCAAGAATCTGACTGAAAATAGGACCCCAATGTGTGAAAAGGATCGACTAGTGACACCCACTACCACAGACTTGGTGATGAATCCACGAAAAATACTAAGTTTCGAGGCTGGAATACTGTACTTGTTGCGTTCTGTGAAACTAGGGTTCTTGAGCTTTTTCTCCTTCTGCTTCTATTTTCTATTTGTTTGATTTAATGATTTGACTTAGAGAGTTTTAGCTCTCAATGTTTATAGGATTACATGTCAAATATGATCGCCTTTAGGGCCTCACAAACCACCCCCCACGAGTGCCGTGTGTTAAGGTTTAAACGAAGTGGGAAAGTTCAATTAGACCCCTGGGAAAGTTGTTGACGGACCAAACAATGACAAGGACTGACGGTCCATCATCTGACTGACGCCCCACCATTGGGTCCGCCAACTGGGCCTGTTTGACAGGCGCTCTACTAAAATGGGTATACTTTTACTCGGAGGTCTTATTTTAGCAAGGTCGGTGGATATAAAAAAAATAATGTAATTATATATCTTTGTATAGATCATGGGACACCGAATTCATTTTGTGCTAAGAGTTATGACCATTTGATGTTGACCTTACTACATTTCCCCTTAACTGTCTGCAAATTTTCAACCTAGGGTCAGAGCTATGGATTGTAAGTCCACATATGGGCAGTGATGTTCATCCGTAGATTTTGTTAGAGAGTTGGTGAATGGGGGTCTCGATCGACGGTCACAGACTACGGACCATCGTCTGACCTACGGAACATAGTCCATCCGTCGATCAAGACTTAGCCAATTTTATAAGCTAAATGTTCTTTGGGAGTTTCTGAACCAACCGACGGTTGTGCAGGACAGACCAACGTCTAACCTACGGTCCGTCGATGCCACCGTTAGTTGCACTTGCATATTTTTAATCTGTGAAGTTATTTTTTGGTTTTTTTTGGCTACGAGGTGTTATAATAATACAAAAATCCTAGGACTATTTTGACTACATATTAATATATGGTTCATATAGCTAAGGGTCATGATACAAGAATGGTCATCAGCATTAGCCATATAGACCATGCCTAACCCTAAATCATCATACATATACAACATCGTCCATACATCTAGAGCATACCACTAGTATGGAAGAATATATATATATAACTCAAATAATATCAATTCATTTAGACATTATACTAGAATCAAGGCTACATCCTATAAACTTCCAAATCATGGAAATAATCATATCAATTAATCTTACATCTAATGCCTTCAAGGCCATGATCATTACACATAAACAGGTATGAGAATCTAAAGACCGCCACCGTAAGTGAACCATATTAATCATCACAATTCTGTATACATTTCTAAGGTAATAAAAGGAAATAAGTCAACTTACGAAATATCAAAGCTAATGATCATCTTGATCAATTCCCCATAACTCATAATCAATTGACATAGATAAGGCGATGACTAATCAATATACTATAATCTAACAACAATTGAATCACAATCGAATTAAGATCACAAGACCCATAACATATCACAATTTGAGATGATGAAGATATAATGTGTAATTCATGCAATTGGATTGAAATTCCTGTTAAAAACATAAAGTAATCATATAATCATCATAAGAACGCTTTTGAAATCATTTTAACAATAAAACCATGGGTAGATTGAAAGATGAGACTTTTGACTTATAATCATGTTTGAAAAATCTTTGAAAGGAATCTTAGATGAATTTTCAAATAAGGATAAAATTTTACAATAACTTATAAATTTGAAAGCCCATGAAAATCTGAGAAGAAAGCTCCATGAATGAACCTACATAGCTTGTTCTTGAACTTGGACTCCAATGGAGGTTTGAGTGAATCTTGAAGAGAAGAGAGTTTTGGAGATATTGATTTCTTAAATGGTATTGGTGTTTTGACTGGTGAAAGGGGTTAAATAAGACATAAAAACAGTTTATAAACAACTCCCAAAGTTATCAAAACAACCCATACTTATTTGAACTTTTTGACATCTCAAACTTGACTTTAAAACGATGCAACCAAATTTAGGAAGTGGCTACAGGTCGTAGAGGTAGCTCCTAATTTTTCCTTACCACATTTTTGTGACAGTGAGCCTTGTGTAGCTCTCACGACGCATATGCATACCAATTGCTAGGCGCACGACACGTGGTGTCCTTCACTTTTTGGTTTTGCATGTTGCAATTTGGCAGCTTCCTTGTCCAACATTTGGGTCCTCTTCGAGGGCCCTTAAGGTGGTCCTTAGGGATTCGTACCCGGATATTTTGACTGGTAACATGTATATTAAGATACTAGGGTCGATTCAACTATTTTTCAACTCAAAAGACCACATAAAAACAAGGAAACCATACAAGAACACAATAGTACTTCTAAAGAATAACTTTCAAACGTCTTGGATGTTTGACCTCAAAACCTTTACAAATCAACTAT
This sequence comes from Solanum habrochaites, assembly GCA_027704765.1. NCBI lineage: Eukaryota > Viridiplantae > Streptophyta > Magnoliopsida > Solanales > Solanaceae > Solanum > Solanum habrochaites. The sequence continues at coordinate 38,081,430 of JAKWJA010002496.1, read as the reverse complement.
ACATGTTGTTAAACACTCTATTTACATGTTACTAACCATTTTAGACACATATGAGGCTTTAGATACCTTAGTTCATTTTGAGGGTATTGACACTACCAAGCTTGGAGTATACTTAGACAAAAGGGCGAGTTTCAAAGAGTACTCCTTAACACTCAATCTTGGAGTATACTTAGACAAAAGGGCGAGTTTCAAAGAGTACTCCTTAACACTCATATTACCTTTCTTAAGGTTGATGACTTCTCTCAATTTTTCTTCCCTCAATTCCCAGGGAAAAACCTATCTAGAAATTCCTAGTAAAAAATGTCCCACTCTGTTGCGCCCACTCTTAACATCCTACTATCCTTGCATTGTTCATACATAATTGGGCGACATCTTTGAGTTGATAGGCGGCTAGATCCACCTTCTTAATAGAGGACACTCCCATGATTGAAACAACCTTTTAAACCTTCTCTATGAACCCATTTGGATCTTTTTCCACTATGGAGCCACAAATTTTGGGAGGCTCATTCTCAAGAATTCTCTAACCATAGAATCACCCATTTCTCTTTTAGGGTAGGCCAGAACCACCACCTCTCTATTAGCTTGAGCCGTCAAGGCTTGTTCCAATAGATGCATAGAATCCCTAAGCTCTTCAAAAATAACGTTCTCTATTTGAGAGTAATTTCAAACATGAAGAGGTACTTTGTGTTGATCGTGAGGAGGATCTTCATTTAGAAATTGGGGAGGAATCTCTTGCTCCATTTCACCTTCCTCAACTATTCTAGCATTAGCTCTAGTATTTTCCATAACCTTAAAAATCGTATGCAAACATTAGAATAAAGATCTACTAGAGCCAAACCTCTATGGCACGACTAAGAGAATGAAGAAAAGAGATTATTCCTAAACATCCAATAACCTCCAATTTATGAAATGTGTTGCGACTCACACCCATGAAAAACACTATACTTTGATGTGGTTTGAGACATCCTAAGACCATTTGACAACCTTATGCTTTAATACCTAGTTCATCATGACCCAAGAACATTCCCAAGTCATAACTTTATGTATTCGACCTCAAAGAGTTCTATACAAGACCTTAGCATTCATACATAACAAAAAAGAAAATTTGGAAGAATTTAAAACTTTCTTTAAGACATTATCTCAAAAATTATTTCATAAAAGTCGAAGTCTTTATATTATTATTGTCTCAAACCATCTATGAATGACATGAATAAAAATATACACATCCCACATAAAGTCTTAAAACATTATAAAAGATATAAAAGGAACATAAATGGTTTGTCCTCGAAGATATGCGTCTCACCATTAATTCAAAGTCCTTGAAATTCTACCCCCCAGTAGAAACTCAGAGCTCCAACCCAACATTTGGTTAAAATATAGGCAATATGTGTTAGTACAAAAGTACTAAGTAGGAAAATTAACATAACATCATAAGAGTATCTCAAATGGTTAGTCAACATAATACATAAGCATAAGAGATAAAAATATAATCATAACATAAAAAGTTAACCTTAGAATATATAAGTCCATACTTCAAACATTTGTCTTAAATACATAAGTGAACTACTTCACAAGCCACCTCCAAGTATACTTGTGTAATAAAAAGATACTATCCCATAACACTACCTTACCTAAGTACCTTTCTTAGGTCATTCTTGGTCACATTACACCAAGCACCCTTGTGAAATGTATGTGACGCATCCCATAATACCACACACATTACGCATGTCTTGAAGTCACCCTATTTATTTTCGACAACTGTAGGAGTCATTATAGACCTACTTCGTATTAACAAGCAGATATTAATTTAAGTCATTCATATTATGGAAAGAAACCATAGAAACTACCCAAGATAGGAACACTTCATAATAGGATATTACATAAGTAGCTTTAAGTCATACATAAGCCATGTATGAATGGTATCCCACTCCGTTCATTTTCATGAACGCTAGGTGTCATTGTAGACATACTTCATATTTACAAAGACTAGTACACTTATGTAATTCATACCATGGAAGGAAACTATATCCAATACCCAATCTAGCCACACATCATAAAATGACATCCCATTCTACCATTCACATTAAGCACTCATTTAGGCTAACTTCCTCAATGCTAACTATCTTTCATATTAGTTTATAAATGAATAACATACTATCATGCTATATCTAACTATCATGGAAAACATCATACCAAGCAATCTAAGCTATCATAGGAAGGTTAAAGGTATACCAACCTAGCCACCATGTAACCACTCATCAAGATTCAAGCTATACATAAGGGAGTGTTGATCCTCAACCCTAAGCTATCGTTAGGAGAGTTTAATGTCTCAATCCTAAGCTACCATGAAATGGTCTTTGCCTAACCAAGTCAAGCTATCATGAATGTATTCTAGTCATGCTATTTCAAGCTACCCCTATAAGAGTATCGATCCGCCATCCTAGACTACCTTACCTATACTAATGCAAGCTACCATGAAAAATATTCTACCTATGTAAGATAAAGCTAACCATGGGAGATCTGAATTTCTCCATCCCAAACTATCAGGAAATCTACCATCCCAAAGCGACCATGAGATCTACCATCCAAAGTTACCATGGGATCTTCCATCCCAAGCTACCAGGAGATCTACAAATTAAAGCTACCATGAAATCTTCCATCCCAATATACGATGAGATCTACATCACAAGCTAAGTAATTAAACTATCCGTGAAGGAATCATAAGGCTCAATCTCAATCTATTCTATCTCAACAAGCATAATTTATTTTAGGTCCTTAAGTCAACCTACAATCCTTCTAGGTGAGAGAACTTTACTATCGTATCTTATTTATATCAAGGTTTGTAAGAGAAAGAGAACACTCAGTCATTATCACCTCAGATTTGATGTTATCTCCAAAGAACTAATAAAAAAATGTTACAACCCCATTTTCTATACTAGCTTCATTCTATCATGATCCATGTCTTATTACAAGCTATTCCATCATTTTGATCATTAATAGGTAATTCTAGTCATTCTTTATCATATAGGATAAATTCTAACATTACATGTTAATATATTTCCTATCCAATTAATCATAATTCATTCATATTTAGATGATCCTTACTATGATAAATTTGTATTCGAGACAATTGCATTAAGAATTTGAGTATTTCAGATTCACAATTGAGGGATATCTATGGGGACTCCATGGGTTGAAGAACCCACGGATGAAAAAGCTTCACATACCTTTGATCAATGCCTTAGAATAATCTTGAAACCTTGGTGAAGTTCGATCTAGTTTCTGCCTCCTTCACTTCTTCTTTAATGGTGATCTTGAGAGAACTTTAGTAAGGGGGTGTTTGGATTTTTAAGAGATAAGTGTAAATGGATAATTATTGTTTTAATATACTTAAAATGTATAAATAAAAAAATAATTTTCTATGACTCGATTGGAGCGTGGGGAGAATTTACCGATTCTCCCTTCACTTGGCAGAACGCCTGGGAGATTAACAAGTGGTGTCACACAACCACCACCTACATACCGTAGGTCGTATGATGGGGCATTCTGCAGCTTCCTAGTTCGTTACTAAGGCTCCTCCAATTGGAGGTTTAGCTCCTATGAATAATTGTGGATCCACACCCTCCACCAACAGGTCATCAACCCACCAATGGGCCATTAATCAAGGTCATTTTGTGCCAACATTTGGGTCTTCTTCAAGGACCTTTACGGTGGTCCTAAGAGAGTCATACCCAAGAATTTAAATCCTAACCTCTATATTCTAGGTTTAATAAATATTTTTACATGAGTTTGACCTAATTACACATATCAAACTCCATGATAACACACTAGAACATCCTAGCACCAAAAGACTAGTTTTCAGACGTCTCTAGACGTTTAGGCACTAACACTTCCAAATTAAGTTAATTGCATTAATTTAGGTCTAGAAATTTCTTTCTAAGTTTTTTTTTAAGTTATTATATCTCATGTAGAGCTCTAGCATAGTTTATACGATTTCCGGGATGTTTCATTCTCATACCAAAATTTTAGCTAACTTTTGGGAAAAAGATCAAGTACTTTCTAAAGTATGATCGATATCCAAGAGACACATGTTAACTCAACTAAGTAACTATTCCCCCCCCCCCAAACACATTTATATGTAATTTTATACACCTTTTGGCTTACATGACACACTCCATGACTCCACACAGTTGAGGTGTGTTGGAGATGTTTTGATGCCAATTAAGTAGAAAAGGTGTACAAAATTACAAAAATGGGTACAGGGGGTGTTAGGACCAAAGTTTAGTCAACGCATGTCTATGATATTTCGGTCATAGTCTAGGTACTACTTGTACCTTATCTCGCTAAAATGGGGCAAACCTTGTCCTCTTCTTCCTCCTTCAAATTTCAACAATAATAACTTTGTGTCTTCTTAGTTATTTTTTTCCTTTTCATTAAAATTTAACGTACCACAAAGGTGAATCATGTCGAGTGAATTATATATCAAAAGACTTCAAATATCGAGAGGATTTCATATCTAAAATTTTAGATTATTTAGGTATCACGACCCAAATCGGATCGCGACTGGCATCCCCACTATCCTTATTATGGGAGCGAACCAACCAATCTAAACCTTAAAAGTTCCCAAAAAATGTATATCAACAGAAATAATCGGAAGACTTAAATTCGTAAAATAAAACCGATTCAATAACCTCTAAAATTCAACATCTATTATTATCCCCAAAATCTGGAAGTAATCAACCCAAGAACATCTATGATCAAATTACTAAATAAGAGGAGTATTCTAAGAAACTAAAAAAAACAAAAGCTAGTCCATGCGGAGGAAAATTCAGGCATCAAGACATGAGGAAAAGAAGATCCAGGCCAAGCTAGATAGAAGAGTTTAGCTCACCCTGAAATCTGGTTGTAATGAAAGACGGCTAGGAGTGCGGTTGAGTTGAAGACGACGGTACGTTTGCTGCACTCCCCAATAACAAAAGAAAACATAAAAGTAGGGGGTCATTACAACACAAAGTACTGAGTAGGTATCATCGGCCACTCAAAATAGGAAAAACAATATATACAGGTAAAATCATAAAATCAAACTAATCCTAGCATGACCGCATGTACAATAAAGAATCCTTGCGTACAACACCAAGCAATCAATGAGGACTCACGCCTACTCATTCTTACTCTTTGGAATTATGTTCATTGATTGAGTATATTAAACATTTTTCAAGATTCATTAACTTATTTACTCTCGTGTCGGTACGTGCACTCCGCGCTCCTCATCTATCCTGGTACCGGAACGTGGCACACGATCAGTATACATCCTGGTGTCGGAACGTGACACTCGAATCCTCATATTATACCTCGGTGACCTGAATGTGGCACCCGATCCATATACGATCTGGTGCGGACGTGACACTCAGATCCTCATATTCTATCCTTGGTACACGGAACGTGAGCACCCGATCCCCCTAATCTCAATACTTGCGTTCATAAGCATTCTGGTGATACCAAGGCATCATCATAACAAAGCAGATTCGGGTTCTCAAGATTTAAGATCAATAGCTTCATCATGCTTATTTATCACAATCATCTATATAAAATCAATCAGCATAACACCAATTTCAGCATTTATAGAAGACTAATAGTATACCAACCACCATATATTCGCTATTAAGATTTTACTACAATAGTGGTAAAAACCATTAACCTACCTCCAACGAAGAATTGCGATCAACAAGCTTCTTCTCGAAATCATTGCTATCATCGTCGTTTCTCTCTCTTCTACTCGTTTTTTTCTTTGGTCGATCTCTCTTGTTCTTGCTATTGTTCTGATGTCAAAAACACTCTTTCTTGTACCCAGTAACCATATAATGGAAGTGTAAAAGATGGCCAATAATAACCCACTAGTTACATTAAGTACCTCTTAACCCCAAGTTATTAGACTTTTTAACATTAACTCACCACTTTATCATTAAAGCCGACAAAATAGTCAAAAAGCCCTTAAATACTTAACAGAAATCCGACCCCGCCGGGATTACGCAGGCCGTGACGGGAGTCGTGCCTGCGATGGTCCGTCTGCCGTCGTCGCAATGTTCAGAGACTCAATTTCAACAAAGGTGTTATGACGGGCGTCAGCCTGTGTGACGGTCCGTCCTGCCATTCCCGTCACGAAGTTAGAGGTCGATTTTTAGTACCCAATTTCAGAAACTTTCCAAGTGTTTTGAAACGAGACCTGCGACGTCCGTCGTGGGGTCTGTCGCTGTCGCCTCAGCCAGTTTTCAGAAATAAAAATATGCTGATAAAAAATGACTAAATAGGTCGTTACAATAGATACCAATTTACCATCGTTCGTTGCTCGAACGATTCATGAGAATAAACAAGAGGCAAAGAAGTACATGAATCTGTAAACAGGTGTGGGTATCTTTCTTGCATACTGCCTTCTTCTCCCAAGTGGCATTCTTCAAACGGTCGATTCTTCCATTGCACCTTGATGGATGCAATCTCCCTGATCTCAATGGAACTTCTCTATCTAAAGTAGCAAATAGGCTCCTCATCATAAGACAAAATTCTCATCAAGAAAACTTGAATCCCAAACGGATAATGTAGTTTTCTATCCCATGTTATTTTTCAACATCGACACAGGAATACCGGATGTACTCCGGAGAGTGCTGGAGGCAAAGCTAATTCATAAGGCCCACCTCCCGACTCGACTTCAGAACTTCAATTGGGAACCAATATACCTTGGACTAAGCTTTCTTGTACAAAAAGCATCACCCCTGCATGGGCGAAACTTTCAGCAAGACTTGCTCTCCTTATGAAGTCCAAATCTCTAACCTTTCAGATCTGCATATTCCTTTTGCCTATTTGAGACGCCTTAAAAGCTGTTCTTGAATGGATTTACACCTTCTCTAACGAATCACCTCAAAAGCGTCAGTACCCCAAGGTTAACTCAAAATGGCATCAAACAACCAATGGGAGACCTACATATCCTCCCACATAATGCCTTCGAAAGGAGCCATATCAATACTTGAGTGATAGCTATTATTGTATGAAAACTCCGCTAGGGCAAGAAGTTATCCCAATGACCACCAAATTCTATCACACACGCGACGAAGCATAGCTTCCAACACTTGAATTGTTCGCTTCAGACCTGACAATCGGTCTGAGGGTGAAATGCAACTAAGGTCTAACCTAGTACCTAATCCGCATTGCATGTTCTCCAAAACTATAAGTAAATGCGACCTCTATATGAATGATGGAAGTGGACTCCATGCAACGAACAAATTATTGGATGTAAAATTTTGGCTAACTTCTCTGCATTATAAGTAACCCTTGACCGGAATGAAATGAGCGACTAGTCTCAATCTGTCAACAATTACCCAAATAGAGTTAAAACTTCCCAATGTCTTCGGAAGACAACCCGAAGTCATGCAATTCTCTCCCACTTTATCAGGAATGGGCATTCTTGAAGTGTTCCTCCGGGCCTCTGGTGTCATACTGTACTTGTGAAAATTGACATTGGGCAACAAACTCAATGATATCGAGTTTCATTCTACTCAACCAAAAGGGTTGCTTAGTCACGATCATCTTGGTTGCCCCAGGATGAATAGAATATCCGGAACTATGAGCTCTGTAAGAATAGTGTGATCAAATCATAAACGGGGTATACATACCCTTCCCTTGATTCTCAAAACACCTTCCTACCATCACGCTTCTTTGGCCTTCCTCGTAAACACCAGAATCCGAATTCGGCTTAGTTCTCATCATCAACGTTTTCCCTTGATCCTGTCAAGAAAAGAAATCTCGCCTCCAATGGCCATGAATCCTCCTTTCTCATTTACTTCTAACCTCTTAAGTCGTTAGCCGAGGATGAACCTCTCTAGGCCAATGGGGTCTAGAGCTTGCAGTGAGCGAGATTCCCTGATTCCGCCTTTTACTTAAAAGCATCCGACTACAACATTCGCCTCCCCGGAGAATACAAAATAGTGATGTCTAGTCATTCAGTGTTAAATCTATCTCCTCTGTTAGTTCAAATCATTCCTGAGTAAATACATACGATTAGGCTACGATGATCCTATCGACCTACACTTACCCCATATTATAAAAAGTGTCTCCATTGCTTTAATGCCAAACACTACCGCGGCCCAATTCCAAAAAATGAGTTGGATAGTTACGTCATGCACTTTTAATTGTCCTTGGACGCATAAGCAATCCACATTATTCTCTTGCATTAACCATGCACCCAAACCGAATAGGATGGCATCACAATAGACAATGAAATTTTCCTTCACTGGCAAGGTGAGAAATTGTGCAGTAGTCAACAGGAGTCTTGAGCTTCTGAAAGCTTTCCTCACACTCTCCGACCATACAATGGAACATTTTGCTTAGTCAAGTGGTCAATTGGGCAGCGATAGAAGAGAATCCTTGACAAATCGACGGTAGTAACTGGTAACAACAAAGCTTCTTATTTTGAACACAGTAGTAGGTCTTACCCAATTCTTTCACTATCGATCTTAGAGGATCCACCATCAATCCATCCTTGGAAACCACACGTTCCCCAACGAACGACACGAATTAGCCAAAACCACAATTGCGAATTTGGCATAAAGCTTTTATCCCTCAACATTTCACAACAATTCTCAAATGCTCTTAATGATTCATTCTTAATCTTGGAGTATATCAGTATATCATCAATAAACACGATCAACAAAGAGATCCAGAGAGGTTAAAAATCCAGTTCATCAGCTCATGAAAGCAGCAGGGGCATTCGTAGTCCAAAGGACATACTAAGAAGGATTCATTAATGCCAATACCTGTTCGAAAAGAAGTCTTTGGCACATCTGCGGCCCATATTTTCATTGATGATAACCAGACATCAAGTCAATCTTTAGAGAAGACCACAAGCAACGTTTAACTAGGTCGAACAAGTCATCAATGACGAGGGGAAGAGGCTACCTGTTCTTAATAGTACTTTATTTAGTTGAGGTAATCTATGGCACATTACGAAGACTCCATCTTTCTTCGTTAAAAACAAAACAGGAGCACCCCAAGGGGGATGCACTTGGTTAATGAAGCCTTTGATCAACAAATCTTGAAGTTGAGCCGTTAAATGTCATCAACTCAGCGGGAGCCATTCTATAAGGGGGTTATTAGAAAATGGGGAGAGTACTTGGGTCAAGATCGTGCAGAAGTCAATGATCCCTATCTGGTGGCATACAAGGAAGCTATCAGGGAACACATCAAAAAACTCAGGGACTTCGAACCTAATCAATTGGGGGGGGGAAGGTAAGTGGGTGTTGACATCTTGAGATGTGCCAAGAAAGCTAACAACACCTAAACCATTTTCTTAGAAGAAGAAAGGAGAGTGAGACGCACCGGATTGGAAGGTAAGTCACCCTCCAACCAACGGATCTGTCTCAGGGATGGCTAAGTCACGTTTTAGCATTACAACTTCCCAAGATCGACAAATGGCGGAGAAGCCAAGTCATACCCAGATATTACATCAAAATCAACCATTTCTAAGAATAACCCAATCTACACAAGTGGTGCTCCCCACAAAGTTCACCAAGCAAGAACTAGATACTTTTCACTACCAAAGACTCACACACCGGAGTAGAAACACGAATAGGCATATCAAGTAATTACAGTTGTAAATTTAGAACCATAGCAAATGAGGAAGATACATAAGAAAATGGGATCCAGGGTCCAAACAATACGAAAAGCATGCAATCAAACCCAGAAGATTACCTGTGTGACAGCATCAGAGTCCTCCTCCGATCTCCCAGGAAAGCATACAAGGGGCCTTTCGTTGTTTGTCCATTGCCCCTACAATGTTGGGATGAGTGGCTCCAGTTTGCCCATCGCCCGGCCGTTTTGGTGACCACCATTTACCTAGGCCACCAAGTCTCTAGACTATCGGGCATCTACCATGACCACCTCTTACCTCTAGATATGGGGGTTTAAACTCTTTTTGGACAATACCTCTTGATATGCCCAGCTCTCCACACACATAAAACTCTCTGGTTCAAGCATAGGTCTCTCAAAATAAGTGTTGGCTGGCCTTGAGGTGCGACCCCAAATACAGTCTGTAGAGTGAAGACGGAATGGGGTAGACTGAGTAACCTCAGGAACCATGTCCCCTAGAAGTAAGAGCCATTAACCTAACCTACTTTCGAAAAACCTCTTTGATTCATGCCATGGTGAAATTTCATCTGGAGTTTACTCCATCACCTCTACACTTCGTGAAAAGATGTCGCTGTGGACGTACTGTAAAGCATGAAATTCGCCAACTCTGATCTTCAACCCCTTCACAAAAAAGGCGAATCCGTCTTGTGGACTGAAACAAAGTTGGGGTGTCGTTCTGGATTAGTGACGAACAACTTAGCCTCATATGCATGGACCGATATCCTAATGTCTCTAGATCAAGAACTATCCCTTTTCCTTATCCCTCAAGGTCCGGGGTATTACTTCTCCATAACAAGGATAGAGAATGAGGCCCAAGTCAGGTGGTTGCACTCTGTGGTTGACACTCAACATGTGACGCCACCACATTTTGGCGTTCCCTGAAAATGATAACTCACGAACTCAAACACAAGCCGTTCTAACTATACCCACTTGTGTAGTAGCTAATGACAGTCAACTAGAAACGTAAGCATCCCAGATCTGAACCCTTGACGACTGGAGGTTTTCAATTTTAAGAACTTACTGAAAAGTTCAGGATGATCATTGTCATATAGGACAGTAGTCAGGCGTGGAAACGTGCCTATGTCCAATGATTAATCCATACGAGGGGCCATAGTGGTGCTTTGCATTGTTGTACATCTGAAATCGAGAGGTGTTGATTGCAGAAAACCAATGGAGGTGCTGACCCTGTGATCAGACAACCCACTACGAAAGGAGAGAAACTTGATTGATCATCTCTGGGGAGGTTGAGGTGGCTTCCTCATCTTGTACTTGTTCATTCTACCACTTCCATTCCTTATTACTTTCCTCAGCGGTGGGAGGGGAGTCACGCCCTAGTACCAGAGGGCTAGGTGCTTCGTCCTTTCCCTAGAGGACGTCCTCCACGACATCTGGACGTTGTTTTCATTGAGCTACAGCCCCAGCGGCTGGCGCGCGCACCCTGTCCGTCGTGGTGCAGGTGTTGGCGTTAGGCGTTGCTTCGTTCTAACCATCTGCGAAAAGAGTGAAGATGTCAGATACCAATTGTATCACCTAGATAACCCATGGATTCAAGCACTAGCAGAAAGAAGAAACGAAAGAATGGATTTTCCTAAAGGATATACCTTCCAAGGAAAGTAAAGGTGTTCCCCCGACCGTCCCTTTAAGACTCTGTACTAGACCTGTTCTTGTGTATGAGACCAACGAACCGAATGCTCTGATACAAAGTTTTGTCAAGGACCCAAATCGGATCGCGATGGCCCCTTACCTTAGCCGTCTATGTGAGCGAAACCAACCAATCTAAACCTTACATTTCAATGTAATATAAACAGATAAGTAATGCGGAAAAGATTAAAATTCATTAAATCAAACCGATTCAATATTCTAAAATTCAAAATCTATTATTATCCCAAATCTGGAGTCAGCAACACAAGAAAACATCTATGATCAAATTCCTAAACTAAGGAGTATTCAAGAAATAAAATAAACAAAAGTGTCCATGACGGAATTTCAAGGCCCATCAAGAATGATGAAGAAGATCCCGTCAAGCTAAAGCGTTAGCTCACCCTGAAATCGGTGTAATGAAGACTGGATTAGAGTTGCGGTTGAGTGAAGCCACGGTAAGTTTGACGCAACTCCACATAACAAGGAGAAACATAAAAAGAGGGGATCAGTACACAAAATAATGGTAGTCTCATCGGCCAACTCAAAATAGAAAACAGTATATATCAGGGGTGAACATCATTAAAATAACTAATCTCCTTAGCATTGGCGGAATTTACAATTACCGTAATCTTGGTTACAACACCAAGCACACAATGGGAGACTCACGCCTCCTCAGCATACTCATTTGGAAATAAGGTTCATTCGATTGAGTATATTAACATCTTTCAAGATTAATTAACTTATGTCTCCGCGTGTGTACGTGAAACTCCGCTCCTCATTCTATCCTGGTACAAGAACGTGGCACCGATCCATAGACTATACTGGGGTCGGAACGTGACACTTGTCCTCTATTCTACCTGGTACAAAATGTGGCCCGATACATATACTTCCTGGTGCAGAACGTGACACTCGATCCTCATATCTATCTTGTAACGAAACGTGGCACCCCCCGATCCATAATCTACTACTTTCGTTCATTAAGGGCCTTTTTCTTTTATACAAGGCATTCATTCCTTAAACAAAGCAGATTAGGTTTCTTCAAGATTTAAGATCAAATAGATCATCATGCTTATTTATCACAATCAGATATATAAAAATCAATCATGCTACCACCACAATTAAGCATATCGAAGACCATTAATAATACTACCCAACACATATCATTCGCCTATTAAGAGTTTACTACGAATAGTGGTAAAAACAGAAAACCTACCTCCACGTAGAATTGACGACAACAAGCTATCTTCTCGAAATCATTGCTATCATCTCTCGTTTCTCTCTCTCTCTACTCGTTTTCTTTCTTTTTCTGTCTCTCCTTGTTCTTTCTATTTTATTATTCAAACCATCTTCTTTTACCCTAATAACATAATTAAGTGTAAAAGATGGCACTAATAACCCACTAGTTAACTTAAGGTTACCTATTTAACCCCCAAGTAGTAATTAGACTTTTAACATTAACCCACCAATTATAATTAAAGCAGGCAGGATAATAGTTTTTTTCCAAAAAACCCCTTAAATTACTTAACAGAAATCCGACCCCGTCCTGGGATTACGCAGCCCGGAAGGGGCCGTCGTTGCCTGAGCGGTACGTCCTGCCCGGTCGTCGCAATGTTCAGAGAATCAATTTCACCTAAGAGTCTGTGTGTGACGGTCCGTCACGCTACTGTGACGGTCCGTCCTGCCATTCCGTCACGAAGTTCAGAGGTTCAATTTTTAGTACCCAATTTCAGAATTTCCAAGTGTTTGAAGAGACCATGCGGAAGGTCCGTCGTGACCATGACGGTCCGTCGTGGGGGTCCGTCGCCTCAGCCAGTTTTCCAGAAATAAAAATCTGCTGCTCAAAACGACTAAACAGGTAGTTACATTAGGTAAATTTGAGTTGATCAAGATTGAGGAGTCAATATATACTTCATATATGGATAATGTATAATTCATATATAGTTAAGTCATATTTAGTTTTTTAAGCGTATCATAATGTATAGTCAATATATAATAATATGTAGGTACGATTTATTATATAGTATGTATATTTTAGCGAACTGTAGAATATAATCAATAGATATGTTGAATATTTATTTTAGTATATAGTTGTATATATTGTAAACTAATTACGAATTTATTATATATAATTGAAACTTATATTCCTAAAATATAAGGCCAAAATAAAAATTAGTCTTAAATTAAGTGTCATTTTAGTTATTTTCTAAAAAAAGTCTCACATAAACATAAAAAATTAACTCATATCCTATCAAAACTCTTCAGTTTCTTAAAGCATAAAAATATATAAAAAAGCAAAAGCTTCCATTGGAGGATTAAACTCGTAATCGTTTTTCTAAGCTACTTTTCTTCATCAACCTCCAATTTCGATTGTAGATCCTACCTATTACTGAAATTGATGGATTCCTATATGTTTTTTACTTATCGACATTATTTGGTTATTACTTGAATGTTGCTCTGATTTTTGAAAAAGATGAAAAACTAAACTTATTTGAGATGTGGACGAAGTTCTGAGGTTTTTTTCTAGTGAATTGGTACGCATGAGGACCTTTTTTTTTATTATTTTAATTCAGTTTAGAGGTGATTTACGGGGATGCAAAATATAATTTTTTTTTTTTGTTTTTATATTTTAAATTTTGTATTGATGAAATTAGGGTTACGATTTTTTTGTGTGTGTTTGTGAGGAGGAATGCATTCGTTTGATAATAGATTTTATATATAAGGGAGTTTGTCTATGAAACTTGAGAGATTTGAAGAAAAAGATACTCTTTTTCTCCAATTCATTCACAAAAACTCAAAACAATTAAATCCAATTTCTATTCACAACCAAACACAAATCTGTTTTCCATCATAATTATTCAACGTTTTTGAAATAGTGAATAATGATGATTTAGAATTGGAGTTGTGTTTGGTTGTGAATATAAATTGGGGTTTATTGTTTTTGAGTTTTTGTGAATGATTTGGAGTGAAAAAACTTAAAACAACTTGAATTTTGTGGCATATCGTGTTTGTTTTTTGGAGTCTTTCTTCCCTGCACTGATATCAGTGGCAGAGGAAGAAAAAAAGTAAAGCTATTCATGACTTTTGAAATGAACTTATGCAATGAAATTAGATATAAGTTTCTTTTCTTGTAAAAACAAAGGTATGAAATTTGTAGAGAATCATGTAACAATTGGAAAGAGTGATGCATATCTGTTTTTTGGAAGTTATTTCTGTCACATCCGGATTTACCTCTTAGACGTAACCGGAGTCTATTATTCTTTGAGGATTATGACTATCCTCTTAGCTTACATCATTACATTCATAGATCATAAATGCGGAAAATTTGAAGCTTTTTACTACTTCTAAATTGAGGTTTACATAGACCTCTACATACACATAATAAATATATGTCGAGTATACATAGACACATTGTATAGAATGATTACTTAGTCTTCTACTTTTTGTGCACATAAGTATATAAAATATAATCTAGTCTCAGAAACATGTCTCATCTTACAACCATGTAATAAGAGTGTATCAAATTGGTCATATCCCTACATTAAGTAAAAAACCAGATATAGGGTTATACGATTCGTAATCAAATGGAAATAGAATGAAGATAACAGTCTTAAAAGTATAACAACTCCATAATCTTGATATTGGCATCGCCCTAGGAAAGTGAGGACCTACATACTTGGATGAATGAGAAACTACAAGACTTTTTCAAAGTCGTCACAAAGAGTCCTCAACAATCGGAACCTAAAATGTCGGGAGAAAAGGAAGAAATGAGATTAGTACACCAATTGTACTAAGTATGAGACCTAATGCACACATACTTCAAAATCATGCTAAGAAAAGGGACATTTAATAAAGTATGCATTTTTCATTTAAAAACCTTTATGCACACTCAAAAATACCAAACCAATCAATTAAGCACATTCATTAAGTCCAAAGCAACTCTATCATTAAGTTGTAATAGCAACAAATATAGGTAAGAGTTCATTACAACATAATCAAATCAAGACAATAACTCATGAACCCTTATTAAGTGTACAAGTTCAATGACCAAGCAAATCCCTATAACCTTACTTAATCAAGTAACCCAACAAGAATCATGACTAACATCCTACTTTACATAGGATAGCATTTAGGAGTACATATCATCATACTTAAACAAGATAGAACAACACATATTCATAAGTGAAACTACTCAACATATGGTATCAACAATGTAAAAATTCATCATATACATACCACATATCATCATAAGCATATTCATACATAGGAAAATCCTCCTAAGTCTCCCCTCAAGGCTAACTATTGCAATGATTGGGTAGAGTCCCATACTCCTACCTAAACTAATCTATACCCGTTAGATTATCATAGTTAGAATTCATTCCTTTAGTTCATTTTACCTTTTGGGAACATCTTGCTTAACGGACATAGACCACATGAGATAATGTGGAATCCGGTGTCATGGAACCCTGCACCGAAGGAAGGCAGACTACTTGCCAAGGTACTACCAAAACATGAACATAGGAACTACGTAGATCCACTAACTGGTAGTTCTATGGGGGAAAATAGTACATGAACTAGGAGATATAGTTGTTATCCTCTTTATGCTATATGCATTATAGTCTCCAATATCAAGAGTATATTAGTGATCCTACCTTCGCTATGTTTAAAGAGACACTCCTCACTCTAGTTCACTCGGTGCTAAGCTAGAGTCCCTTTTTGAAATGTCTAATTATTCGTCATAGCTTAATTTAGGTCATAGGGTCTAATCTCTTGTATAGTCATTGTCATTAGCTCTTTAGGAATTGTAAGAGAATATCCTTTCATGGCAACACTCATATGTGAATTTAGCATAACATCATCATCATGTCATAATAATGCACATAGGTACTTCATAACCATCCTTATATAATTTCATGATAAAATAAATCTCACAATCACATAGTCAACACATTTCGATTCAACATCCTACTAACACCTACGTAGGCTAATCACAAGGCATGCTTCAATTGAACTACATCATCAATTACAAACCATAATTATTGAAGTAAAGGTTAGGATTATAAGGACTTACTCAACCTCCTTCAATAGTCATCATCATGGTCTTACCATCAACCAACCAATTAAATCCAACAATGGGTGTAGTAGCATCAATAAATAGTAAATAACATAAGAAGTAGGTTAGTTTCATCATCACAATCCCAATTAATATCATTTCATAACCTAGAGTTAAAGGAATTATGGTTCATCATGAATTAAACAACAATTATATCAAATCCCAACGCTACATTACCCTAGTCAATCCATATATGAATTAGAATAGATAAAAACAAGTATAATAATCAAATCATCCTTCAATTCCCATCAATTCATAACCAAGATCAAAGATTTGGGAGATTGGGGGAATGGGACATTATAATCATAAAATTTCATCAATTAATATCAATTAATCAACAATCTATAATCAATTAGTCATAGGAAATCATAATTTATCATAAATTTGATGTTTAGATAAAAACACATTAGAATTGGAAAACCCCATGTAATTAAGTTTTTTTACAATCAACTTCGAAAGGACCTCTTGGGGAAAGGAATCCCAAAACTGAAGAACACATACCTTAATGAAGATTTACCCATGAAATTGAAGTGAATTCCTATAGAAATTGACCTTCTTCTTCAAGCTTTCTTCCTTCTTCAATGAAGGATTTGGGGAGAGAGAAAGTAGAGAGAGGTGGGAGCTTTTGAGTTTTGATTGAGGATTTAATGACTTAAAATTACCCCTAGGCTATACATAACCACCCCCTAAATTAGCCAAAACTCCCCTCACTTAAATTTTTCTACTATGAAGTTTAAATGTAAAAAATATGTTTTTGCCGAATATGGGAAGTGGCTCCGTGTCGCGGGGCCAACATACACTTTTTTCCCAAAACATAATTTCTGGACCAGTGAAGTCTGTGTGGGCTGTGCGTCGTGCAGCATCCCACTGGGTTTTGACACCTCGCAGGATGCTTAGGAAGCCTTCCCACCCATGTTGGGCTCTTCTTCCTCGACCCTTCGAGTGGTCCTTGGGGCATCGCTATCGGACGTTTAGAATTTATATACTACAATATACCTAGATTTTTTTTACAAGTTTAAAACTTCATTTTACCCTCCAAAACCATTTCCAAACATAGAGACGTCAACTAGCTCAACTAGGCTAGATTCCGGACGTCATGGACGTCCTTTGACGTCTTGGCTTTAAAACTTCTCGTATGACTTCTAAACATTATTTCAGGTCATAAAATAGTATCTTAACATTTATACACTCAAAAAGGGATCATATATTTAGAATTCAGCGAATTTCAAGGAGTATTCAAGCACATTCATACCTCGTTGGCGAATGTTGATGAACTCCACCACTTTAGCTTCCCTATTCTCCCTTGGAAAGAACCGATCAATAAACACCTTCTTGAACACCTCCAAAGTCACCGTAAAACCCCTTAACGACCTATTTTACCTCCATTAGACATACCATGTTTGAGCCACATTCTTAAGTTAGTAAGGGACAAACTTAACCTTCCCATTAGTAGACAACCCCATAAAATAGAGGATATTATAGATTTCATCGATAAACTCTTGGGGGTATTCTTCAACATTAGACCCATAGAAAGTAGGAGGATTCATCCGAGTGAAATGCCTTAGACAAGAGGCTGTGGTAGCAACTTTTTGATGTTCTCGGGGTATAACCTCCAGATTAGCTTGAGCCTTCATGGCTTGCGCTTGAGTAGTTGCAGCTTGTGCTTGGGTAGTAATGGGTTGGGCCATTTGGAAGAGAGAAAACCTTATGTTCTCATCCGTTAAAGGAGTAGGATAGATTGGGACTTGGTCATAATTCACTTCTTCCACAAGAGGGGGAACTTTATCACCACGAGGAGGAACTCCTGCATTGACAATATCTTCTTCGAGTCTTCGTTCCACATTCGATCGAGTATTCATCGCCTATAATAAAAATAAGAGGATTAGATGCTAAAGGCACACCAAATACTCTAGTGGCACGATATTGGATTTCAATGAAAGTTAGAGTTTCTTAAGCATCACATAGATTCTTATTCATAAGGGTGGCATGCTTCACAATTATGAATACAGAGCTACATAGACATGGTTAAGAGAGACATGAACTCAATGATATTCAAACTCATGTCCTGATACCATTTTTTTCACATCCAAGATTACCCCCAGACGTAACCGGAGTCGTCATCCCCTTTTAGGACTATGACTAGATTATTGTCTTATATTATTACATTCATAGGTCAAAACACGGAATACATATATTCTTATTCATAAGTGTGGCGCGCTTCACAATTATGAATATTGACCTTCATAGACATGGTTAAGAGAGACATCGACTCAAAGATATCCAACCCCATGTACTGATACAATGCTTTTCACATCCGGTTTTACCCCCTAGTCGTAACTGGAGTCGTCGTTCTCTTTGAGGACTAGCTTACATCATTACATTCATAGGTCAAAACGCATAGAATTTAAAATTTTTTACTGCCTGTACATTGTAGATTACATAGACCTCAATATACGTATAACATATATATATCGAGTATACATTGAACCTTCGTATAGGAAGATTACTTAGTCTTCTGCTTTTAGTGCACGTATATATATAAAAGATAACATAGTCTAAAAAATATGTTTCATCTTATAACAATCTAACAAGAGTGTACCAAATTGGGAATAGCTCTACATCAAGTAAAGAAACCACACATAGGCTTATACAATTCGTACTCAAATGGAAAAAGAATAAATATAAGTATTAAAAGTAAAACAACTCCATACGCTAGATATTTGGCATCGCCCTCGGGAAGTGAGGACCTACCCACTTGAATGAATTAGAAACTACAAGACTTCTTCAAAGTTGTCACGGAGAGTTCTAAATGACCCAAACCTAAAATGTTGGGGGAAAGGAAGAAATTGGATTAGTATACCACTTGTACTAAGTATGAGACCAAATGCACAAATACTTTGTAATCACGCTAAGAAAAGGGACATTTCATAAAGTATGCATTATTCATTTAAAATATTTATGCACATTCAACACCACTATATAAATCAAATAAGCACATTCACTAAGTCCCAAGCAACTCTACCATCAAGTCATAATAGCAACAGGTATAGGAAAGAGTTCATTACAACATAATCAAAGAAAGACAATCACTAATGAACCCTAATTAAGTCAACAAGTTTAATGACCAATCAAAGCCCCATAACCTTACTTAATCAAGTAACCTAACAAGAATGATGACTAACATTCTACTTTACATAACATAGCATTTAGGAGTAAATATCATCATACTTTAACAAGATTGACCAACACATATTCATATGTAAAACTACTCTACATATAGAATCATTAATCTGAGAATTCATCATATACATACACATATTATCATAAGCATATTCATATATAGGAACATCCTCCTTAGACTCCCTTAAAGGTTAAATAGTGGAATGCCTAGGTAGAGTCTCATACCCGTACCTAGACTAAGATAGACCCCTTAGGTTATCGTAGTTAGAGTTCATTTCCTTTAGTTCATTTAATTTTTGGGAACATCTTTCCTTAACCGACATAGACCACATGAGCTAATGTGGAATCCGTTGTCATGGAACCCCACACCGACAAAAGGAGGACTATATCCACTTGCTAGTATTCCTATAGGGGCAACCTAGTTCAAGAACTAGGAAATATAGTTGGGACCCTTTTTGTGCTACATGCATTATAGTATCCAATCTCAAGAGTACATTAGTGATCCTACCTTCCCTATGTGGTTAGGGACACTCCTCACTCTAGTTCACTCGGTGCTAATCTAGAGTCCCTTTTTGAAATGTCTATAATTAATCCTCATAGATTATTGTAGGTCATAGGGTTTTATACTTTGCATATTCATTTTCATTAGCTCATCAGGATTTGGATGAGAATATCATTTCATGTCAACCCTCATATGTGAGATTAGCATAACATCATCATCATGTCATAATAAGGCACATAGGTACTTCATAACAAACCTTATATCATTTCATCTTAAGCATAAATGCCACAATCACATAGTCAAGACATTTCAATACAATATCATACCAATACCTACTTAGGCTAATTACAAGGCATGAATGCAATAAACTAACACAATCAGAAGCGTCATAATGAAGTAAAGGTTAGGATCATAGGACATAGTCAATCTCCTTCAATAACCATATGGTTATTACCATCGAACAACTAATACTTCAACAATAGGTTTTGTTTGTGTAGTTCGCATCAATCAATAAGAAAGTAACAAAGACTAGTTAAGGGCATCATCACAACCCAAATCGTATCAATTATAACATCGGGTTAAGGGAATTATGGTTCATGCTATATTAACAAGAGTAATATTACCAATTCACGCCACTCCAATACCCTCAGTAAATAATATCTTGAATTAGAAAGATTAAAACAGTCTATAATCAAATCATCCCTCACGTCCCATCAATTCATAACCAAGATCAAAGATATGTTAGATTGGGAGATGGAACATGATTATCATGAAATTTCATCAATTAACATCAATTAATAAACAATATATACCGAATTATTCATAAGAAATCATAATTACTCATCAATTTGAAGTTTAGAAGAAATTCAATTAGAATCGGAAAACCCAATGGAATCGGGTATTTTAAAATCAACTTCGAAAAGACCTCTTGTAGAAAGGAATCCCAAGAGTAAAGAACCCATACCTTAATGAAGATTTACCCATGAAATTAAAGTGGATTCCTATAGAAATTGACCTTCTTATTCTAGATTTCTTCCTTCTTCAATGGAAGATTTGAGGAGTGAGAAAGTAGAGAGAGGTGAGAGATTTTAAGTTTTCATATGAGAATTTTTGTTTGTGTGCATGATTAATAACTTAAAATACCCTTAGGCTAGATATAATCACCCCCTAAATTACAATAAACACCCCTCACTTAAATTGGTCTTTTTAAGAAGTTTAAATGTCAAAAATACAGTACAGAATCTTGGAAGTGTCTCTGTGTCGCGGGGACAACACACACTTTTTCCCAAAAATTATTTACTGGACTAGTGAGGTCAATGTGGTTTACGCGTCGTGTAGAAGCCCACTGAATTTTTACACCTCGTAGGCTATTTAGTTAGCCTTCCCGCCCATGTGGTCCTTGGGGCGTCGTTATGGGACGTTTAGACTCTCTACACTACACTTACATAACCAAAGTATTTTTACAAGTTTTATACTTCATTTGACCCTCCGAAACCATCCCGAAACATAGTGACGTCAACTAGTACAACTACGCTAGTTTCCGGACATCATGGACATCCTTTGACGTCTTGGCTCTAAAACTTCTCGAATGACTTCTAAACATTTTTTTAGTTCATAAAACAGTGTATAAACCTTTAGAAACACTTGATAAGCTCTAGATTATGACTTGACTTTTCAGAGTGTTACAATTTGTACCCTTTTCTTTTTCTTTTGGGTGCTCTTTCTTGAAGAGACGAGTATTAGACTTTCAAATTTGAACCATGTGTTGCTTGTAACTAGTTGTCAGAATGGACAATAGTGATTTAGATATTGTGGATTCTAAGAAGAATGTCCCTGCTAGTGATGTCATTGTGTCAAATATATCCATGGACAAGTATAAAAATGGTGTTAACACGGAAGGCTCGATTGGCATAACCAATGTTGAGGACAGAAAAATGATCGAACTGATAAAAAGAGAGAGGACATGAAGAATTCTATAAGTGAGACAGAGGACCACCTTAACAAACGCCAAAAAGTTCTAAAATTTTGAAAACAGATAAGGGAAACTTTATCAAAATGTGCTACTAGAGAACAAATACTCAAACTATTGAGATTGAAACGGATGATATTGTAAGCGGCTATTTGAAGGTAATTTACAATGAAGTACATAAGCTTGATGAAGGAGATCTGAATGAATTTCATCAAAATAAGAAATTGATGTATGAGGTCAATCAGAATGGTAATGATATTATTACCATTCTATTTGACCACATAGATCATTTTCTGATTCTAATGAACTTCATTTAGTTTTCCTTCGTCAATATTTTGTACTTCGTTATCAATCACATTCAAATAGCCACTTACCATATCATCCGATCCAACATCAATTGTATGGGTTTTGTTCTACAACAAGATATTTAGTTCAGGTTCCCTTCTCCGTCTTTAATATTTTTAGAACTTTGTAAGCCTTATAAATTGTTTTTTCTTGACTTACTACATTTTCATGTGCCTCTGACTGACTCTTAGAGTTGAGTTGATTCTCTGTCTCACTTTTAACATTCATCAAGTCCTCTCCCCTTGAATCACTCTAATCATCCATTTTTTCCTCAACACTGCTTATCCCAATCAAGAATTTTGTCTTAACACCTTTTTCGTACTTGACCAATGAGTCATTGTACACTAGGATCACTAGCAAGGTCATTCTTTTAGGACTCTACCATCTCTAGATCACCCAAATCAATTCTGGCAACCAGGCATAGCAAACATATCATATGTATCAAATTTCCGCATTCTAATACTCATCTCCTCAATAAGGAGCACCAAAATAAAAAGGGAAGGGAAGAAATAACTTCCAAAAAAATGATATGCATCACTCTTTCAAGTAGTTATATGATTCTCTACAAATTTCATACCTTTATTTCAAATTCTATTTTTCAGAAGAAAAAAACTTTATATCTTATTTCATTCTATAACTAAATTTGAAAATTCATGAATAACTTAACTTCTTTTCATCAATGGAAAAGGATGAATGACTCCAAAAACAAACATGATTGACAACAAAAATCAACTTTTTAAAAATCTTTTCACTCCAAATCATTCACATAAACTCATAAAAAACTAAAATATCCAATCATCATTATTCATTTTGAATAATGATGATTTAAAATTGGGTTTGTGTTTGATTGTGCATATAAATTGGAGTGAATAGTTTTTGAGTTTTTTACGAGTGATTTGGAGTGAAAAAAGGTTTTCAAATTCTCAAAAATTTTCATGGCAAATCTAATTATTCATAAAATCTATTAGACAAATGATGCATTCCTTCACACAAATACAAACAAAAAACCTTAACCTTTCTTTCATTAAAACAGAATTGAGGACACAAAACAAACAGAATAAATCTTGCTTTTCATCACCATATGTTTACTCTGAGTAGAATGACGACTAAAAAAGGTCCTCCCGCCAATCTATTCATCAGAATAAAACATAAAAACTTCATTCACATATCAAATGTGTTTAATTTTTTCAATTTTTTTAAAAACAAGAGTAAAGGTCAAAATATAACATGTACTGTCGATGAGTAAAATAAGCTACATGAATCTGTCAAACTCAGCAACAAGCAGGAATCTGCAATAAAAATCCTAGGTAAACAAATAAGGAGACGATGGTGATCTTCACCCTCCAATGACTACTTTTGCATCTTAAAATATTTTTTAACACTAAGTAATTTAAGAGTGTGAGCAGGATATGAGTTAGTTCCTATGTCTTTATATGAGGGTTTTTGAGCAAATTACTAAAATGACACTTTATTTAAGAGTAATGTTGTTATTTTTGTCTTATATTTTAAAAATAGTTTCAATTATATATAATATAAATTAGTAATTAGTTTACAAAAAAATATAGTTGTATACTTAAGAAAACTATTCGATCTATACATTGATCATATGTTATAGTTTTCTAAACGTCATATAAAGATTAAGAAAATGTCTCAAAAATACTCCTAAACTATCAGACATTGCTCAAATTTTCCACTAAACTATATTGTGACTCAAAATTACCCTTCCCATCAAAATATTGAGTCATACTTACCTTTCTAATTAACAAAAATATGTTAGGTGGCACCTGTAGTCAACATGGATGCCACATAAGCGCCAAACATTTCCTACTTCCTTGTTGACTAATAAAATCCCTAATATCTGATTTTCCCCTCATTTCTCTTAAAATTTGATTTCAACCATTTCCCCTCATTTTTGTGGGTATCATTAGAAACGATTCACAGATTTTATCACTTTTCGACTAGGCTTTAATGTTGATTACATGGCTAGGTTTCAAACTAGGTATTCACGACTGTAGGTTATTAAATCTATTTCTTATTTATTATGTTTATGAGTTAAAAGTTGTGAATGGATCCACAATATATGATGAATTTATGGATTAAAAGGCTAGTATATACTATTTTCGATAGATTAAGGTTATTTTTGAGCCATTTCCTTAAAGTATATACTGACAATATAATATAGAATACCTATATATAAGTTATACATTGAATAGATATTACGATCCACTAAAAAAATGAAATATAATTTTACTACATATGAAGTATACGTTTACTATTAAATCTTGATCAACTCAAATTCATCTCTAAATAGTCTCAAGTTATAGATATGGAATCATCTCGATGTTTTGAGTGTTTTTATTTATTATTTGCTAAAAAAGATTTACGTTTGCAATACATCAAATTTTAACGGAAAGGATAAGTAGAAAGATGCATGAAATGAAAAAAGTGGAGGAGGGGGGAAGAAAGAAGGAACAATTTTATTAATGGTGAAACTAGAAGGAAGAAGAGGAAGAAGAAGAGAGTAAAAGGTCTGGCCAATTTTAGTAATTTTAAAATTTTAGCGAGATATGGTACCAAGTAACTGCTTGACTATAATCAAAATATCATAGATACGTCTTAACTAAATTAAGATCCCATTACGACCCCCTCCCACCGAAGAGGAGGGCAATTTGAAGTTATTGGTACACTCGATGCACTCCACAAAAGAAAAACAATGAAAAACACAAATTGGGCTCAGTACAGGGAAACATGTACTCAGTAGATATCAATTTTCCACTCAAAAAACAAGCTAATATGCATAAATTAATAGTATAAAATTAAGTATAATATTTATCATGTAATAACCAACAAACAACATGAACAAGTGAAAATTGAAGCAAGTAGGTCAACAATGACGATATAAGGCACACACAGGAGGACTCATGCCTCCACACCACACTTGCTTGGGAAATGTGTTTTTTTATGATTTAGTACATTTATTTAATTCAATATGATTCCTCTTTAATCTTACCATGTCATAATGTGTCACCCATATCCAATAATACCGTGTCAGAACGCGACACCCCGATTTAATATTACCATGTGGGAATGTGACACCTCAATCTAATAATATCATGTTAGAGAAAGACACCCCGATCTAACAATACGGTTTCAAAATGTGATACCCGATCCGATAATACTATATCGGAACATGACCCGATCAAAAAATATATTGTTAATTTAGCATTAATTATCACAACTTTTAACTTCCTTAACAATATTTCATCTAGCCTTCTTTATTCAAGGCATTATTTAGATATCAAAAGGCTCAAGATTATAAATTTCACGTTCTCAGGATGCCATACCATTCAGAAAGAACACATAGATTATCCAAACCACACAACCAAGTCAGACAGTCACACAATCAATTACATAGACAAATTCATTATCACTCAATGCATATATAAAACTAGAGTCGATATATCCAATAAAATAAACCTTAACATACTTCTATAAAAGAACCAAAGTCCATTAAGCTGCTTCTCCAATATTTTTCCTTTCCTCAATGCCTTTGAAACTATCCAATATATCAAGTGTATGTTCATAAATTTTAAGTTAATGAGTCCATAAACACTCATATTATTCTATTTCTAGACAAAAAAAATATGTGGTGAATTCTTTTTTGGATCTTAGACAAATTAGTTTGATTAACTTTCTTAATAAAATCATTTCTTAGATTATTCAAGAAAGATTGGAAGGCTTTCTCCAAAGATTGATTGCCTGATTCAATTTTTTTTTGTTAAGGGTATAAATATCCTTGAAGTTGTTATATCAGATCAACAAATTATTTATGTTCTTAGATTTGAGGGCCGCGTGAAAAGTGTAACAAAGATAAGTGGTTATGAAGCTTGATCCATGACCAAAATTATGATCACGAGTTGACATAGCAAGTTTCTTGATTAAAGTGCTGAAGGTTGTGTTTTGATCTTATAAGGTTACTCAACAGCTCTTTGGAGGATCCGTGCTAATAATTGGATTACTCATTACAGGGAAATTACATGGCTGTTTTCAGTCTACCAGGGGATTGAAGAAAAGGGACCCTCTATCTCCTGCTCTTTGCATTGTGACTAGGAGGTTTTTATCTCTATCTCTTAATAACTTGTTTCAAATATATGATTTTCAATCTTATGGAGTAAATAAGTAATGTGAACAATTAAATCATCTAACATATGCAATGATATAGTTATCTTTGTAGCAGCAGACACAAGATCTTTACAGCTGATTAAGAAAACTCCCACCCCAACACCAATGAACATCAAATGCGTCAACCTCATTGATACTAACAAAAGCACTTTATTATGCGTTCAGACAAAGCCGCCTGGACGTACTATTCAGGTTGGGAACGAAGTTCAAGTCTCCTCACTCCCTAACACCGGCAAGTCCTTCCCCCACATTGCGTATTTGGGTCCCCCTGTCCATTAGGCAAGAACCCCCGACCCTCCCACTGCAACGCCCCCCGCCCCCCCCACAGCACCCCCCGGTAAAATCTTCAAAATTGGCAAAATAAATTCAGAATAAGCTCCTATTATGGAAAGAGAAGATTCTGTCTTTGGGGTGGGGGGTGATTCTGATAAACCATAAGTTGCAAAGTATGCCAATTTTCCTTTTATATACTATTAGCCCTCATAAATTTATTATTTATGATATTCATAGAACTTCCTTGCTAACCCCCCCAACTACTTATGGGAATTCTCTCACAGCCGACGCGCAGGCCGCCCTTGAGCCACTCACTGGATTGCATTTTCTAATATCTGTGTTCCAAAGAGTGAGGGAGGTTTGGGGTTTAGATCTTTATATGATGTGTCCAAATATATTTTCGCAAAACATTCCAATTATTTATGAACTAATTTAATGTGCAACAAATATTTCAAGAGACATAGACCTTAAGTATTTCAACATAATGGTGGTTCACAGATATGGAAGGATATGCTTCAAGCTAGAGATTTGTTTTATAAAGAAATTTGGTGAGAAACAAGATAAGGTCATTCTAGTGTTTGGTTTGATAATTGGCCACGATTGGGAGCCCTGAAATATATCGTACCTATATCTTATGATTCATGTTAAATCAATATTTTAATTGTACAATACACGATGATGGAATAATGAGGTGATAGCTACTATCTTCAATTTTGAGGTTTGTAGGCACATTAAAAATGTTTTGGGAGATAAGCATTTTGCCGAGGAGAGAGTTAAGCTTTTGTACATGCCTAGTGGTACTGGGATATTTTAAATTGGGTCTTCTAAGGATCTGCACATGGTGAGGAAAGAACATGTAGACTTAATCCTTAACATTTTGAAAAAATACATACATTTTAAGGTGTCTTTCCTTTTGTGGAGAATGTGGTTCAGAAGAATTCTTGTAAGAGATTTTTTTATTAGAAGGGGCATATCTGATTCTATGTAGTATTGTTGTAGTAACGATAATATACAAGAATCTTTTATGCATTTGTTTATTCTCTATTCTTATTTATATCAAGTGTGGTGGTTTTTTTTTTATAGAAACTGCAGGTTTGCATTTTCTAGTGGTTCAACTATGCAAGTTATGGAGGTTTGGTTGAATGTTGACTGACCTACAAAATAGAAACCAGTTTTTAATGCAGTTCCTGCATTTATTATATGGAGCATATGGAAAAGAAGAATTTTTATCAAGCATCGAGGAAATTGAGTAAGCTAGATTTGGTGTTTGAGAATCAAAGAAACATATATTTATTTGTTAAATCTAGATATCCTTGGTTGGAAGATATCCCTAAGATTTCGCCCTTAATTGTGAAATTCTTTGAGGGGTATTCACCATTGATATATTATAATGTTGTTAGATGGATTTGTCCACCCAGTGGAATTAATAAATGCAACACTGATGGTTAGGGATAGATTATTTTGCCTTATTTGTATGAAATAAAGAAGGTGATTTCCTTTTTATTGAGACTAGGGTTTTAAAACATGTTCCGAGTGTTAAATAAAACCTATCAAAATGGGCCTAGATTATTGTTTGAATCATAATCAAGTTCCATTGATCATGACATGGACTCTCTATTGGCTCAATAAGTATTAAATAGAAATTTGGAGGTTCCATGGTTGATAGTTACGATTTTAGATGCGTAACAAGTCGGATGATTAATAAGGAGGTGGAGATATGGCATACATTTAGGGAAGGGAACTTCTCAGTAGACTTTTTTACGAATTCATATTGTTAATTTGGCAAGTATTAATAGGCAGCAATTTCACAATTTACAGGAGATTCCGCAGCATACTAAAGCAATTGTGAATTACCAAAAGAAAGAAAATTCTAATTTGCCGGATAATAGAAGTTTAAATAAAGGACTACAGGCTACAATAGGTAGACATAGATTAAATTAAATGTATCAACAACAAGGAATTGGGTGACTAAAGCAGATGATATGCAAGAACTACAACAGAGTAATGTGTATTAGACTTCAAAATAAAACCTATTTTTTTGTTATCTTGAGAAGTGGTATCAAATCCTATAAGATTTTAAGCTGCTAGGACGATATATAAGAGATGAGAACCAAAGCAAACTAAATACAAATCAAAGGGGTGGAAGACATATCTAGATTAAGCTTGATCACTAGGAATGAAGTTTGGGAAAGATACCGAGACCATAAATTTGAGGCCATATCGAATAGAAATGAACTTAAATTCTCTAGAACATCTTGTATCTCTAATAAATATAGATCTATACCACCCAAATTGAAGAAGTATTAATTGGTTCGAAACATAGTGTCACTTAGAAATTTGGCGATAAAATGATTTCACACCAAATATTTATTTGTAGATTTTAGTTTGTGCAGAGGTCTTGAGAGATGAATGGAGATCTGCAAGCTGCATTTTTATCGGAGAAGATGCGGCAAATTTGGAAAGAAATCAGACCAAATGAAATAGAGCTCTTCCTTTTTAAGCTTTCCATTTTTGTTTTATTTTATTTTGTTTTTATCGTGTTTAATGTAGATAACTTTTGATCTGTTCTTTATAATTTTATTTTATTTGATTAGGAATAAGTAAATTTTTAAAGTATTTTAAGTTTATTATATAATGACTAATAGGTGAACGCCACATCATTAATTTATTTATTAATTGAACTTAAACTAGGGGTTGTTAAAAAGGGCAATATAGCACCCAAAGGTAGATGATAAGAGTATTTTAGAGGCCATAGGTGGAAGGAGGGTAATTTCGTACCATTTACTATAGTTTAATGGTATTTTAAGCGCCTTTCTGTAGAAAAATGATAAGAAATGACCATTCGGTTATTTCCGTGTAACGACATAGAGCACCCCAAGTCGTATGGTGTGTTCGACCTAGAAGAGGTCTTATACAAGCCCTTGGCATTCATTACATAATAGCATAAAAAAAAAGGAAGAATTAAAACATTCTTTAAGGCATATCTTGAGAAGTATTTCATAAAAGCAGAAGTCTTTCAAACATTATAATCGCAAATCATCTATGAATAACATGAGTAAAATTCTTGGGACGTAGCCAACTTAAAATCTAAAAACATAATTAAGGACATAAAAGGAACATAAAGGTTCATCCTCGAAGCTATAAGGAACCCTAACTTTTATTACTTTTCAAAGTCTTTCAACTTACCTCCAATTATAAATTAAAGCTCCAATACTACCCACCATTCTGCCCACCTCTACGACCACACACCGCCCCCCCCCACATGTGCACCCCCCCCCGAGCACATCCCCCCCCGGACCCCCCCACACCCCCCCGGCTCAAGTCACAAAAGTCCTAAGAGGTGATGAACATAACATAGCATCATTAGAGCATCTCAAATTGTTAGTCAACATAAAAAATAAGCATGAGAGTTAATAACATAATCATAACATAACAAGTTAACATAAGGAATATATAAGTTCATAATTCAACATAGTCCTAGATCAATTTAACTACGTAACCCCACCCGCCCCCCACCTCTAAGTATAATTGTTCAATGCCAAGATAACATCCCGTAATACTACTTAAGATAAGTACCTCTCCTTTGTTCATTCGTAGTCATAGTCCACCTTCATAATTAATAATTAGGTTTTCATGGCATAAGAGCACCATACCCCTAATCGAAGCACCCTTGTGCAATGGATGTAACGCATCCTATAACAGCACACACACTAATCATGTCTTCAATTTACCCTATTCATTTATCAAATCTAGGTATAGACCTACTTCATATTAAAAATGAGCTATCAACTTAAGTCAATCATATAATGGAAAACAACTATACCAACTACTTGAGCTAGGCAAACTTTTGAAGAGGATATTTCATAACTAGATTCAAGTCATACTAGTGTCATGTATGAATGACATCCATTCTACCATTAACACTTACTACTCATTTAGGTTAGCTTAATCAATGCTAACAATCTTTCATACTATTTTATCAAAGAATAACATGATTATCTGCCCCCCCCTACGACCTAAACTACTATGACAAAGCATCCACATCATGTAATCAAAGCCCAATCCTAGGAAGGTTACAAGGCCATACCAACTAGCAACACCCCCACCCCCCCTGCCGCAACCACTAACAAGCATTGCATTTATCCATAGGGCGAGATGAATCCTCACCCTACTATCCTTAGGAGAGTTTAAGGTATCAATCCTAAGCTACCATGAAATGATCTTATAGCCTAACAAGGTCAAGTATCTGAAGGCTATAGTATGTGGATTTCAACCTACCCACATTATGAGAGTTACCTCCGTCCCCTCCATCCGAGTCTGACAGGCCTTACTTAGTGCAAACCCCCCGCTACCCCCCCCACCCCTGAATCATCCCTGTACCAACTGCCCCCCCAACAAGATCAAGGTTGACACCTGGGAGAGCGTATCCTCCATTCAAGCATCATGATATTTACCCATCCCAGGCTACCATGATATCTACCATACCAAGCTACCATGAGACCTACACTTCCACCACACAGCCTAAACCCACCCCACCTCTCGCAAACTCATCCATTGCATAACTATTGTCCCACCCCCGGCCGCATAGCTATAGCATTCGCCACTAAACCTCCGCAACAGTATTCCGCCACTATCTTAACAAACATGATTCATTTTAGGACCCCGCACAACACGCCAAGTAACAACAACACCACCCTAGAATCCTTCTATGTGAGAGAACTTGACTATCCTAGTTTATTCATGTTCATTTGTATAAGAGAAAGTGAATACCTAATCAAGATCATCTCATATTTTACTTTTTCTCTAAAGCCTTACCAATAATGGACACAACCCTTATTTTGGATACTAGCTTCTATTTATCATGATCCATGTGTAATTACAAGATATTCAATCAATTTTATCATTAGAAGGTAATTCTACTCATAGTTAACCATATAGGTTCAATTCTAACTTATCAAGTTAATATCCTTCCTATTCAATTAAACCTAGTTCAATTCATATGAATGATCCTAACTATGATCAATTTGTATTCAAGACAATTACATTAAGAAGATCAATTCAGAAAATTCAACCTTCCCTCTAATGTCCTAAACCCACAATGATCACCTTTATCATCTTATATTAGGGTTTATCATGGAATTCACATAAAAATATCATATAAATGTAATTCAAACATATTTGAATTATATCCACTAGATTGGAGTTTCAATCAAGTCTTACATACAATGTAACCACAACCCAACCTAGATTGGGGTATTTTGAATTCACAATTTCAGAATATCTACGGGGGATGCATAGCATCAATTTCTTAGACTAATCTTGAAACCTTGGTGAAACTCGACCAAGTCTCTTCCTCTTTATTCCCTTCTTCTTTAATAGTGATCTTAAGAGAACTTTCGGGAGAGTAGGGTTTTAATTTTGACTATTGAAGCCTAAATTACTAATTAATTGTTTTATTATGTTAAAATTACTAAAAACACTAAAAATAACCGTTCAGGACTTAATTGGAATGTAGGGTGAATTTAACAATTCAACCCTCACTTGGCCGAACTCCTAGAAGAATTGCATGTAGTGTCCCATGACCACCACCTATGGACCATAAGTGGTGTGATGGGGCGTCTTTCATCTACGTGCTTCATGAATCAGGCTCCTCTAATGGGGTTTAAGATGCCACAAGTAAATGTGAAGCCATGCCACCACCTACAGTGTGTCAATCCACCAACAGAGCGTCAATCAAGATCGTTGGTCATGCTATTTTTGACAGCTTTTCGGTCAACATTTGTGGTACCAAAATATGTTACCACTAACCTCGATTTTCTAGGTGTGATTAACATTTCTACATGAGTTTGACAAAAAAAACA
The DNA here is from genome assembly GCA_027704765.1 of Solanum habrochaites. Taxonomy (NCBI): domain Eukaryota; kingdom Viridiplantae; phylum Streptophyta; class Magnoliopsida; order Solanales; family Solanaceae; genus Solanum; species Solanum habrochaites. Next base: position 38,048,692 of record JAKWJA010002496.1, on the reverse strand, counting down.
TCAAATTCCATGTTACAGTAGAACATCCTAGCACAAAAGACTAGTTTCCATAAGTCACAGACATATCTTGACGTTTAGGCACTAACACTTCCTAACAAAGTTAATTTCATTCTATTAGGTCTAGAAATATTATTTTAACCCTTTTTATGTTATTAGACCTCATGTAAAGCTCTATCTTAGGTCATACAAGTACTGGGGTGTTTCAATATTCACCTCCTTGGGAACATTCATAACCGAATGACACCTTAATCATTCAAAGGGAATCACAACGACTCAAGACTAGAAGCCTATCGTGTATGCATTATTTCTAAATGCACACACCGAACAAAGGAAATTTTAGTTCAGAGCTAGACATACTTAATGCAACTCAAAATGCATGAAAGAAACATTTTACTCATTTCCAAGGAGAAACTAACATCTCGTAGCTAGAACATACCAAACATAGACTCATTAGGTGTAAAATTCATAATGACTCAAGATGTTACAAAAAGATCCAACACAATGCAAAAGCATCAATTCTAACGAGGCCTACACAGATTCACAAACATAATCATAACAAGGAAAACATCAAGTCCATCATACAAAGTCATAAAATGAGAAATCTCAATTTTTTTCTAAAAACATAAAAGAAGCACACACCGGCAAGGGACATGGGTAGATCACTCTACCAATCTTGATCGTCCTTGGATTGTAGAGCATAAAACCTATTCTTATTTTGAGGCTCCACATCCTCACCCCTAGAAGAAACTTGCTTACCTTCTCTTATAGTAGCCCTTGACTTAGGAAAATCTTTCTTCATGTGGCTACTCTCAGCACATCCATAACAACCATCTCTACCGTCCAAATACGTACATCCAAGCCTCTTACCACACCTAGAACAAGTTGGACATAGGGACTCACTACATTTTCCTTGAGATCTAAGGTTAGACACCCTCTCATCATTTTACTTAGGTGCATTAGAATATCCTTATCCGTAAATGTAACAACCCTAAAAATTGATATACTAAGTGATACCTTAATCTGTCAATAATGCTTATGATTAGACTAGCGTTCATACTGATTGACGTGAGTAGAACAAGACTACGGAACCCTTGATACATCCAAAACAACTAACTTGGGGAGTTAATTGAGATATTTAAGGTTGGGTCCAACCATATTGGCCTCTCGAATACGAAGATTTACTCGAAGGAGTCTTTAGCGAACTTAAAAAGAGGAAATCATAGGTTTAGAGAGTCAAGGGGTAAAATGGTCTTTTTTAAAGCTAAGGGTCGAGGGTAATATGTAATTACATAAAATCATATAGTTTTATTATTTAATTACGAAATTGAGGGTTCAATTTAAAGGAGAGGAGAGAGCCAATACTTGTTGTTGAAGTAGGGTCTTGCTTCCACCCCGGGATCGAACATAAGGTAGAAGCCAATGAAGTTTTTTAACTCTACTCTCTCAAGTCTATCTTCACTTCACGCTCAATTATATATTGTTTATTCACCGAAATTTCTGCCAAAAAAGAGCGCAACAAACGGAAAATAAAACCCACATTACAAAACAATCAAGAGTTCTCTACACTCAAAGAGAACTTAAAAAAAAAAAAAATTATACAAGCAAAGCATTTAAGATAAATAAGAAACACAAAAAACTTTGCATCATTCTTCGTCGACGGGTTGCTGTTGAAGGTTTAGGGACGGTTTTGGGGAAAGCACGTGGAAGGTGATGGAAGCTACAACAAGGTATGGTATTCTCTCTTGGAATCAATTCCCAAGAGAAATTTCTTCTACAAAATTCAAAAGTATGAAACTAGGGTTTTCCCCTTGAATCTTGAACTCCTTGTCCCTAGTCTCCTTCCGACTTCAGTCTAAATTAGGTTAGAAATCATGTTGTTGGTATGTTTTGTCGTATCTAAGTGTTAAATGTGATATTCTTTGTGATTTTGTGTTTTGAAATAGCAAGCAAAAATGATGTGGTGCAATATGTAAATGTTTGGTGTTGTTGTTATCCGTTTTGAATTCTTAAAATGGTTAGTTTGATAGCTGTAATTAACGTTCATAAAATGTGTACTTCGTGATGTCATCTGAGGTGTTGTGATGATGTAAGTGGAACATTCAAGCTACTAAAACAACAATGACTCCACCTAATAATTGGTAAAACAAAATCGTGAAATATACCTCCAAAAAAGGTGTGTTAAATGATCATGACTTTACTAAGTTTTAAAGGGAATACTTGTGAAATAAGGTCAAAGGAAAATTACAAATTTCCAAAAAAAACATAATTGTTTCGTTTAGGATATAAGTATCTACAGGAGTAAGTAATACTTGAAAATTTAATTGGTTTTACAAATGGATGAGGCCACCAGGAGTCGAAACTGTACCTCATCCATGTGATGCCTTAAATCGCAAAAGAAAAGATATGGATGGTTTTGAGAATTAAGGGAATGGAGTGCGAGGAGAGGCTAAATAAAGAGAGATAATGGATGAGGAAGGTTGTTTGAGGAATTAAGGGAAGGGTATGTGTGCCCCTTCTTGATGATTTGATCCTCAATTTCTTACAGAGAGGCTCTAATTCCAGAATTCTATCATCTGGTGCAACCAAGAGTACCGTGACCTAAAGCAACACTTTGGTGGGTGTAGAAGACGGTACATTGTTGATTGTGGTTGCCACATGTCCAATGTCAGAAGTAAAGTATGAACACCAGAGGCCGGAGGACACAGAACACTTCAGGAATGCCCATTCCTGAATGAAGGGGAGAGAATTGCGATAGACTTGTCGGTTGGTCTCTTCCAAAGACATGGGCAAGTTGATTCTATTTTTTTTGGGTATGTGGACCTAGATTAACTAAAGTCTTGCTACTCATTCCGGTTCAAGGTTGACTACACCGCCAGAGAAGTTAAGCCAAACTTTATATCTCAGAGATGTTTCGATTTGATGGAGTTCCACTGTTACATCATATAGATAGGCTACGGCAGTTATTTCTAAGTTTTGGAGAACATTTGATATTGCGGAATAGGTACTAGGCTTGGACCTTAGTATGCATTTCACCCTTCAGTCCGATGGAAACGTCATAGGACATATTACATTTGCGAACGATTCTCAAGTATTGGAAGATATGCTTCGGATGTGTGATAGAATTCGGTGGTGGTCATTGGGATAAAATAACTTCTACCCTTAGCGGAGTTTTCATACAAATACATAGCTATCACTCAAGTATGATATGCTCCTTGCTATAGCATTATTGTTTTTATGGGAGGAGATGTAGGTCTCCCATTGGTTTGTTTGATGGCATGCGAGGTTAGACCTTGAGGTACACCTTTGAAGGATTCGTTAGAGAAGGTAAATCATTCAAGAAAGCTTTACGGCTCAAAGTAGGGCAAAAGGAGTATGCAGTGATCGAAAGGTTAGGGACTTGTAGTTATGGAGGGTGAGCAAGTCTGCTGAGTTTCCACCTAGAAGGTGTGATGCGGTTTTGGTAAAATAGGTAAGCTTAGTCCGAGGGTTATGGTCCATATGATTAGCTTATTGCATCCAGGACTCTCCGCAGTTGACACTCGTTATTTCATGTGTCATGTTGAAAGATACCATGGGGATGGAGGTACATCATTTCGTTGGGGATTCAGTCTGTTGGATGAAAATATTGGACTTATGGGAGGAGCCTGGTTGCCCTTCTGATATGAGAAATTCGCAAGTTGAGATCAGGAGAGCATCCATCAAAGTTCCAGGAAGAAATCGACCAGTTGAGAGTCCACTTGGGGAGAGAGAGGAAGGAAGGAGGCTGATAGGAAGAAAGATTACCCACACATGTTTACAGATTCAGGGGTACTCCCTTTGCCTTGTTTTTCTTAATGATCGTTAGAGGACGAACGATGGTAAAGTGGTACGATTGTATGACATATTTAGTCGTGTTTTTGAGCAGCAGATTATTTCTGGAAAAAAACTGGACTGTCTGAGTCGACCGATCCCACGACGGACCGTCATAGGACGGATGATGAACCGTCGAGGGGGGGTCTATTCCAAAACACTTTAGAATTTAGAAATTTTGGGGGTACTGAGATTGACTCTCTGAACGCACGATGGGGTGGAAGGACGGGACCGTATCAGGCATGACGGGCAGTCACAGATCTTAATGAATGGAGTCTCTGAAACTTTGTGACGGAAGCAGCATGAGGACCGTCCGCAGGAGGAACGACAAGGCCGTCACAGCAGCGTGACCCTGAATGGGTTCGGGATTTCTGTAAATGTTTTAAAGGGCCTCGTTCGTTTTGGACAAATTCTGCTTTATTAATTAGGGTAAAATAAAAAGGGTTTGAATAAGAAAAAAATAGAAAGAAAGAAACAGAGCGGAGAGAGGGGGAGAATATACGATCGAGGGAGAGAGGAGAAACGAAGAGGAAGCCAAAGCTTGGCAAAGTAGATTGCTTGATCACAAATTCTTCGGTGGAGGTAGGTTATGGTTTATGCTATTTAATAGTAAACTCTTAAATAGCGAATGCTATGTATTGATAGTAGTGTAACTTCTATATGCTTATTGTGGAGTATGCATGATGTGTTATATATAATTGTGATTGAAACCTAGCAGGTTGAGGCTTCTTTGTGTTAATCTTAAATCCTAATTTACTTTGTTAATGATGATTGCCTTGTATAAAAGAAGGCTTGGATGAACTAAAGTAATGAGGGGATTAAGAGGATAGGGTTGTCACATTCCGGCGCCAGGATTAGTATATGGATCGGAAGTGTCACGTTCGGCACCAGGATAGTTAGGTAGATGGATCGGGTTGTCACGTTCCGGCACCAGGATAGTATAGATATGGATCGAGTGTCACGTTCCGACTCCAGGATAGTATATGGATAGCGGTGTCACATTCGGCACCAGGATGTATATGGGATCGGAGAGTGTCCGTTCTTGACACCAGGATAGTAGTAGTGGGCTGGAGTGTCGTACCGACACAGAGGGATAAAGATAATGAATTTAAGGATGTTAATATACTCAATCCAAAGAAAATGTTTCCCAGAGAGTATGGTGAGATACTCAATGGATGTGGGTTAGGGTTGATGGTTATTATAAATGATTTTTTATACTTGTTGCTATCACATGTTAAGAATATTAGGTGATTTTATTTTATGATATTATCTGAAATATAGCTTAGATTTTGGTTGGCGATGTTGATATTGATACCACTCGTATCATGTTTTGTACTGACCTAATTGTAATTGTTTTTCTTTGTGCATTTGTGGAGTTACAGCAAAAGTACATCGTCTTCAACTCACCGCAACTCGAGATAGTCTTCATCCACGTCGGATCTCATGGTGAGCTAATGCTTCTGCTTGTACGGATCATCTTCTTAATGTCTGCTGCCTTGAAGTTCCGGCAATGGACTTAGCTTTTTACTATGTTAGCTCTAGATAATCTTAGATTAGTAATTTGAGGGATAGAGTTCTTTGTTGTGGGATGACTTCCAATTTTGGGGATGATACAGTATTAAATTTTAGAATATTTAATGATTTTGTCAATGGCGTTTTAAAGTCTTCCGCATTATATGAGTTATTTTATTGTGAACTGTGGGGTTTAATTGGTTAGTTTCGCCTCACATAGTAGATAACTGTGGGTGCCATCACGACACGTTTGGTCGTGACATGCTCACATGATCTAGGTCGGTTTTAATTTTTTAATTAAAGTTATGTTCCCAAAGATGAATGTGAGGCCAACCTCAAGTGATGCACATTAATTAAACGAATGATACCAAAGATGTTAGGAGAGGACAATCAAAGTGTGAGTTTGATTCAAGGAATGTATTAGGTCATTCTTATCAATGCATAATGAACCTTGAAGAAAGTCTTAAAATATATCCTAGGAGAGCTGGTGTTTCCAAGGGACCATAATTCAATATGAAATGATGTACGTTATGACATGATGAAGCAAAACTCTGGCGTTGGTTGCTTAAAGTAGAATCCCTCATTGAGGTCCCATATGTTGAGCCCTCATTTTTTGGATGTATTAATGTTAATTCCATGATTCCAAGGTCCCATGGTATACGAATGAATGATACGATCAATGTTACGTATTATATGAATTATTATATGTGCTATGTGAAATATGTTATGTATTGTTTGCAAAATGATAAGTTTGATGATGCATGTTACAATCATGGCATGACTTTCAAAATCCAAATTTTGCAGCATCCGACTTTCCTAATAAAATTTTTGCAAGTCCACTGACTTGACTTTCCATAAATCCAGTTTTTAGGAAAGAGCTATTCTCTCTCATGCATGTAATTGGTATGTGATTGCATATACCCATACTTAGTACAAGTGTGTAATAATTCCATACAAGTATCTACTTTAAGGTGCAGGCATAGGTGGACGCCAAATCTTACAGTACGACATTGCAGCTATCCGGACGTGGAGCTTTCATCCGGACTTAGTAGGCCCTAATACTTTTGAGGCTATCTACAATTTATCTAGGTTAGATGTAGGCTTTAGCTAGTGGAGCATGTTCCACTAGTGTTTCTTTCCACTTTTATTTCAGACTTTGTATTGGTGCGTTTTGGCAAAACTACTTTTAATGCATTTATGAAATTTTTCTTTCATTTGATTACCTCTATATTTGATGGTTGATTTCTGAACGCTTATGATGTTAAGTTCAAAATGTTTATCATGAAATAAGAAGATAAAAAGTTCAAATTCTGCGCTAAAATTAACCTAAAAGAAGTAAGAATGATGTATGTAGGCTTGTCTGTGACCTCTAAGAGATCGACGATGCCGGTCTCCTCTAGGGCTTAGACTATGCTTATGACAAAGGTTGTATCAGAGCACTAGGTTAAATTACGAAAATAATAAGTTCAGATCAACCACATTTAGTAGTTTCTATGTCATGGTAGTGAAGTGAACGACTATCCTTGATTAGAGACAACATGATGCCTAGGAAAATTTCCCTTATTCTGATCTTATCATGAATTTTCTAAAGTTTGACTTCCCTGATGCTATGAACGTGTCTAACATTAATCCGTGTTGTTTACAAAGAATGACCACTAGGAGAACTATTGGTCTGTGAAGAGGAATAACAATTGCAGGGAATAATCAGGTTCAACCCCAGGCTCCAACTGAAAGAAAGATAGCCATTGCCAGTAACCCTGTGTGTTATCTGAGCTGAGTGAGGTGACGGGCAGCCTGGCCCCAGAGGGAACCATCATACCATTGAAAGCTCATCTATGATGACCATGTCAATCGCAAAATGTCTAGAGTGAGAGGAATCCACCGGCTCGCAGTATGGTATAACGATTGCGGGATTTCACGAGATGAATCATCATATGTTCATTAGGGTCTAAGACTTCAGAGGATCCCTAGGATTTTTTGGATGGGGTTGCATAAGATGGTTTGTTGTGTCCAGGGGGCCACAGTATGAGAAAGCAAAGTTGGCTTCCTATATAAACTCAAAATGTTGCACAGAATTGGAAGTTAAAGATATGGTAGCGATAGCGGCATCCCTTGGCAAGGAGTTAGTGAGTTTGGGTCACTTGGGAGCTGTTTAAGACAACCTTCCTGGAGAGATTTTTCCCAAAGTATATGAGGGATGCCAAGGTTGAGGAGTTTATCAACCTTAAATAGGAATCAATGACAGTTAGGGAGTATTCCCTAAAGTTTGTGAAATTATCAAGGAATGCCACTTCTCTTGTGTCTAACAGCAGAGACGAGATGAGTAGATTCCTGATAGGAATCGAGGATCTCGTGGAGGAGTGTATGGCAGCTATGCTGCATGACATCATGGACCTTTTCAGGGTTATTGTTCATGTCCAACAAGTGGAGGAAAGTAGAAATAGGAAATAAACTAGAACAAGTAACAGGTCAAGGAAAAATGAGGAGAATTTTTCAAGGAATAGTAGTATTGAAATTAAAGATAAGCCTTGGTTTAAGAAGGGGCTCTTCCTCCAAGGGGAGTCAAGTTCATCCAAGGGTCGCCATGATAGGAATTCTGAGTCCATAGTTATGAGAAACAATGAAGTAGACACAGCTTAAGAGAGACCATCTTGCAGGAAGTGTGGCAAACTACATAGAGGAGAGTGTATGATGGGAACTAATATTTGTTATAGTTGTGGAAAATCGGGTCATATGGTGAAGGATTGTCCGATTAGAAGAAGTCAAAAACAAGGGAAGGAGAGAGTTCAGTCAAATGGTCCAAGTGAAGAGGCTCCAACGATGCAGCGATTCTTCGTAATCAAGTCTAGGGGTTCAGGGGAAGGCACTTCTTGTGAAGTCTCGGGTGAGTATCCTTAATTAGTCCTTCATATATTTGACTATGTGTGGTTTTTTGCACTAGTATGAGGTTAATATTTTTGAGTAATCATGGTCGCTGCTTATCTGTATGACTTATATTTTTACTTATATTGTATGTGTTGATTAGACTAGTTTAGGAAAGTGTTCCTTAGTCTATTAATGTGAAGCTACTAGTAGGTTTGAAGGATCTGCACCATCATATTAATATGTGAATCAGATATTCACCAATGAGAAGTATTTAATTGCCTATGTATGCATACATCCTATAGATGACTTACTTATTGTAAGTAAAGAGTAGTGTCATTCGGGGAAGAATGTTCCTAAGGGAGGGATAATGTAACAACCCTAAAATTTGATATACTAAGTGATACTTAATGTGTTAAGAATGCCTAGACCAGGGTTCACACGGATTGATGCACGTAGAAACATACTTCGGAACCCTTGCTACATCCAATCCAAGTAACTTGGGAGTTAGTTTATCTAAGAAGGGTTGGGTCCAACCATGTAGGGATCTCGAATACGAATATTTACTCAAAAGAGTCTTTACCGGACTTAAAAAGAGAAAATCATAGGCTTGGAGGGTCTAGGGGTAAAATGGTCTTTTTCCAGGCTAAGGTAATATCATAATTACCCTAAATATATATTTAGTTATTTAATTAATAAGGTGGAGGGGCAATTTAGGGAGAGAAAGCCGATATTGAGCTCTTGAATTAAGGTCTTGCTTCACCTGGGTTCGATTATAGGTGGAAGCAATGAATTAATATGATTTTTTTTATTTAAGATATTGAATTAATATAATTAATTAATAATTATTATTCATTATCTTATTTAAAATAAAATAAAAATCAGACTTTTAATAATTAAGAAAACCTTATTTGACTAAGTTCTAAACTAGACTCCTAAGCCTAATATAATGCCTACTCTCTCAAGTCTATCTCTCAACTCTCACGCTCAAATCCCTCTTGTTATTTCACACGAAATTATATTCAAAAATAAGCTGCAAAAACAGAAAATAAACACATTGGAAAACAATCAAAAGTTCTCTACACTCAAAGAACTTTAAAAAAAATACAAGAAAGCAAGCTAACTTAAGAAACAAAAACTTTGCATCATCTTCTCGAAAAGTTTGTGTTGAAGGTTTAGGGGAGGTTTTGGGAAGAACTTGGAAGTTGTGGAAAGCTACAACAAGGTATGGGTTTTCTCAGTTGGAATCCTTTCTCCAAGAGAAATTTCTTTCCACAAAATTCAAACGTATGAAACTAGGGTTTTCCCCTTGAATGTTGAACTCCTTGTCCCTAGTCTCCTTCTGATTTTAATCTAAATAAGGTTAGAAATCATGTTTTTGGTATGTTTTCTGTTAGCTAAGTTTGAAATGTGATATTCTTTGTGATTTTGTGTTTTGAAATAGCAAGCATGTTTAATGATGTCAACCGAAAATAATGTGGTGCAATATGTAAATGTTTGTTGTTTTTGTTATCCGTTTTGAAGTCTTAAAATGGTTAGTGTTGTGGCTGTAATTAAAGTGCATAAAATGTGTAATTTTTGATGTTCATATGAGTGTATGTGACTGATTTTAATTGGAAAATTGCAGCTAAACCAACAATGAATCTACACCTAAGAATGTTTTAAAAGAATCCATGAAATTTACCCCAAAAAGGTCTTAAATGATTCATGACTTTTACTAAGTTTCCAAGTTGACATACTGGTGAAATAAGTTACGAAAATGTATAATGTTCCAGAAAAAAAAACATGTTTCGTTTACGTTAAGTATAGAGGACTAATCTGGAAATTTAATTGGTTTTAAAAGGGATGAGGCCACCAAGATTCGAACCTGTGACCTCATCCGTGTGATGCCTTAAATTTGAAAGAAAATATATGGTGTTATGGGTGTATCGAAATGGGGGATTCTTGCTGGAAGTGCAGAGCACAAAAATTTAAAAAATAAAATGGTAGGCGTGGGAATCCAACCCATGACCTCTAGGCAGCGAATGAAAGGAAAGAAAAACAAAAGAAAGAAAGTGTGAGGCGTGGGAATCGAACCCACGGCCTCAAGGATATAAAGAAGAAAGGGAGAAATAAAAAGAAAATAAAGTGAGGCTGTGGCAGCTCGATACCACAACCTCACTGCCAATGCATACCTAACTCAAACATTAAATAAAAATAAAATAAGGAGGCTATGGGGTTACAACCCACAACCTCATAATCCCTAGCGAATTAAAGAATAATTAAAGAGAGGCTGTGGGGGTTTGATCCCACAACCTCATGGTCTATGCAAAATTTAGCAAAAGGAATTAAATAAAAATGATAATAAAAAGGGGTTGTGGAAGTTTAATCCCACAATCCTCCGGCCAAATAAGAGGAGAATCCAAGGAGAAAAATAAAGATAGAATGTTGATGTTGGGGCTCCATCTAGGGTCCTAATGTAATGAATACTAAAAAATAAAGTCAAGGAAAAATGTAAGTATTGTCTTATGGGTTCGAACATGGGTTCCCTTGCCCAAAATTCCGTATTGATACATAAATCATACGTAAATTAAATGTTCAAGAATAATGCCACCTACTTTTATCAAAATCGAGATCTTGGCATATTTACAAGATACATACGTCTTGTACAACATAATCTTAGGATGATATGAGTCACGTAACGAACTATAAATGAAGCCTCATGGATTTTATGTATAGACCCATTAGTCTAGCATAAGATTAAAAAAAAGTGAACCTTATATCTATGTAATGAAATGATGAAACCCTAGAAGGGTTAAGTAAGAGTGTGAAACACACTAAATGGCCAAGTGCACTGGCATATGATGAAATGAGCATTCACGTAAAAAAGGGTGAGTAATTAGAGCAAATGTGCTAATGTTAATGAATGTGGTTCCAACATGATATGAGGCTAATGTAAAAGATGAGAGCAATCTAAAATGAGCCTAAGTAAATGTTTCCAAAACGTACTTACCTATGATATGTAAAGTTAATGAAAAGACCAGTCTCTATTCACACTTTAATGAAAGTATTGAGAATAACACAATTAATAGTAATGATGAGATGAGAAATCATCTATTGAGCTATGATGTCCTCATACTAGAACCCAGCTTCCATGACATATGAGTTGAATGTAATGGAACTTTATACTGAGCACCGATAGACTAGCTATGAGCGGTGATGCCTTCTTTCGGGAAGCGCGGAGGTTCACTAAACTCTCATGATAACAGACTGTCAGGTATGCCGGGGATGGGTATTTTTATATATCCTAGTATTAGAACCTATAATGACAATATAGCAATCTTGTGAGGTTCAATTCCCATGCACGATAGCATGTTTTGGGGCTGCTCATTCCACATCTTTTCGATGTTGGTTGCATGACATTGGATTTCATGATTTATACATGATCTATGTCGGTTAAAGTTAAATTTCCCAATGAATGAATGAGGCGAACCTCTAATGATGCACATAATGAAACGAATGATACCAAAGATGTTAGGATAGGATAATATAGAAGTGAGGTAGCTTAAAGTAAAGATATTAGGTGATTCCTTGTTATTGCACAATGAACCTGATGAAAATTTTAAACTATATCCTAGGTATAGCTGGTGTTTAAACTGGCCTATGAATGAAATGAAATGAAGTACATATGAATGAATGAAGAGGACTCTGTGTTTTCTAAAGCAGGCTCCCTCGTTGAGGTCCCATATGTTGAGCTCTCATTTTTGGGAAGTCTTAATGTCAAGTCCATGATTCCAAGGTCCCATGGCATACGAATGAATGATATGAACAACGTTATGTGTTACATGAATTATGATATCTGATATGTGAAATATGTTATATTATGTTTGCAAAATGATAAGTTTTATGATGCATGTTACACTCGTGGTATGACTTTCCAAATCAAAATTTGGAAGGTCCATTGACTTGACTAATCCATATTTGGCAAGTCCACTGACTTGACTTTCCATGAATCATGTTGTTAGGAAAGATTTAGTATTTTTCATATATTTCCTTGGTGTGTGCTTGCATATACCCATACATAGTATAAGTGTGTACTAATTCCATACAAATATCTACTTTTCGGTGACGGCACAAGTGGACGTTAGATCTTACAGTACGTCGTTGCTGCTATATGGACTTGGAGCTTTCTTTTGGACTTGGTAAGACATCATTCTTTTGAGGCTGTCTACATTTATTATCTAGCTTAGATTGTTACAATAGTGTTTCTTTCCTATTTTATTCCACACTTTGTATTGGTGCCGTTTTGGAAAAAATACTTTAATGCAATTATGAATTGTTTCTTTCATTTGACTATCTCTATATTCGATGGTTGATTTGTGAACGCCTATGATGTTAACTTCAAAATGTTTATCATGAAATAAGAAGAAAAGAAGTTCAAATTTTGCGCTAAAATCAACCTAGAATAAGTAAGAATGATGCATGTAAGCTTATATGTGACGTCTGAGAGGTCAACGACGCCGGTCACGTCTGGGGTCTAGACTCCAATCGTGACAGGAAACCTTTTATAGACTCTTATAATGACCATGTACATCGGGCCCATCATGAAAAGACCTATTCCCTTCCGACCTAGACCCCTTTTCTCTAACTCTTTCCTTCTTGAGTTTTGAATCCTCTATTTTTTGGGCAAACTCCAGGAGAAAAGAGATATTCATATCATCGACAAGCATTGTCATGCAACATTCTTATTCTACCAAATCGGATACTCCCTTTATAATCCTATTCATCAAATCCCTAGGATTGGCTACCTATAACGACCCGAGAGTATACCTTGGAAATTATGGTATCCTCAGTCACCATAAGACGTCTTCCACCTCTCGCAGGTCCAAGACAAGACTATTAGCATTCAATTGTTGCATAAAAAAAAATTAGTGAAAAATTTAGAATTTTTCATAGCACATAATAGACACTAAGTCTCTTTACCATCTTAAGATACAACACAATAGAATAGAATAGGGACACGACCCTTAAAACAAAAATTATAAGTGTAAGGTATTGCATAAACTTAAAAAAACATCTTGACATACGCAACCATTGAATTATAAGGGTCCTTTTACATGAACTTGGGAAACATCTATCGAAGCTCGTCCATCTTAGAAAAATCTCTAGGCATCAATACCTACACATAGTGTAAAAAGTTGAAGAAGAATGGTATTTGTACAAGAATGCACTCTCTCTGGCAACCATGCAAAAACTTGGATTGAAAGAAGATATTTAGTAAGAAATCATGCATCATGTCTTTATAGTAAAACTTCATGTACATTGATACAAATAGAAAAATATAGTTCACATACTTCATATAGACGTGGATATTACTCATAACATCACATCAGGCCATTCATCACATTTAAGGATCATTTATTAAGGTACACTTCACACATAAGAACTATTACCTAAGACAACCTCCCAATATCACTAGTGCAATGTACAAGTAATATCCCATGCTACTACTACTCATACTAAGTGACCCTATAAAGTCACCTTAGAAATAGGAACATCACATTCAATAAGATACAACACAAGCATTTCACCTTTCAACATAAGACAAATATACTTCATTAATGGTCACATAAGAACTATTTCATTCATTGCATATTAGTCATAACTCATTAGTTCATTTTATAGATAAACCACCCTCACAACCCCTTCACAATTTTGTACAATGTACACACGAAGTCTCATATCCCCACATATACCAAGAAAACCCATTTAGAAGACACAAGTGTAATTCACATGCATAATCATACTTCATTTCTTTAACAATTTAAAGTCAATCGTGACATGCATTTCTGCTAATGAAAACTAAACATAATCAATATTCATAAAGGAACCTCATGAAATCTTCCTTTAGAGTCCACTCGTGGAATGTATAAGTAGGGTCCATAGTCCTACCTACACTAAGTATTCTTTAAAGGAACCATGACAATTATTTATAATCTTATTTTAGGTTCTAAAAAATATCAATTCTTCACTTTAGGGGTTGCTTAGTAGCCATAAAAACTGAATAACCATGGAACACATGGATCGTTTGTTGTATAAAAACCGAAAATGACAAAAGGTTTTACACTACCAAGGTATAAACGAATAAATAGCTTCTAGTGGATCCACTATATATGTCCTAAAGGGGAGCGTAGTTAAGGGGTATTGATATTGCTTCATGAAACCCGATCTATTGTATTAGCGGAGATCACTTGGATGACCCAACTTATTGCATTAGCGTGGTGGTGTTTTAGTCATTGTACATATCCACTCATTGAACTTAAACTCTTTTTTAATATCTTAAAGCCTTTATTTATCATTAGTTCATAAAGTAGGCCTTTTGGGACTTGCTCCCTCATACATTATATAGATCAAATGTTTCTAAGATAAGAAGATACATTCATCAAATAACCTATTTTATGTGAGACTGTTCTTTCACATAAGTCTACCATTCATACATTCATATGTGTGTGTGTGTGCGGTCATATGTGAGATATATCTTAAAATAAACACCTCTAGTATACCTTGAATGCATAGTAATATGAAATGATGTATAGGAGAACTATCCTTTTCTTTAAACATCACAAATATATTCTATTCATAGGAATGCATTAAGTGTGTTTACATTGGTCAACATGATCACATATTAGTCATAACATGGTATTGAGGAAGCCACACTCAAATATCAAAAAACATGTACAGGAGACAGGTGCATATTAAACATTAGAATAGAGGACTCCTACCACTACTTTGATCACATATTCATATAGGGTTCATATAGGTATGGGTCATGCTAAAAGAATGTTCATCATTATTAGCCATATAGACCACACCTAACCCTAACATGATTATCAACTATAAACAACATCATCCACACACTTAGAACATATAACTAGTATGGAAGACTACACATATAACTTCACATAACATCAATTCACTTAGACATAATACTAGAATCAAGGTTACATTCTTAACTTCCAAAGCATGGAAATAATCATAGCAATTCTTCTTACATATAATGACTTCAAGGTCATAATCATAACACATAAACATATATGAGAATGTAAACACTGCAACCATTAGTGGATAACAGAAAGCATCACAATTCAATATACATTCTAAGCTAATAAGAGGAAATAGGTTAACTTAGGAAATCTCCAAGATAATAATCATCTTGATCAATTCATCATAATTCATAATCAATTTATATGGATAAGACACGGACTAATCAATATACTATAATGTAATAACAATTGAATCATAATCTAATCAATATCACAAGACCCATAACATATCATTATTTGACAGGATAAAGAGATCATGGGATCTTCATGGAATTGGATTGAAAATGATGTTAAAAACAAAGGTTAAATAATATAATCATCATCAGAATGCTTTTTAAATTACTTTAACAATGAACACATGCCTAGATTGAAATATTAGATTTTTTACTTGGAATAATAAAAGCTTTAAAAGGACTCCTTATATGAATGGTTAAATAAGGATGAAAGATTACCTTACCTTATAAATTATAAATCCCACGGAAATCTAAAATAAGAAAGCTCCAAGAATGCACCTCTATAGCTTGTTCTTGAGCTTAGTCTCCAATGGAGGTTTTAGAGAATTTCGAAGAAAAGAGAGTTTTGGAGATTTTGATTTCTTAATGGGTTTTGGGGTTCTGACTAGGTAAAAGGATTAAATAGGACATAAAACAAGTTTTTAAACGACTCCCAAAGTTACTAAAACACCTCCATACTCATTTGAACTTTTAGACATGTAAAACTTGACTTTAACACGACGCAAACAAATCTTGGAAGTGGCTACATGTCCGTGGATAACTCATAATTTTTTGCCTCCAAAATTTTTTGAATCGGCGCTTTGTTGGAGCTTCGCTGACACATTAGAAGACTAAGTGATAGGCGCGCCGCTTGTAGTGGCCTTCACATATTGGTTCTGCGTTGCCTTTTGGCAGCTTCCTTTCCAACATTTTTTCCACCTCGAGGGACCTTAGGGTGGTCCTCGGGAAGTCGTATCTTGATGTTTGACCCTTAATACGTATATAAAGATACTAGGGTCAACTCCTATTTTTTTTAACTACAAAGAACACATAAAAATAAGGAACCATATAAGGACAGAGTAGTACATCTAAAGACTAACTTTTGAACGTCTTGGATGTTTGACCTCGAAACCTCTTCAAATCAACTATTATTTACATGTTAATAACCTTTTTATGTACATGCGAGGCTCTATCTACCTTAGTTAATTTTAAGGCTCTTGCACTACCAAGCTTGGAGTATACTTAGACAAAAGGTTGAATTTCAAAGATCACTCCTTAAAATTCATATTACCTTGCTTGAGGTTGAGGAATTCCTTCAATTTTCCTTCCCTCAAATCCCAGGGAAAAACCTATCTAGAAATTTTGACTTAATAATTTCCCACTCTATTAGGCCCACTCTCAACAGCCTACTATCCTTCCATTGCTCATACAAAAATTGGGCAACATCTTTCAGTTGATAGGTGACTAGCTCCACCGTCTTAATAGAGGACACTCCATGATTGCAAGAGCCTTATAAACCTCTGGTATTTACCCATTTGGATCTTTTTTCACCTTGGAGCAACATATTTTGGGATGCTCATTATCATGAACTCTCTTACCCTAGAAACACCCATTCCTCTTATAGGGTTTGCCATAGCCACCACCTTCTACTCACTTGCGCTGTCAAGATTTGTTCCAATAATTCCGTAGAAACCCTAAGATCTTCAAGTGTATTATTCCCTATTGGAGGGTCATTTGGAATTTTAGGAGGTACTTGGTGTTGATCTTGAGGAAGATCTTAGTTTTTAACTTGGGGAGGAATCTCTTTATCCCATTCACCTTTCTCAAATATTCTATCATTAACTCTAGTATTTTCCATAACCTGAAAAAAAATCATAGGCAAACATTAAAAATAATGACCTACTAGAGATAAACCTCTATGATACGACTAAGAGAATGAAGAAGTGAGACTGATTCTAAACTCAAATAGCCTCCAATTCATGAAATGTGTCGCGAATCACACCCATGAAAAAGACATTACTTTGATGTGGCTTGGGACTAACTAAGACCATTTCACAACCTTATATTTTAATACGATTTGTCATGACTCGAGAGCCCTCCAAGTCGTAATATGGTGTATTTGACCTCGAAGAGGTATATACAAGCCCTTAGCATTCATTAAATAACAACAAAGAAAACATGGATGGGTTGAAAAAATTCTTTAAACATATCTCAAAAAGTATTTCATAAAAAGCTTAAGTCTTTATTGCATTATAGTCTCAAACTATCTATGAATGACATGAATAAAAGTATTGTAACACAACCCACATAAAGTCTAAAAACTTAATAAAAGACATAAAAGTAACATAAAGGTTTGTCCTCGAAGCTATGAGGACTCACCACTTCTTCAAAGTACTTGAAATGTACCCTCCTATGGAAACTCAAAGCTCCAACCCTACATTTGGTTAGAATGTTGGCAATATACGTTAGTACAGAAGAACTAAGTAAAAAGCTAACATAACATCACAAGAGAATCTCAAATGGTTAACCTTATGCATATATAGGTATTAAAAGATAATAACATACTCATAACATAAAAAGTTAACCTTAGGCATATATAAATTCATACATCAAATATTAGTCCATTATACTTAATTGAACTACTTCACCACCCACCTCCAAGTATTCTTGTGTAATGTCAAGATACTATCCGATAATACTACCTTAGCTAAGTACATTCTTTGGTCATTCTTGGTCATAGTCCACCTTCGTAATTAAGAACAAGGTTTTCATGACATAAGAATACAATAACCCTAAGTCAATTCCAAGCACCATTGTGAAATGTATGTGAAGCATCCCATAATAAAAAACACATTAAGAGTGTATTGAACTCACCCTATTCATTTTCGTGAACACTTGGTGTCATTATAAAGCTACTTCATATTAACAAGAAGATATCAACTTAAGATGTTCATATCATTGAAGGCAACTATAGCCACTATCCAAGATAGACAAACTTCATATGAGGACATTACATAAGTAGCTTTAAGTCATACTTAGGCCATGTAATAATGGCATCCCATTCTATTCATTTTTACCAACTCTACGTGTAATTATATACCTACTTCAAATTAACAAAGAGCAGTCAACTTAAGTAATAAATATCATGGAAGGAAACTGTAGCCAATACCCAATCTAGGCACACTTCATAAGAGGAAATTTCATAACCACCTTCAAGTCATACTTGTTCCATGTATGAATGGCATTACATTCTCATTAACACTAAGTACTCTTTTAGGCTAGCTTTCACAAATGCTAACTATCTTTCAAACTAGTTTATTAAAGAATAACATACTATCATACTAGACCTAACTACCATGGAAAACATCATATCATTCAATCCAAGCAATCATTGGAAGGTTACAAGTATTCCAACCTAGAAATCATGCAACCAGTCAACAAGATGCAACTTATCCATACGGGAGTATTGATCCTAAAACATAATCTATCCTTAGAAAAGTTAAATGTCTCAATTGTAAGAAACTATGAAATTGTCTTTAACTGACCAAGTCAAGCGATGATGAAGACATTCTAGTCATGATACTTTACTCTATACCTCAGACAGTATCGATCCTCCGTCATAGCTACCCTACCTATACTAATGCAAAATACTATGAAAAGCATTCTACCTATGAAAGATTAATCTAACCATGGGAGATATTAGTTCCTCCATCCCAAGTTATCATGTGATCTACCATCCCAAGCGACCATGAGATCTACTATCCCAAGTTACCATGAATTCTACCATCGCGAGGACCATGAGATCTACCATTTAATACTAACATAATATATACCGTACCAAGATACCATGAGATATACCATCCCAAGATAGGTAATGAAACTATCCATGATGAAATCATAAGATTCAACCTCAAGATACTCTATCTTAACAAACATGATTCACATTAGGTCCTTAAGTCAACCTAGAATCCTTCTATATGAGAGAACTTGACTATCATAGCTCATTCATGTCTAGGTTCATCAGAGAAAGAGAACACCCAATCAATATCACCTCATATTTCATTTTAAATCCAAAGAAATAACAACAATGGTTAAAAACCTTATTTTCAATACTAGCTTCATTCTATCATGTTCCATGTCTTATTACAAGATATTTCATCATTTGGATCATTAGAAGGTAATTCTTGTCATACTTGATTATACAGGTTGAATTCTAACATTACATTTAAAGATATTTCCTATTTAAGAAAACCTAGTTAAATTCATATTTATATGGTTCTTAATATGATCAATTTGTATCCAAGAGAATTGCATTAGGATTTAGGGTATTTTGGATTCACAATTGGGCAATAACTATGGGGCTCTATGGTTAATGAATCGAGGGATGAAAAAGCTTCACATACCTTTAATCAATGCATTAAAATAATCTTGAAACCTTTGTTAAACTCGACCTAGTTTCTACCTCCTTCATTTCTTCTTTAATGGTGATCTTGAGTGAACTTCGGGGAAGGGAGTGTTTTGATTTTGAAAAGAAAAGTCACATTGTAATTAATGGTAGTTGTGTGTAATATACTTACATTACTTATCTTAACAAAAGTAAGTTTTAACTATCTGTTACTAATTGGGGCGGGGACGTGGGAGAATTTACCAATTTCACTGCCACATGGTCCGAATCAGTGGGGTGGGAAGATTTGCAGGTGGGTGTCGCCACGACCACCACCTACGGACCGTAGGTGGTGTGACGTCGAATTCTGAAGCTTCATGGTTCATGACTAAAGATCCTTGATTTGGGGATTTAGATCCTTCTTCTAATTATGGAGCCACACCCTCAACCTACGGGTCATCAACAATGGGTTGTTAATCAAGGTGGTTGGTCATGCCGTTTCAGACAACTTTTTGGCCAATGTTTGGGTCTTCTTGAAGGACCTTTATGGTGGTACTAAAGAATTCATAACCAAACCGTGTTGACCGGCCTAGGCGCCTCTATATTCTGCGTGTTTTAATAAACATTCTACATGATCGTGGGACCCTAACATCATCAAACTCCATGACAACACATTAGAACATCCTAGCACCAAAAGATTAGTTTTCGAATGTCTCTTCACGTTTAGTCACTAAAACTTCAAAACTAAGTTAATTGTATTAATTTATGTCTAGAAACATCATACTAACCCTTTTTAAGTTATTATATGTCATGTTGACTCGGTATCTATGGGTGGATGAGATTGATTTACTGTGTGTGTGTTTCATTTGTTAGAAATGACGGTGCGTGTCGCGTTACATTGGGGGCGGCAGGCTATCAAGGTGGATGGGGGGTTCCTACACTATGACCGATATTTTAGCGAAACACATTAACTTAAATAAGGTCCTCTTCCCCCCCCCCCTCAAAAACGTTTGTTTTGTAATTTGATACAGTTTTGGGCTTACAGGACACATTCCATGACTCCACACACTTGAGGTGTGTTGGAGATTCTTGGATGCCACGTAAGCAGATAAGGTATACAAAATTTTTTTAAAAATGGGCTCATGGGTATTAGGACATAATTTTAGTTAACGCTTGTCTATGAGATTTTGGTCATAATCTAGGTAGTACTTGTACCATATCTCGCTAAAATTTTCCAAAACTTGTACTTTTCTTCTTCCTTCTAGTTTCAAAAATAAAAATTGTGTCTTCTTAGTTAGTTTTTTTACTTTTCATTAAATTTAATGTACCACAAAGGTGAATTATGTCGAGTGAATTATATATCAAAAGACATCAAACATCGAGAGGATTTCATATCTAAAATTTTACATTATTTAGAGGTAAATTTGAGTTGATAAAGATTGAAGAGTCAATATATACTTCATATATGTTCAATATATAATTCATATATAGTTAACTCATATTTAGTTTTTTAAATGTATCATAATGTATAGTTAGCATATAAATCATGTATAGGTACGATATATTATATTTTCAGTATATTTTAGCGAGCTATAGCATATAATCGATAACATGCTGAATATTTTTTAAAAGTATATAACTATACCTATTGTAAACAAATTACTAATTTATTATATATAATTGAAACTTATATTCTTAAAAACAAGACCAAAATAAAACATTAATCTTAAAGACAAAGGAATTTACTCATTCCTTCGTATACTCTTTAGTTGATTAATGCCAAAAAATATTTGAAAAAGGAAAAGCCGCCATTGGAGGGTTAAGTTAGTAGTAGTTTCCTTCTTTGTTAAGCTACCCTGCTTCGTTAACCTCCAATTTCAATTGGAGATTCAGAGATATTGTTGAATTTGAAGGATTTCTATGAGTTTTTAACTCATTGACATTATTTGTTTATTATTTTAGCATTGCTATTTTGAAAAAAGATGAAAAACTAAACTCATTTGATATGTGGATGAAGTTCTGATGTTTTTTTTCTAGTGAATTGGTTTGCAGGAGGACCTTTTTTTAGTTTCATTCTGTTTAGAGTTAATATACGAGGATGAACAAGTTGATTTTTTATCTGTTTGTTTTTATATCCTCAATTTTGTTTTTATAAAATTTGGGTTAGGTTGTGTGTGTGTGTGTGTGTTTGTGAGGAGGAATGCATTCTTTTGCTAATAGATTTTATAGTTAAGGGACTTTGCACATGAAAATTGAGAGATTTAAAAAAAGAAATAAACTATTTTCACTCAAAATCATTCACAGAAACTCAAAATAATTAACTCCAATATATATTCACAACCAAACATAAATCTGTGTTCAATCGTCGTTATTCACTTTTTTGATAGTGAATAATGAGTATTAGAATTGGAGTTGTTTTTGGTTGTGAATATAAATTGGACTTAATTGTTTTTGAGTTTTCATGAATGATTTGGAGTTAAAAAAGTGAAAACAACTTGAATTTTATGGCAAATCATGTTTGTGTTTTTGGAGTCGTTCTTCCATGCCACTGATATTAGTGGTAGAGGAAGAAAAGAAGTTAATTATTCATGATTTTTGAAATGAAGTTATTGAATGAAATTAGATATAAGTTTATTTTCTTGTAAAAACTAAGGTATGATATTTTTAGTGATTCGTGTAACTATTTTGATTCTTATGGGCCTCTTGTCTTACCTCTGCTAGCTCAGGGTCACACGTTCGTGGTAACTAGTAGCTTGATGCATAGGCTCACTGCTAGGGACTTGTGGTCAAATTTTGTATCATTGAATCCATTCGTGGTAACTAAGTGGAGTGGCCGCGATATGGTTTACTGAGTTGTCCTATAATTCTATCTACACTTGGGATCAGTTGAAGGATATTTTTCTAGGAAGGTATTACCCGGTGTCCATAAAGCTAAACCACAAAGCTAGAGTAAAAGACTTTGTGGCATTACCAGGGGAGTCGGTGAGTAGCTCTTGGGATAGATTTACTACGTTCGTAAGAGGTGTCCCAAAACACCGCATTGAAGATGAGTCATTGAAATAGTACTTCTATTGGGGGAAAGATGATAATAATAAGGCACTGCTTGATGCTAATGTGTGTGATACTTATAGTGAGTGCACACATACAGAGATCCAGAGAATTAGGAGAAAATCTCTCGCAATAATAAGGCTTGGAGCACTAGAAAGTCAGATAGTAGGAGAAACACCTTTGAAGTTAAAGCTACACATTATCCAGCCGTAGATGAGATTCGTGAAGAGATGACTCAAATGCGAATTGAGCTCGGGTTGGAATTGAAATATGTCACTGGAGCTGCAAAAAAGGTAAATGCGGTGAATTACTTTATTATACCACCACCGCCTGTGGATGACTACTACTACGAAGAGGATACTTATGCAGTAAATGAGCATAGAGGGGGGTTTCCAACTAAACGGACAATATGTTTGAGATGGAAACTACAACTGCGACAACAATTTCAACCAAGGTAACTATGGTAACAGAAATGCTCGAAGTGGGCCCTATGTTCCGACTTAAAATCGGTTAGTTGCTCCTAGGTATAGTGGAGGTAGTATGGCACGAGTTGAAGATAGGTTGCAGAAGATGGTGAGGACTTTTGATGGTAGTGATGAGCACACCAAAGAATTGAAGGTGATTTTACTAATATCGGGCAAGAGGTGATGCACATACGATCTCGATCAAGCATCATGAGTGACAAATGACCCAAGTGTCTACTACTATGAATCCATATCAACCGCACACTCTTCCTAGCAATAGCTGTCAAAATTCATAAAATATTGGACATTGCATGACAGTTACTACTCGAGGAGGTAAGTGAACCATTGATCAACCTATGTTGTATGTAGTAGAAGATGAGGTGAGAAATGATGAAGAGGTAGTGGGAACTAGTGGTGAGTTGCAGGACAAAGCGGTGAAAAAAGCAGAGGTACCCTAAAAAGCGATCCTCATTCCTAGACAACCACCACCATTCCCTAAGACAGTGGTGAAGAAGACCGAAGATGGTAAATACCTACGTTTTATCACTATATTAAAATAATGTTCCGTCAATGTCCCATTGATATAAGATTTGGTACAAATTTATGGGTATTCAAAGTTGATGAAGGATATAGTTACAAAGAATAGATCGGTAAGTTTTGAGGATGATTACTGAATGCAACATTAAAGTTTTATTTCTACAAGGTCTCTTGTGCAAAAGAAGGAAGATCCGGGTGCTTTCATTATTCCATGTACCATCGGATTATTACACTTTGCTAAAGCACTGTGTGATCTAGGTGAAATCATTAATCTCATGCCTCTCTCCATTTACTTGAGATTGGGTTTGGGTGACCCAAAGCCTACTACAATGGGATTACTGCTGGCTGATCGAACAATGAAGAGGCCCATTGGGATACTCCATGATGTGCTCGTGAAAGTGGAGTCATTTATATTTCCGGTCGATTGTGTGCTCCTTACTGTGAGGTGGACTTTGAGGTGCCTATTATTCTTAGGAGATCGTTCCTTTCTACTAGGAACGCCTTGGTTGATATGGAGAAAGGGTTGATAAAGTTTAGGTTGAACAATGAAAAAGCAACATTCAACATTTGTAGGTCCATGAAGCATAGTGGTGAGATCCAAACGATATCTTCTATATCTTACACTGTTGAGAGTATATCAGAGGCACAAATTGAAGAGCGTCTTGGTGTTGATGCCCTAGCGACAGTGATCATGAATTTTGAGATTGATAATATTGAAGAATATGGGTCTTTTGTTGTAGCACTTAAAGGGGCGAATATCGGTCAAAGCCAAAGAAATCGAAGTTAGATATGAATCATTGCGAGTCTCCACCAACGAGACCATCTATTGAGTAGGATTCAAAAGTATAGCTTAAGGCTCTAAAACCTCATCTAAGGCATGTATTTGGGAAGATATTACACTTTGCCAGTAATCATTGTATCGGATTTGAATGTGCAACAAGTAGGTTGTTTGGTACAAATGTTTATTTTAGACATTATTGGGATCCCTTCCGGTATTTGTTCACACAAAATCCAACTTATACCCACTAAAAAGAAAAGTATCGAGTACCAGAGACGTTTGAATCCACCTATTCAGGAGGTAATGAAGAAGGGGAACATCAAGTGGTTAGATACTGGAGTCATATATCCTATTGCAGAGAGTAGTTGGGTATGCCATGTTCATTGTGTGCCCAAAAAGGGGGAATGAAAATAGTGTCTAATGATACGAACGAGCTTGTTCTAATAATTTCTATGGATGAATGGAGAGTTTGTATGGATTACCAGAAACTGAACGCATGGATTGAGAAGGGCCATTTACTGATGCCCTTCGTGGATAAGATGTTTGATAGACTCGTAAGAAAAGGATCGAATTATTTTCTTGATGGATATTCGGGTTACAAGCCAAACCCTATTGGACTAGAGGATCAAGAGAAGACCACATTTACTTGTCCTTATGGGACATTCATATTGAAGAGGATGCCATTTGGGTTATATAATGCACTGGTCACTTTTTAGAGATGTATGGTGTCGATATTGTTCGATATAATGGAGGACACTATTGAGGTGTCTATGAATGTCTTTTTTGTGGTTGGTGACTCCTTCGATCGGTGTTTGAGTCAATTGGCTGAGGTTCTCAAAAGATGTGAAGATTGTAATCTTCTGCTAAACTAGGAAAACTGTTTCTTTATGGTGAAAGAAGGTAAGTATTGGTCTATCTCATTTCAAGTATTGGTCTATCTCTTTTCAGAGAAGGGCATAAAGGTTGATCAAGCAAAAGTTGAAGTTATAGAGAATTTCTCTACCCATCTCTTTCATAGGTGTGAGAATTTTTTTGGGACATGCAGGCTTTAACGGAGGTTCATTAAAGATTTTTAAAAAATTGAACATCCTCTGTGCAAATTACTTGATAAGGAATGTAAATTTTATTTCGATAAATCTTGTGTGAAGGCATTTGGATATTTGAAGAAGAAGTTGGTGTCTGAGCCCATAATTATTTCCCTATATTGGAGTAAGCTATTTGAGGTAATGTGTGATGCTAGTGGGGTTGCTCTAGTGGGGTTGCTCTTAGTGTGGTATTGGGACAAACAAGGGATAAATCCTTCACCCAATCTATTATGCAAGATCTGCAAATTGACCACTCCTGTTTGAGGATTTGATGGCGAAGAAGGATGCAAACCAAGGTTTATTAGATGGGTGCTACTATTGCAAGAGTTTAATTTTGAGGTAAAAGATAAAAAAGGGACTAAAAATCAAGTTGCCAATCACTTGTCCAGATTGGAGGATGAAGCTATGCGAGAGTTGGGTGAAAAGCTAAAATTGATGATACCTTTTCTGATGAGCATGTATTATTCCATCTTTCGTCGATTTTCCATTTTATCTTGCTAGTGATATAGTCCTATCAGACTTTTCTTTTCATCAGAGGAATAAGTTCATGCATAATGTGAAAAAATTCTTAGGGGATGAGCCTAACTTATACCAGAGTTATGTTGATGGGCTTATTCGATGTTGCGTGCCAAAAGTGGAGATTTTAAGGGTTTGGAGGCATGACACTCCTTACATGTGGGTGGCCATCATAGTGGTATCAGGACTGCGAACAAGATTTTACAGTGTGGGTACTATTAACCAACCATTCACCCTGATGGTCATGAGTTTGCAAAGTTATGTGATAGGTGCCAAAGAGATGGAGGAAATTCGAAGAGGCAAAAACTCCCTTTTAATACCATTCTAGTGATTGTGTTATTTGATATATGGGGTATTGATTTAATGGGCCCGTTCATGAGTTCTTATGGGATAAAATATATACTTTTGGAGATGGACTACATGTCAAAATGGGTGGACGCCATAGCACTTTCAAACAATGAAGGCAAGTGTGTCACCGCGCTCTTGAAAAAGAACATATTGTCCAAATTTTGGACACCTACGGCCATTAGTAGTGATGGGAGATCTTAATTTTGCAATTATTTGGTGAAATTTATATTGGAGAAATATGGTGTTTTCCACAATGTGCCCACTCCGTACCATCCACAGACTAGTGGGCAAGTTGAGGTGTCCAATGGAGAGATCACGCGAACCTGTTGAAAATGGTAAATGCTAATAGAACGAATTGGTGAATGAGGATTGATGATCCTCTCTGGGTCTACCGGACTGCATACAAGATTCCCATAGGTATGTCTTCATACCAACTTGTATATGGAAAGGCTTGTCACTTGCTAGTTGAGTTAGAGCATATGTCCATGTGGCGATGAAGAAATTTAAGATGGATTGGAATGATGTAGTGGAAAAGACACTTAACGGGTTGAATGATCTTGATAAGTTTTGCCTAAAATTAAATGAAAGTTCAGTCATCTACAAAGAGAAGATGAAGAAGTACCATGACTAAAATACTAACAAGAGAGAATTTGCGGTTGGGGACTTGATACTTTTATTCAAGTCTAGGCCATACTTTTTCCCGGGAAAACTCAAGTCCAAGTGGACTGGGTCATTCCTTGTCACTAAAGTGTTCTCACAAGGAGCGGTTGAGTTGGAGAACGAGGGTGCGAAGTTTACACTCAATGGGCAAAGAATCAAAATCTACCTATGGCATGAGAAAAGTGTCAATGAAGTGGTTAAAGCATATCCCATTGATGTAGTCTGAGTAATCAATGATCGTGTGTTGTGCCGCGATGTTAAATCAAGCACTTATTAGGAGGCAACCCAAGGCGTATCCTTTAGCCAACAATAGGTTTTTCATTTCTTTGAAGGAATAGTTGCATTCTCTTATTTTGTTTTGTTTTACCAATCTTCATTCCTTAATTTTTTTGGTGTGTTGGCTAGAGATTAGTTTAGCGTCCATGTCTAAAAAATTTTGACAAAAACACAAGCTTAATTGGTGTTCAATGTGAAGGGAACAAACCAAGCATTTTGCAGAAAAATTGTCTGGTGCACAGATCAACGAACCTATCGATGGGCTGTCGATGGTGTCCGTAGATCTCAACTATGTCTTGAAAGTTTGTTCATAGATCTCAAGTATGTCTTGAAATTTTGTCTAAGTTTGTTGTAATCAACGGTTTAATACAAGATCTATCGACTCACTTACATACCATAAATGGAGTGTCGTCAGTTCAAAGAACCACCGGTTATATTTAAAGTTAACTATTTCAAATACTCCCTGACCGGTTCCCTCCCCTAATTTCTTTCCTTTTCTATCACATTACCACATTTTCTCCTTCCATTTTGATCTCTATCTCCAAAGATCTCAAACTACCAAAAGTCCTTCCCTTTTCACTTCGTACTCCGTCTCTCTTGTTTTCTCAAACGGCGTTTGTTGTTGGTGTTTGAAGGCAATCACGTAATCGTGATGAGAAGATCACCACTCATGTAACGACCTATTAGTGGTTTTTTGAGGCAGCCAGATTTTATTTCTGGAAAACTGGCTGAGAGACGGACCTCCACGACGGAGCCGTCATGGGCACGACGGACGTGAGGGGGTCTCGTTCCAAAACACTTAGAAATTTTAGAAAATTGTGGGTACTGATAGCGACTCTCTGAACAATCAACGACGGGATAAAACAGGACAACCGTCACAGGCGTGACGGACCGTCACAAGACTCGTTGGTTGAAATTGAGTCTCTGAACTTGTCCGACTACCAGCAGACGGACCGTCGCATGCACGACGGGCCCGTCAACAGGGCGTAATCCCAGTCTGGGGTCAGATTTTTGTTAATTTATTACGGGGCGTTTGGACATTTCCTGCTTTAATGGAAGGTGGGTTTAATGTTAATAATCTAATTACTTTGGGGTTAAAAAAAAGAGGTAACCTTAAGTTTAATTAGTGGTTATTATCCCATCTTTTACACTAATTATATGTTAATTAGGGTAAAAGAAAGAGGGTTTGAAATAAGAAAAATAGAAAGAACAAAGAGACAGAAAAAGAAAGAAAACGAGTAGAGAGAGAGAGGAAACGAAGAGATAGCAAGGATTTTGAGATATAGCTTGTGATCGCAATTCTTGGTGGAGGTAGGTTAGTTTTTCACACTATTTCCGTTAGTAAACTCTTAATAGCGTAATGATATGTGTTGGGTAAGTATTCATTAGTTTCTATATGCTTAATTTTGTGTATGCATATTGATTTTATTATTATTGTGATAAAATAAGGCATTATGAAGCTCATTGAATCTTAATCTTGAAGAAACCCTAATCTTACTTTGTTAATGATAATGCCGTGGGTATAAAGAAGGATTTATGAACGAAAAGAGTGAGATTAGGGGATCGGGTGCCACGTTCCGTACCAGGATAAATATGAGGATCAGAGTGTCACGTTTCCGACACCAGGATAGTATATGGATCGGGTGCAACGTTCCGGGTACCAAGATGAATATGAGTATCGGAGTGTCACACGTCCGACCCAGGATAGTATAGTGGATCGGGTGCCCACGTTCGTACCATGATAAATATGGGATCAGGTGGCACGTTCCGACACCAGGAAGTATAATGGATCGTGTGCCACGTTCCGGTACCAGGATAGAATGAGAACGGAGTGTCACGTACCGACACGAGAGTAAATAACGTAATGAATGCTTGAAAGATGTTATATTCTCAATCTAATGAACCTAATTTCCCAATGAGTATGATGAGGAGGCCGTGAGTCCTCATTGATGTGCTTGGTGTTGTAGACCAAGGATTATGGTAATTGTAAATGCTGCATGCTAAGTATATTAGTTTGATTTTATGTGTTACTTTATATATATTGTTTTCTATATTTTGATTGGCCCGATGATACCTATCTGTACTTTGTTTGGTACTGACCCCCTACTTTTGTATGTTTCTTCTTTGTTATTGTTGAGTGCAGAAACGTACCGTCTTCTTCAACTCAACCGCATAACCTCTAGCTGTCTTCATTACACCGGATTTTAGGGTGAGCTAAGCTAACGCTTTTAGCTTGGCGGGATCTTCTACCTCATGTATTGAGCCTTGAATTCCCCGGCATGGACTAGCTTTGTTTATTTTAGTTCTTATAATACTCTTAGTTTAGTAATTTTATCATAGATGTTTCTTGTGGTGATGACTTCCAGTTTTTGGAGAATAATAGATTTTGAATTTAGAAGTTATTGAATCGGTTTTTATTTAGATTTAAGTCTTCCGCATTCTTTCTGTTGATATTACATTGAAATGTTACGGTTTTTAGAATTGGTTATTCGCTCACATAGCGGATAAGTGTTGGTGCCAATCGCGATCCGATTTGGTCGTGACAAACTTTGTCAGAGCCTTAGGTTTGTGGTCTCATCACACAAGACCAGGTCTAGTAGAGTCTTTAGGAACGGTAGGGGGAACTCCTTTCCTTCCTTGAGAGGCTCTACAGACTTTAGGAAATTCCATTCCTTTTTTTCGTGCTATTTAGCTTGAATCCAATTGGTATCTCGTTGAGACAAATTGGTATCTGACCATCTTCACTCTATTTTCGAAATGGTTAGAAAACTAGAGGCACGACTACGCCAACACCAGCACCTGTGGAACATCGTGCGTCCTGAGCAGCCGCGGGGCTGTAGCTCGAGGAGAACCAACGGCAGAGAGCCGTGGTAGAATCCCGTGGAGGACGTCCTCTAGGGAAGAGGACGACACCTAGCCATCTGTGTACTAAGGCGGTGACTCCTCCCCGACTCGAGGAAGTAATACGAGAAGGGGAGATGGGGATAATGAACGGTTACATAATGAGGAAATTGCCCCACCCCAACCTAACCCATAGATGATCAATCAGGTTCTCGCTTATTCTTTCGTGGATTGTCTGATCAGGGTCAGCACCACATTGTTTTCTGGCACGCAACACCTACCGTCCGATTTCAGATGTACAACATACAGCACTTGTCCCCTGCCCTCGTATGGAATGCCTCATTGGACATAGGCACGTTTCCACGCCTTACTACGCCTATCATAAAAAATGATCAGTCATGACTTTTCAGTAGTTCTTTGAAACTGTGAAACCCTCCATCTTCAAGGGTGCCTAATCTGAGGATGCTTACGAATTTCTAGTTGACTGCATGAGCTACTACCCAGAGGGTATAGTAGAACGACTTTTGTGTTTAGTTCTTGAGTTATCAGTTTTTACAAGGGAACGCCAAATGTGGTGGGAGGCACATGTTGAGTGTCCAACCAACAGAGCACCACCTATGACTTGGCCCATTTTCTCGCTTGTTATGGAGACGTATACCCCCGACTTTTGAGGGATAGGAAAAGGGATGAGTTTTCTTGAGCCTAGAGCAGGTAGGATGTCGGTCAATGCATTGATGCAAGTTTCGTGGCACGATCCAGATACGACACACCCACCACCCCAACTTTGTTTCAGTCCACAAGAGGCGGATTCGCCTTTTTGTGAAGGGGTTAGATCAGAGTTTCGAATTTTCATCTTTACAAGTAGCGGCCCCACGCGAAATTCTTTTTCTAGAAGTGGTATACACTCGTGGAAGAGGTGGAAGAATGAAGCCAGATGAATTCACCATGGCATCGACACAAAGAGGTTTCGAAAGGAAGGTGAGTTTAATGGTCTTACTCTAGAGGACAAAGGGTTCCGGAGGTTACGCAGTTCGACCATTCCGTCTTCACTACAGACTGTATTTGAGGGTCCACCTCAGACCAGCCACACTCTCTGAGAGACCTATGTTGATCACAGAGGTGTTCTGGGGTGGAGGAGACTGGGCATAATCAAGAGTATTGTCGCAAAACAGAGTTGTAGACCCCCAATAACTAGAGTATAAGTGGTCATGGTAGGGCCGTTATTCTGGAGGTCGTGGTGGCCGAGGTAATGTGTCACCAACGGCCGGGGTGATGGGCAACCTGGAGCCACTACAACACAATATGTAGGGCAACGGCATACAATTAATGGGCGAGGCCCCATTGTTCATGCTTTCCCTGGGAGATCGAAGGCGGAGACATCTTATGCTGTCATCACATGTAATTTTCTGGTTTGTGCTTGCATGGCTTCTGTTTGTTTGATGCTGGATCCACATTTTTTTTTTTGTACTTGTCCTCATTTGCTAATGGTCTAAAATTTACATGTGAATTACTTATATGCCGATTCGTGTTTTCTACTCCGGTGGGTGGTCCGGTGGTAGTTGAAAAGGTATATAGGTCGTGTTTGGTGAACTTTGGGGAGCAACACTTATTTAGATTTGTTATCTTAGAAATGGGTGATTTTGATGTACATTCTGGGTATGACTTGGCTTTCTCCGCATTGCCGATCTTGGTTGTAATGCTAAAACGGTGACGTTAGCCAAGCCTGGGACAGATCCGTTATGTGTGGGGGTGGACTACACTTCCACTCACAGTTTCGTCTTCTCTCCTTTCTTCGTGTCTATAGAAATGTTTAGATAAAGGTGGTTTAGCTTTCTTGGCACATCTCAAGGATGACATCTACCCACGTACCTCTATTGAGTCGGTTTCGTGTTTCCGTGAGTTTCTTGATGTGTTCCTGCAATCTTCCTGGTATGCCACCATATAGGGATATTGACTTCTGTATTGAATCTTGAACGGGTACTCGCCCCATTTCTATACCCCCTTATAATGTCCTCCCTCCCTCGGATTTGAGAGAGTTAAAGGCTCAACTTCAGAGTTGTTGATCAAAGGCTTCATTAGACCAAATGAAATCTCCTGGTGTGCTCGCGGTTTTGTTTGTGAAGAGAAGGATGGAAGTTTTCGGATGTTCATAGACTACCAGTAGTTGAACAAGGTAACCATAAAGAACAAGTAATCCTCTTCCCTGCATTGATGACTGTTCGATCAGTTACAAGTGCTTGTGTCTTCTCTAAGATGACTTGAGATCCGTTATCATCAATTGAAAATAGGGCAACCGTATGTGCCAAAGATTGCTTTTGACCAGGTATGGGCAATTACAAATTTTGTAGTGATGTCTTTGGACGAACGAATGCCCCAGCTGCGTTCAGCGATCTTGATGAACGGGATTGTTTAAGCATATCTGATCTCTTTGGATCGGTTTTTGATGATATACTGATATAACTCCAAGAGTAAGGAGGGAACCTATAGCAATTTGAGAATTGTGTTGGAAAATGTTGAGGGAGAAAAAGCTTTATGGCCAAATTCCCCAAGGGGGGGGGGGGGAAAGTATTTGGCTAGATTCAGTGGCCTCTTTGGGCACGTGGTTTCTAAGGATGGAGTGTAGGGTGGATCCTTCTAAGATCGAAGTAGTGAAGAATTTGGTAAGCGACCTACTAAGGTTCAGAAATAAGAAGCTTTGTTGTGTGTTAGCCAGTACTACCCGTCGATTTGTAGGATTCTCGTCTAGTTTTTCCCAACTAACGAACTTGACTAGCAAATGTTCCAGTTGTATGGTCGTATGAGGTGAGGAAAGGCTTTCATTCAGAAGCTCAAGACTCTGTGCTCTGCACCAATTCTCCCCTTGCCAGTGGAAGTAGAATTTACATTGTCTATTATGGATCATTCCTATTCCGGGTTTGGTGCAGTGCTAAGCAGAGAAATGTGATTGCCTTATGCGTCAAGACAATTAAAAGTGCATGAACGTAACTATCCACTCATGATTTGGACTTGCCCCGCGTTAGTGTTTGGCCTTAAATCAATGGAGACACTATTTATATGGGGTTATTGTGAGGTCCTATACGGATCATCGTACCTACAAGTATGTCTTTACTTCTGAAGGCTGTAAACGTTTGGTGGGGTTGTATGGATAACTTTAGACAGAGGAGTGGATGGAATACTGAAGGCTACGACATCACTGTTTTTGTATCATCCGGGGAAGGCGAATTGTGTAGCGGATGCTTTAACATTAGAAAGGCGGGGAGCATGGGAAGTCTAGCTCACTTGCAAGCTCTAGATGCACATTGGCTAGAGGTTCAGACTCTTGCTAACGACTTTATGAGGTTAGAAGTAATGAGAAAGGAGGATTCTGGTCCATGTGGAGGCGAGATCTCTTTTCTTGACAGGATCAGTAAAAATAGTTTGATGTGAGAACTAAGCCAATTTCGGGATATGGTGTTCGAGGCGAGGGCTAAAGAAAGCTGATGGGATTGGGAAGGTGTTTTGAGAATCAAGGGAAGGGTATATGTACCCCCGCTTGTTATGATTTTATCCCCCACTATTCTTATAGAGGCTCATAGTTCCGGATATTCTATACATCCTGGTGGGCAACAAGTGGATCGTGACCTAAGGCACACTTTTGGTGGCAGTAGAATAAGGCGCGATATCGTTGAGTTTGTTCCAAAATGTCAAATGTCAACAGTAAAAGTATGAACACTATCACCAAAGGCCGGAGGAACACTTCAGAGAAGCCCATTCCGTGAATGGAATGAGAGAATTGCTGGATTTCGTGGTTGGTCTTGGCCAAAGACATGGAAGTAGCCTCTATTTGGGTATGGTTGATAGGTTTAACTAGTCTGCTCATTTCATTCCGGTCAAGGTGACTTATATGCATGAGAAGTTAGCAAAACTTTACACATCTCAGAAGTTGTTGATTACATGGGGTTCCCTGTCAAGCATATCAGATAGAGGACGAGTTTACTGTCTTCTATGTTTGGAGAACATTGCATGCTGAAGTGGTACTAGGTTGGACACTATGCTTCGTGCAGCGTGATCGAATTTGGTAGCCATTGTTATGTTTTCTACCCTTGCCGAGTTTTTTGCAACATAATTAGCTATCACTCAAGTATTGACATGGCCCCATTTGAAGCATTGTATGGTAAGGAGAAAAAAAAAAAATGTAGTCACCCATTGGTTGGTTTGATGCTTCGAGTTATACTTGGGGTACTACCTTTGAGGGACTCGTAGAAAAGGTGAAATCCTAGAAAAGCTTTTAGCTGGCTCACAGTAGGCAAAAAGTCCTGGCAGATCGAGGGTTAGGGATTTGGCGTTCATGGAAGGTGACAGGGTTTTGCTGAAGGTTTCACCAGAGGTTTTGAGGCGAATTTGGTAAAGGGTAGCTTAGTCCGAGGTATATTGGTCGCATTTGAAGTTCTGAAGCGAGTAGGTGAGGTGGCTTATGAATTAGCTTTGGCCTCCAGCACTCTCCGTAGTACATCCGGTATCCATGTGTCGTGTTGAAAAGGATACGCATGGGGATGGAAACTACATATCCGTTGGGATTCATTTTTGCTCGATGAGAATTTGTCTTATGAGGAGGAGCTGTTGCCTCTAGATAGATAAGCCCGCAAGTTGAGGTTAGTGAGATTGCATCCTAAGGTGGCATATGGAGCAATCGACCGGTTGAAGAACCACTTTGGAGAAGGAGGCATATATGCCAGAAAGATACCCACACTCGGTTTACAGATTCAGTACTCCTGTTCGCCCTTGTTTTCTTCTTGTAATCGTTCGAGGAAGAAACGATGGTATTGTATCTATTTGTAACAACCTATTTAGTCATTTTAGCCGCAAGATTTTTTATTTCTGGAAAACTGGCTAGACGACGGACATACGACCGGACCGCTGGCCGACGGACGTCGAGGGGGTCTCGTCCAAAACACTTAGAAATTTAGAAAATTGGGTACTGAAGCGACTCTCTAACGTCAATACGGGTGGCAGGACTGATCCGTCACAGCGTGACGGACCGTCACAGCCCAGACTCTTGGTTGAAATTGAGTCCTCCTGAACCTTGCGAAGACTGCAGACGGACCGTCGCAGCACGACGGCCCGTCCCGGTTGCGTAATCCCATTCTGGGTCGGATTCAGTTAATGTATTTAAGTGTCGTTTTAGTTAATTTCCATCCTGCTTTAATTCTACGTGGTTGGTTAATGTATACGTCAATTACTCTTGGGGGTTAAAAGAGGTACCATAGTTATTCGTGGGTTATTAGCACGATATTTTCCTTACTTATATGTTAATTAGGGTAAAAAGAAAGAGGGTTTGAATAAGAAAAATAAAATAACAAATGAGAGACAGAAAAGAAGAAACTAGTAAGAGAGAGAGAAACGAAGAGGATAGCAAGGATTTTAGCAGATTAGCTTTGATCGCAATTCTTCGTGCGGTAGGTTATGGTTCTCACCCTATCGTAGTAAACTCTTATAGCGAATGATTATGTGTTGGGTAGTATTATTCAGTCTTCTATATGCTTAATTTTGGTGTATGCATGATTTATTTTATATATATGATTGTGAAAAATAAGCATGATGAAGCTATTGAATCTTAAATCTTGAAGAAACTCTAATCTACTTTGTTAATGATAGTCGCCTGTATAAAGGAAGGCTTAACTGAACGAAAGTAGTGAGATTAGGGGATCAGAGTGCCACGTCCGTTACCAGGATGAATAGGAGGATCGCAGTGTCACGTTCGACCCAGGATATATAATGGATCGGGTGCACGTTCCGTTACCGAGGATAGATATGAGGATCAGACAATGTCACGTTCCGACACCCAGGATAGTATTGGATCGGGTGCCACGTTTCGGTACCTACGGATAGAATTGAGGAATCGAGGGGGGGTCATGTGTCCGACACCAAGGTAGTATATGGATGCGGCGTTGCCCGTTCCGGTAACCAGGATAGAATTATGAAAAGCCAGGAGTGTCCACTACCGACACGATAGTAAATACATATGAATCTCTAAAGATGTTAATATACTCAATCTAATGAACCTATTCCAAATGAGTATGAATGAGAGGCGTGGATCTCATTGATGTGCTGGTGTTGTAACCAGGATTATGGTAATTGGTAAAATGCTCATGCTAAGGATATTAGTTTTGATTTTTATGCTGTTGTTTGATATAATACTTGTTTTCTATTTTGAGTTGGCCGATGATCCCTTTCATTACTTGTGTTTGTACTGGACCCCCTACTTTTGTATGTTTTCTGCTTTGTTATTGTGGAGTGCAGCAAGTACCCGTCGTCTTCAACTCACCGCAACTCTAGCCTGTCTTCTTACACGGTTTCAGGTTGATGTAAACTCTTCTAGCTTGACTGATCTTCTTCCTCATGTCTTGATGCCTTGAAGTACGGCATGGACTAAGCTTTTGTTTATTTTAGTCTAGCATACTCTTGTCTTAAGTAGTTTGATCATAGATGCTTGTGGTGATGACTTCCAGATTTTGGGGATGATATAGATGTGGAATTTTAGAAGTTATTGAAGCGGTTGTATTGAATGAAAATTTAAGTCTTCCGCATTACTTTCGTTGATATTACATTGAAAATGTTAGGTTTGATTGTTGGTTCGCTCACATAGGAGGATAAGTGTGGGTGCCAGTCGCGATCCGATTTGGGTCGTGACACTCATTCACGAAACTACAATTTTTATGTATTTCAATTCCATTTTCTGAATTAATTCTCCTTGATTAATGATGGAAACAAATAAATTGTATGTGGATCTTGACTTAGGGACAGAATTGCATGTTATATTGTTAAGGTATGGGTACTATGTCCCTTAGAATGATAGAAAGTTAATGGGTTGGGGTGTAATCTAAGTAAAAACATAATTGTTGACTTTCCGACTTAGAGTTTGATAGCACCGTATAATCAGAGATTGAAACTTGCAAAATTGAAACCCTAAGGATGAAGAATTTGTGTTGTACTTGTTGTTAAGTGTTGGGTGACCATATGAAGGTCCTAAAGTTGTAAAAAGGTATTTTTAAAACAAGGTCTGAAACCTCTATCTGACCAACAGCACGAGACCCCATATACGGAATGTCAGGTTATCAACGGATGGTCGATGGGTCTGTTGATAGAAAAACATTAAAATAATGAACTCTGAGACGATGGAAATGGACTACGGTCCGTCAATTAATCGATGAGCCATTCTGCATGTCCGTCGTTTCCAACTACAACCCTTATTTGTGATAGATTAAAAATTATTTCAACTGTCAGACGACGAAAACCCTTATTTGTGATAGATTAAAAATTATTTCAACTATCAGACGACGAAAGTTTGCTACGGTTCATCGATTGATCTACAGGACTTTCTACATATCCGTTGTTTCAAACTGCGAGGTCTGTAGAATTAAGACTCAATAATTGTTATATGTTTGAAATGATAGACACTATCCACGGGCCGTCGATAGTGCCCGTCAATCAATACTGCAATTCTGCACTGGATTGTGCTGTGTGATTCGGGTTATGTTTTGATTATTTTATTTACGTAGCAAGATTGGTGTGAGACTAAAAAATTGTTTTCCACGTACATGTATCCCCAAACCGGGTATCGTCTATTCAAGGGACAAGTACAAATTAGTGTCACTATCCCGTGGGATGTTTAGCGCGTCGACGATAAGCGAGATCCTGAGAACGTGCCCCCAGGAACGTGGAACCCTTCATCAACTACTAGAGACAGTCAGAGCACCCCCAAGAAGGTGGCGTCTGATGTAGTCACTACCTCCTATTCTGATGAGGATATAACACTAAATGAAATACAATCTCGGTCTTCCTCGGGTTTCGATAGAGCGTCTAGCTCAAAAGAGGCTTCAAGTTAAGAGTCGGCCCATTCTACGGGGTCGAATGAGGACATTGCATCCAGTTCCACATTTTATGGAGCCACACAGTCAGAGGTGCCTGCCCGCCATGCCTTGTCTGTTGAGGACCATAGTTCAGAGTCTGGTCCGACAACCCAATATCATGTCCCTACGCCGATTTTTTATGAACCAAATTGGTGGTGCGTAGACGTCTAGTATCAGGTATACAGGGATGCAAAGCTGCTGAATGATGAGGGTGTGATGACTCGGTTGATGATAGTCGAGTGTAGAGCTCTTACTGGGAACCTGCATATAGTTCCTGATGTGCATGACTTGTTTACCCACCACAAACTCCAATGTATTTCTAGGAGTTTGGGGTCATATAGTGAGGAGATTGTGAGAAAGTTCTACGAATCATTCATGGTGACTCTTAGAGTTTCTTTGGACAGGCAGGCGAGACCTGCCAAACACGACCCACTCACACAGGATTTTGTTAGAAGCTTTCGGGTGGACATTTCTCCCATTACCATCCACCACTTTCATTACAACGTGCCCACTAGTACTACGAGGGAGTCTCTTACTCCAGAGTTTGATTATAGGAGGGGTTTGGTCAAGACTGGCCAATTTTAGTAGACCATAGAGTAGAGAGTGACAACCAAGAGGTGACTTGCATAGCATCTCGTTGTTGACGTTGAGGGAGCAAACTAGTTGTTAGACCCTAGAGGCCTTATCAAAAAGGCCAACCTAACCTTTACAGCCAAGTTCTTGTGACTATTAGTCCACCACCACCTATACCCCAAGGCAGTAGATAACATCCTTACATCGGATGGAGCAATAATGGTAACAACACTGGTAGCCGGGTTTTAGATCGACTTCGTAAAGTTGTTGATCTCTGTGATGTATGAGAGGGATTTTAAGACCTCTACTACTTGACAATTCGCATGTATGATTTTTCAGTTATGCAGGGAGGCTGAAGTTCCCATTTTGAACCGTAATTACCTCTCTACTCCGATCGGGACTCTGGATATTTATCTCATCAGGGAAGAGTTCAATGTGGAGGCACCACGGTGAGGGACCATAGATGATTTCCAGCCACTGAGTGATAACTTGCCGGATACGATAGAGTTATCCCAAGGGGATGATCTTGCCACTTAAGAGCCCACAAATACCACACCGGTCGAGTATTACTCAGGCACTAGTAGAGCTCCTAGTTCCTCCCGGTCTAATCCACCGTAAACAATACTAGTCACGATAGGTAGGGTCCAGAATCTAGAAGCCCAGATGACCACCTTGCTGAATCATATCCAACCTTTGATGCAGAATTCCATTATGGAGACAGACGAACAAATTTAGAAGAAGGTGGCTAAAAAAAAAGAGCAGAAGATTCAGGCGGTTTACCAGCGCCTCGACATAATTCTGATGTGATTTGTTGCCCGCCCAACCCCCACCATTGATATGATTACTCTTCTGGAGGCTATGGCGAGTCTGCAGGTAGATATTGACTAGAGAAGAGGGGACCCTAGCCCGAGACTGAACCAGTCGAGCTAGTCGAGGAAATAATGTTTGATGCACTATTCACTACCCCCACTTGACCGCTAGCTGATCCATGAGACCGTGACAAGAGGCACTGTCCCACGTGCACCACTGAGGGTGATGGGGGCCTTCCTAGGAATAAGAGGTGGACAAATCTTGATGTTTTGAGGAGAGACTCTTTGATTGATGAGGAGAATCATCAAATGATGGGTTGAGAGTTGGCTGTTGGGGTATTTGTTCCAAATTAGATGCTGCGGAGCGGAGCGCCACTGATGGTGCGGATAACGCTGTGGGCACCATTGAGGGTGTCACTACTAAAGGTGTGGGTTCTGACTAACAGGACCCGCCTGCTAATTGATAATCGGTGCTATGTGCCTCAGTTTTCCATTACCTACTACCTTGTCTTTATATGTCTTATCCATTGGGGACAATTTAAGGTTTTTTGTTGGGGGTTAGGGTAAATGGAAAGTGCGTGTTAGGGTGAAGTCTGAGTATCCCAACTCACGATCCTCTCTTGGTGGTTTTCTTGCCTGTGTTCTTTTGCCCCAAGTAAATTGTAGAAACTATTATAGAAAAATTATAAGCATGATGGCTAAGCATGAATAATATCCCTTTCTAAGAAATTCTTGCATAAATAGATATAATAAATGTTTAATTTCTTGTCTCTAATCATAATATAGAGATGTACCCACTGCATGACCCTCAATAACACTCAAACAAGGTGCCCAATAATCTGATAGGGTAACGAGTTGTCAAGAGAGTGTGAGGAAATTTGATTGTTCCAGTGTTGGTACCTAGATAGAACTTGCCCAGTTGGTCCTTCAAAAGGAATTTGTGTTAGACAATTAGGAAATGATCGTAGGCCCTTGTTCAACTTAGAAAACATCTAGCCTAAAGTAAAGTGAATCAAATGAAATTGTTATTCCTTTTTTATCCAAATATTTTGAGCCTATAATAGAACTTTATTTTCTTCACCAACTCACCGTCCCTACGTATAATTTTTTGTCCTTAGTCCCTCCTTGGTATTGTGCACCTCAACATAATCCAAAAGCATAAGTTGAGAGTGGCTAATGCAGAAACTGACCTTGTCTTGGCCTTGACCCAATTCTGGGTAATGTGTACATTGACTCATGCAAAAGCCATAAGTTGATGGTGACGATTATGAGTAATGACCTTAAAAGTGGGCATAAAAAGAGTAATATGGAGAAGAAAAGAAAAGAAAGTGATAAAAAGAATTGACTCAGTAAAATT
Organism: Solanum habrochaites; assembly: GCA_027704765.1. Classification (NCBI taxonomy): domain Eukaryota; kingdom Viridiplantae; phylum Streptophyta; class Magnoliopsida; order Solanales; family Solanaceae; genus Solanum; species Solanum habrochaites. The sequence continues at coordinate 38,007,829 of JAKWJA010002496.1, read as the reverse complement.
TGATCAATTGAATGAAAAAGCAAAAAATAGAGAGAAAGAGAGAAAAAAATTGTTTTGAAAAAAAAGAAGTAAGAGACACTTCAACAAAGAAAAAGGAGAAATCAAGGCAGAGATGAAAAGATAAGAAAAAGAAGGGCATAATGGATAATGATAGAGGTGGGACGCTTAGCACTAATTTCAAGGAGGGGAAAAGTCACTAAAATTTACCCATGTATAACATACTTGATTTTGAGCCTACGTTACAGGCCAAGAAAGTCCTATTGTGATCCTAAGAGTCTAATAGATAAGGGCAAGCCGATGGCGTCAAGTACCAACTAAGTGTGAATTTTTTTTGAGAGTGAGCGTTGAATAATGATCCTTATACTCAAAATTAAATTCATGTGAAAAAAAAAAAAAAAAAAAAAAAAACAAAAAAAAAAAAAAAAAAAAAAAAAAAAAAAAAAAAAAATAAAAAGTAGGATATCTTTTCAAATGAGGGCACTAGTTGCAATATCGTAAAGGTTGTACTTTGGCAAGCGGCAATAAAGCAGAGGTGTTATTGCATGGTGAGTCTATCTCATGGTCTGATCCATATTAGTTAGCCTATAAATCCTAATAGTACAAGTACGTAGTGAAGTAACAAAAAAGTTTCGGATTGATAGGTATGTGATAGAGGAAGCATAAGAAAAGATACTTTTTTACAAAGTGTTGTGTTGAGTCATAGTACGTTGCTTGAGGACAAACGACGAATTTAAGTTAAGGGTGTTTATGTACCGTTGTTTCAAGGTACTTTCAATGCTTTTTCCTTAAGATTGGTGTGCGTCTAGAGTCTTTTTGTAGTAATTTAATATGTTTTTATCTTTGTTTTTCTGGAAAACTGTCTAAAACCAAAACATAGAAGGATGTGGAGATTTAGTGTAGAGTTGACCTACGAGGGCCATTGACAGTCCGTCTTCTTATCGTAGGACCGTAAATGGTGACCGTCAATTCAAGGTTTAGGTATCTGGAATCAAATCGGGGAATTCTATACAAGTTTGGGGCAAAGAAATGATCGATGATCTATCGATTGATCAACGGACCATCATGTTATATCATCGATCTTATCAGGAAATCTCCCAGTATCATATGTTGAAGAAAAGTTAAGTATGTAATAATGAGAGGCATCGATAGATCGTAGGTGAATTGACGGACCATGTTGTTTGTCCGTCATTTGGATCAGAAAAGATGCTAGTTGAAGTCTTAAAAAAAGATACTAAGTCTGGACTTAAGGAGGCAGTCGACGCTCCGTCATCTGTGGGGGTCGTCGATTAACGCGCGTTTTCAGACATCTTTCCTTATTTGAAATCCTTTTATTTTAGGACAATATATTTTTATAATTAGTGTGTAAACCCTCATTTTAGGATTGAATTTTATTACTACTTTCTTAGTTTTGTTCTTGAAGATTTATTTTTGCAACTTAAGCATTGATTTAAATTTCTGGATTTGATTTTCAAGTGAATTTTGTGTTTTCAAGTTAAATTCTGGATTTCATCGAATTGGTCAAAGTAAGTTCTTGATTTATTGTTTATTAACTATGAATTTTGTTCTTCTATGCATGGTTAACTGAATTCACAACTAGGATTGTGGGGACCATGGTTTATTAACAAAGTAAACTTATCTTAATAATAATTCTTGAATAGGTTATTGCATGCATTGATAATTCTTTCACTAAGAAGTCTCATTAACAAGTGCACGCGATAGAACTCGTCTTATTACTACTTGTCAAACAAAGGGGGTAGTTAATAGGAAAAGAATTATCACTATAGATTTTGTGGGATAGTATCTAATAGGATAGTCTGATTGGTGTGATGTAATAACTAAGACAACATTGAATATGATGCTAAAGAAGTAAATGTAAGGGTTAGCAACTTGATACACGTAGCTAGACAAAGGTACGAGGTAAAATTCTTTGAATAACGGACCAAAGATTTAGAGATACCCAACTTATCACTTTGCATGCAAAACACTAGGGAATAATTTTTAGGGCAAGGAATACGGCGTTACGAACCTATGGGAAACACTTAAACCCTAGTTTCTCACACAACTTGATAAACACCAAAGATTTACTCATTTGACTTTTTTAATTTAGGAGTATTAAGACTTTTGTTTCACAAAACATCCCCTTAGTTACTAGTTCTCTAAAAAGACTTGACTAAATAAAAGTAATCGTTTATTTAAGTGAAGTATGAACCATTTTCGTGGGATCAAATTCAATCTAATAGTTTGATTCTTTACTTGATACGACTTCTTATACCTCTTTAGGAAGGTGTAATTTGAACGTATCAATTGTGTGATCTACAACAGCTTCACTGCCTAAAAAATGTGGCGACGCATAATTAGGGTTGCTTCTGCTACACATAGCCATTTCCCAAATTTGGTTGCATTGTTTTAATGTCAAGTTTGACATGTATGAAAGTTCAAATATGAATGGGGGTGTTTTGATAACTTTGGGAGTAATTTATAAAATGTTTTTTGGTCCTATTTAACCCCTTTCCTAGATCAAAAGCACAACACCCATTAAGAAATCAAAATCTCAAAAACACTCTTCTCTTAAAAATTCTCTTAAACATCTATTGGCACAAATCTCAAGAACAAGCTACGGAGGTGCATTATTGGAGATTTCTTCTCAAAGTTTCGTGGGATTTGTAATTTCGAAGGTATGGTAATCATCCTTTTTTAAAAATTCATCTAAGGAGTCCTTTCAATGCTTTTTCAAACGTGATTGTAAGTCAAAAATCTAATCTTCTAATCTAGCCATGGGTTCATTGTCAAATATATTTTAAAAGCATTATAATAATGATTATATGATTAATCTATATTTTTAACATCATTTTCTATCAAATTCCATGAAGAACCCATGATCTCTTTTTCCTCTCGAATGATGATATGTTATGGATCTTGTGATCTTGATTAGATTATTATTCAATTGTTATTATACTATAGTATATTGATTAGTCTTATTTTTATCTATATCAATTATGGTGAATTGATCAAGATGATAATTAGCTTGAGATTTCGTAAGTTGACCTATTTCCTCTTATTAGCTTAGAATGTATATTTAATTGTGATTCTGGTATGGCCCACTTATGCTGGCGGTGTTTACATTCTCATACATGTTTATGTGTTATGATCATGGCCTTTAGGGCATTAGATTTAAGATTAAGTGATAAGATTATTTCTATGCTTTGGAAGTTGAAGGATGTAGCCTTGATTCTAATATGATGTCTAAGTGAATTAATGTTAGGTGAAGTTATTTGTGTGGTCTTCCATGCTAGTTGTATGATCTAGGTGTGTGGATGATGTTGTGTATATGTGATGATCTTTATAGGGTTAGGTGTGATCTATATGGCTAATGATGATGAACATTCTTGTAGAATGATCTTACCTATATAAACCCTTTATTAATATTTAATAATGTAGTGGTAGGAGTCCTCTATTCTAATGTTGAATATGCTTTCGTCTCTCAGGTAATGTGAGTGTGTGTATTCTATAGTCCTTAATTCTCTTCATGTGTATGACTTAAGACTTGAGGAGTGATGTACATGTTTTGTGATCTTTCAGGGTGGCTTCCTCAATACTATGGAATGGCTATTATGTGATCATGTTGATCAATGTACACACAATTTATGCATGTCTATGAATACAATTGATTCGTGATGATTAAGGAAAGTATAGTTCTCTTATACATCATTGACTTTTAGTATGCATGCAAAGTATATCATTAATAAAGTTATGAACATGTGTGACTAGAGGTGTTTATGTTAAGTTAGAACTCACATATGAAAGCACACACATATGAATGTATCAATTGTAGAATTATGTTAAAGAACAGTCTCACATAATAGGTTCTTTGATGAATGTAGATTCTCATCTTAGAAACCTTTGAGCTATATAATGTATGAGAGAACAAGTCCCAAAATGCCTACTTTATTAACTAATGATAAACAAAGGCTTTAAGGTATTAAAAAGGGAGTTTAAACGCAATGAGTGGATATGTACAATGAGGATAATACCCCTCCACTAATGCAATAGGTTTAGTCATCCAAGTGATATTCAAGAGATGGAAGCCTCTCCGCTAATGCAATAGGTTGGGTTGCTAGAAGTATTTTCAATATCCTTAATTATGTGCTCGTGTAGTACATTGCTAGTGAATCCACCTAGATAGATATTTTGTTGGTTTTACCTTGTCTTGTAGAACACTTTTTTGGTAAGGGGTTGTACGACACAGGATTCCATGTACCTTATATGGTCTATGTCGGTTATGCCTAAGCATCCTATAAAGTTAAGAAATGAACTAAGATAAGATTATAAATAATTTTCATGGTTCCTTGAAAGACTACTTAGTATAGGTAGGACTTTGGATCCTTCTTATGCATTGCACAAATGGACTCTAAGGGAAATTATTACGAGGTTCCTTTATGAATATTGATTATCTTTAGTTCCCATTAGCATGGATGCATGTCATGGTTGACATTACATAGTTCAAGACATGAATTATGATTATGCATGTATATCACACTTGTATATTCTAAATGTGTTTTCTTGGTATATGTATAGTATGAGACTCCATGTGTAAATTGCACAAGAAGGTTGTGAAGGGGTTTTAAGGGTGGTTTATCTATAAAATGAACTATTTAGTTATGACTAAGATGAAACAAATGAAAGTGTTCTTATGTGACAATTAATGATGTATGTTGGTCTTATGTCTAAGATAAATTCATATGTTGTATCTTACTGTGTTTCATGTGCCTAAGTCTAAGGTGACTTCTTAGGATCACTTGGTATGACTAGTAGTATGGGATACTACTGTACATGGCAATAGTGAGATTGGAAGGTTGTCATAGGTGATAGTTGTTATGTGTGAAGTTGTACCTTAATAAATGATCCTTAAATATTATGACATGGCCTTAAGTGTTCTTATGAGTAATATCAATGTTCATGGAGTTTTACTATAAAGACATGATGCATGATTTCTAAATAAATGTTCTCTTTGAATGCATGTTTTTGCATGGTTGCCATACTTAGTGCATTCTTGTACTAATACTATTCTTCTTCATCTTTATACATCAAGTGTAGATAGTGATGGCTAGAGGAGGTTTCTAAGAGGGACGAGTTGGGTTAGATGTTTCCCAAGTCCAAGTAAAGGGACCCTTATGATTCAATGGTTTCCTATGTCAAGATGTTTCTTTAAGTTGATGTAATAAATTAGACTTTTATTTTCTGTTGTTAAGGGTCTGTCCCTATTCTATTCTATGGAGTTGTGTCTTACGATGGTAAAGAGACTTAGTGTCTACACAATATTATTATGGTTATATATATATGAAGTGATATTCTATCATATGATGTGCTATGAAAAGTTTTAAATTTTCCGCTATTTTTATGTTTTATGCAATGAATGAATACTAAGAGGATTGTCTTAGACCTAGGTTATGACGGGAGTATCCAATTTGGTGAAAGAAGAATGTTCCAAAGGAAAGGCTTATTGAAACACCCCAGAAATTGTACGACCTAAGATAGAGCCTTATATAAGGTCTAATAACTTTAAAATGAGTTAAAAAGAAGTTTATACACCTAATAGTGCATTTAAATTAGTTTGAAAGTGTTACTGACTAAACATCAAGATATGTCTGTGACGTATAAAAACTACTCTTTTGGTCCTAGGATGTTCTAGTGTGTTATCATGGAGCTTGATATGTGTTTTTACGTCCAAATAATGTAGAAATGTTTATCTCTAACCTCTATGTTAGGGGTAAAACATTTTGGTACAACTCCCTAAGTACCACCGTAAGAGTCCTTTAAGAGGACCCAAACGTTGGCTAAAATCTGTCAAAAATAACATGACCAACGACCATAATTGACGCTTCGGTGGTGGGTTGATACCCCATTGGTGGGGGCATGGCTTCACATTTACTTGTGGGAGATTAGACCCGAAGTGTAGGAGTCTTATTCATGAACCACGTAGATGCAGGACACCCCATCACACCACCTACGGTCTGTAGGTGGTGGTCGTGGGACACCACCTGCATTTCTGCTAGGGGTTCGGCCAAATGAGAGGTTAATTGGTAAATTCACCCTACGTTCAAATTAGGTCATGGAAGGTTATTTTTAGTTTTTTTTTTTGTATTTTATCATATTAAAATAAATAATTAGGAATTTAGGATTCACTTTAAAAAAAAAAAAGCCTCCCCTCCCGAAAGTTCTCTTAAGATCACCAGTAAAAAAAAAGGGAAGAAAGAGGAGGAAACTAGGTCGAGTTTCACCATGTTTTCAAGATTAGTATAAGGCATTGATCAAAGTTATGTGATGCTCCTTCATCTATGGGTTCTTTCACCCATGGATTCCCCATAGATATCCCCAAATTGTGAATTCAAAATACCCCAATCTAGGTAGGTAGTGATTACGGTGTGGGTAAGGCTTGATTGGGACTCCAATATAGTAGATAACATTAAATTATGTGTGAGTTATGCTTATATAATGATTATATTAAGTTTTCATGTGAATTTGTTGATGAACCTAATCTAAGATGATGAAGGTGATCACTGTGGTTTTGGGCAATTAGAGGCAATAATTAAGGTCTTGAATTGATCTACTTAATGTTATTTTATTTAAAAAAATTGATGTTATTTAGGATCATATAAATATGAATTAAAATAGGTTTAATTAAATATAAAGGTTATTAACTTGGTAAGTTAGATTTGAACCTATATGATCAAGTATGAGTAATAATACCTTCTAATGATCAAAGTGATGGAATATCTAGTAATTAGACATGGATGATGATAGATAGAATCTAGTATTGAAAATAGGGTTTGTAGCCATTATTCTTAGGGCTTTCGGGGTAAAGTCAAATATGAGGAGATTTTGATTGGGTACTCTCTTTCTCTTATACAACTAGACATGAATAAGCTATGATAGTCAAGTTCCCTCAAATTGAAGGACTCTAGGTTGACTTAAGGGGGCCTAAAATGAATCATGTTTGTAAACATAGAATATCTTAATGTTGACTCTTATGATTCCTTCGTGGATAGTTGCATTTTGTAGTTTGGGATAGGAGGTCTCATGGTCGCTTGAGATGGTAGATCTCACGGTAGTTTGGGATGGTAAATATCCTGATAACTTGAGATTGAGTAATTAAGTTCTCGCATGGTTATCTTTATTTTAAATTTGTAGATTGATTTTCATGGTAGCTTACATTAGTATATGCAAGGTACCCTAGGATGGAGAATAGATACTTTTATGGGGGTAGCTTGAAATAGCACGACTAGAATACCTACATGATAGCCTCACTTTGTTAGGCGAAGACCATTTCATAGTAGTGAGGATTGAGACACTAAGGTATCGTAAGGATAGCTTAGGGTTGAGTATTAATACTCTATTATGGATAACTTGTATCTTTATGAGCGGTTGAATGGTGGCTAGGTTGGTATACTTTTAACCTTCGTATGATAGGTTGGATTGCATGATATGAAGTTTTCCACTGTAGTTTGGTCTAGCATGATAGTATGCTATTATTTGATAAAGTTAGCAATGAGTAAGCTAGCGTATATTAGTAATTAGTGTAAATGGTATATTGGGATGTCATTCATACATGGAACCAATATGAATCTAATCTAGTTATGAAATGTCCTCTTTTGAAGTCTGCCTAATATGAATAACTTAAGTCGAAAGCTCCTTGTAAATATGAAGTTAGTCTATAATGATACCTAGATTTAACACAAATGAATAAGGTCAATTCAAGACATGATTAGTGTATGTGGTATTATAGGATTCCTCACATACATTGCACAAGGGTGCTTGGAGGTTACTTTTAGCTATAGTGCTCTTATGTCATGAAAACCTAGGTCTTAATTATGAAGGTGGACTATGACCAAGAATGACCAAAGAGAGGTACTTGGATTAATTCGTATTATGGGATAATATATGGGCATTGCACGAGTATACTTGGAGTTGGCTTATAAAGTAGTTTACTTGAGTATGAAGGAGTAATGTTTTAAGTATGAACTTATATATGCCTTATGTTAAGTTGTTATGTTATGATTATGTCATTATCTCTTATGCTTATATCTTATGTTGACTAACCATTTGAGATGCTATTATGATGTTATGTTAGCTTTCTTTGTTAGTACTTTTGTACGAACACATATTGCCTACATTCCAACCAAATGTAGGGTTGGAGCTTTGAGTTGCTATTGGAGGGTAGAGTTTCAAGGACATTGTAGAAGTGAAGAAGTGGTGAATCCTCATAGCTTCCAGGAGGATCCATTGTGTTCCTTTTATGTATTTCATTATGATTTTAGATTTTATATGGGCTACGTTCCTTGAATTTTACTCATGTCATGAATAGATGGTTCTGTGACTATAATATTATTAAGCCTTCTACTTTTAAGAAATACTTTTTGAGTTATGTCTTAAAGAAAGTTTTAATTATTTCATATTTTATATGATCTTATGTAATGAATGATAAGGTCTTGTATCACACCCCCTAGAAGTCGAACGCACCATGTTACGACTTGGGGTGATCTCGTGTCGTTACACAGAAATAACCGAATGGTCATTTCTTATCATTTTTTCTACGGAAAAGGGCCTAAAATACTCTTAAACTATTGTAAATAGTACGAAATTACCCACCTTCCACCTATGGTCTCTCACATACCCTTATTGTACACCTTTAAGTGCTATGTTGCTCTTTTTTTAACAACCCTAAATTAAATTCAATTAATAAATAAATTAATGATGTGGCATTCTCCATTGGTCATTAAATAATCAATTTAAACTAGTTTAAAATTTTACTCATTCCTAAATCAAATAAAGTAAAGTATAAAGAACAGATTTAAATATTTTACATTTAATGAAAAAAAAACAAATCAAAAAAGGAAAGCTTAAAAAGGAAGAGCTCAATTTAATGTGCTCCCATCTCTTTCCCAAATTGCCGCATCTTCTCCGATGAAAATCAAGCTTGCATATCTCCATTCATCCCTCAACACCTCCGCACAAACTACAATCTTCAAGACACACAGATTCAGTGTGAAATCATTTTATCGCGAAATTCTCTCACTAACGCTATGAATCGAACAAATAAAGACTTCTTAAATTTGAGTAACATAAATCTAAATTTCAGTAGAAATACAAGAGTTCTAGAGAATTTCAGTTCATTATCCTTTGAAATGGCGTCAAATCTATGGTTTCATTATCTTTCCGAAACTTCATTCCAGCTGAATCAAGCTTCATTAAGATAAGTCTTCCACCCCTTCGATTTGTATTTAGTTTTCTTTGGTTCTCACCTCCAATATATTGTCCCAGCAGGTTAAAACCCTAAAGGATTTGATACCACCTCTAATGATAACAATAAAATAGGATTTATTTCGAGGTCTACTTGATATTTCTTTGTTCTAGTTCTTGCATATCATCTGAGTCTGTTACTCAATTCGCTATTGTTGATACATTTAATTTACTCTATGTCTTTCTATTGTAGCTTGTATTGCTTTATTGAACTTTTATTATCCCCAAATTAGAATTTTCTTTTTCTAATTTCACAATATCTTTAGCCTATTGATGAATTTTCCTTCAAATTCTAAAATTGTTGCCTATATATACCTGCAAAATGAACAATATGATTAGTAAAAAGGTCTGCGAGAGAGTTCCCTTCCCTGAATGTATTCCTTATCTCTAACTCCTTATTAATCATCCGACTTTTAATGTACCTAACATCTAAAAATATCAAATATGGAACCTCCCAATTTCTATTTAATACTTATTAGTCAATAGATAGTCCGTCTCAATGATTAGTGGAACTTGATTATTATGCAAACAATAATCTAGGCCAATTTTGATAGTTATTTAAGACTCAATAACTAAAACATGTTTTAATACCCTGGTCTCAAAATAAAAAAAAATCAACTTCTACATTGCTTACAAATAAGGCAAAAGAATCTATCGCTGACCCATTAGTGTTGCATTTATTAGTTCCACTAGGAGGATGAACCGATCTAACAACTTTGTAACTAATCAGTGGTGAATACCCCTATAAGAATTTCACAATTAGGGTCCAAGTATTAGGTATCTCATTCAACAAAGCATATCAAGATTTAACAAATAAATTTATGTTTCTTTGAATCGCAAACACCAAAGCTAGCATAGTCCTTTTCCCCGAGGCTTGATAAAATTTCTTTTTTTCCATATGCTGTATATAATAAATGCAAGAACTTCGTCAAAAAATTTGTTTCTATTTTTTAGAGCAATCAACATTGAACCAAACTTCCAGCACCTGACTAGTTGAACAACTGGAAAATGCCAACATGCAGTTTTTATTAAAAAAAATGCGACACTTGATATAAATCAGAACAAAGAATAAACAAATGCATAAACGATTCTACATAAGGAAAGACACTTTAAAATATATGTATTTTCCCAACATGTTAGGGATCAAGTCTATAGGTTCTTTTTTCACCATGCACATCTCCCTAACAGACCCAATTTGAATATGCCAATACCACTAGGCATATACAAAGGTATAACTCTGCCCTCTGCAAAATGCATATCTTCCTGAACATTTTTAATGTTCCTACAAACCTCCTCAATTAATATAGTAGCTATCACCTCATTATTCATTCATCGTGCATTGTACAATTGAAAATTTTATTTAACATGAATCATGTGAGATAGGTAAACATATTGTAGGGTTCCCAATTGTTTCCAATTATCAAACAAAACACTAACATGATCTTCTTTTGGTTCGCACCAAATTATTTGATGAAAAAAAATCTAGCTTGAAGCTTATCCTTCTATACATGTGAACCACCATTCCATTTAAAATACTTAAGGTTTATGTCTCTTATAATATTTGTTCCACATGAAATTTACCCATATATAATTGGAAACCTAAAATTCCACCAGAGTTTTGAAAAAGAGATTTGGAAACATCAAATAAAGATCTAAACCCCAAACCCCCCTCACTCTTTGGAACACATATATCATCAAAAGCAATAGAGTGAGTGGCTCAACCCTCTTTAAAATTCCATAAGAATTTAGCAAATATCCTATGAAAATCATAAATAACACATTTCAGAATTATAATAGCAGAGAAAAGGTAAATAAGCATACTTTGCAACATATGATTTATCAGAATTATCCCCCCCCCCCCCCCATAGACAAAATCTTCTCTTTCCATAATTGGAGCTAATTCTGAATTTATTTGTTAAATTTTGAAAATTTTACCTTGTTCTTGATCCCATGCCTAATGGTACAACCCAAATACATCATATAAGACTTTCTTGTAGAGAAACTTGTATCTTATTCGACAACCTGAACATAAGTCCGTGCAGCTTTGGAGAAAACATAATAAGAAATCTTGTTTTTATTAATAAGATGACCAGATTGTTATTAATATAGTGTCGTGGTTTTCATAATCACCTAAAAAGAACTTATGTATGTTGCTGCAAGGATAATTTTATCATCCGTATATGACATATGATTCAATTGTTCACTTTACTTAGGCAGTCCATAAGACTTAAAATCAGATATTTCAAACAACTTATTAAGAGATAGAGATAAAAAGAAACTCCCAGCCACAATAGAAAGAGCAGGAGATAGAGGGTCCCCTTTCTTCACTCCCACAGTAGAATGAAAAAAGCCATGTAATTTCCCAATTAGAACGAATCCTCCAAATCTTATTAGTGATATTAGAATCAAAATTCAACCGTCTAAGAACTTTAATCAAGATATTCTAGTCAACTCTATCATAAGCTTTGTCCATATCCATCTTAATAATCACATTAGCTAGTTTACCCCTCAATATAATATCATAAACAATTTCTTGAGCTAAAATCACAACTTCCAAGATATTTTTACCCTTAACAAAAACAAATTGATTCTGGCAATCAATCTTGGGTGATCGCCTTCCAATCTATCATGAATAAGTTGAGAATTGATTTTATTAAGAAAGTTACTCAAACTAATTGGTTTAAGATAAAAAAAAGAATTCACCATATACTTTTTAGGGCTAGAAATTGTATAATATGAGTGTTTATAGACTCGTTAACTTAAAATTTATGCATATATATGTGATATATTGGAAAGTTTCACACGCATTGTGTAACATTCCGAAAAATCACACGTTTAAAGAATGCCCAATAGGTTCTTAAGAATGTGTATAGGGGTAATAGGCATCCCAATGCCCAATATTTACAAATATATATTAGAAAATTATGGTGGCGTAGTAGAAAATGTGGCTAGAGAGGTTAGCCAAATTTTCAGTATCTAGGAGTTTGTGTATGTAATGATGTACTCCCACACCAGATTCACTTGTTCAACTACTACCCTCCTTTCCTACCCTTCCCCTTTTATTCATCGCCCACCATAATTACCCCAACCTTTCACCTCCACCCTTAAATGAAGCACTAAGCTAAGTAAAAAGTCGTCTTTAAAAATCCATGAAATACTAGGCTTCCAAGTGTCAAGCTATTACTATAACACATGACCATTTTAAAGGCTCATGTAATATTAAACAATGCCCAGGGACATAGTGAGGATCCTTTGTCAATAAGTAAAACATTCCAACATGAACCGTAAATAGTTTGTTAGAAAGGAAAACCAAAACCTATGCTGCAAAGCACATGCAAGATATGTGGAGATGGCTGCGAAGGAAGGGGACCACCCTAACCGAATTGGGGGTAGGGTAGTAGGGGGGAAAAAAGATGCACAAGGGACACTCCATGTGGGGCCTAACTCATACCAATTTAGACTCTAACCTACTACCCGAAATAATAAATAACCTAGGACTAACCGGAATGTTACCAAATAGGTCATCCCAATTAACTAGACCAAACTGGGTTACACTAACCTTATTACAATTAAAGAGACAACCTAGTACCTAAACTAGGATAGTTCAAAAGGTTAGTTATGGTCCTAACAACTTAGGGGTAAATTAGTAATTACCCTTGGTTACCTAATTAATTAATTTAGAAAATTAATTAATTAATTTAAAAGGGCTAAAACTTAATATAAAAAGGAAATTTTCAGATTTCGGTTAAGACAAGAAAGGGATAACCTAGTACTTAACCTAGGATGGTCGTAAAGGGTTGATTATAGATCCAATGATTTAGGGGTACTTTAGTACTTACCCTAGGTCCCTAAATTATTTAATTTAAGGATTTAATTAATTAATATAAATTCTAAATGTTGACCGAAACCATAGTCAACAACAATTCCCAGATTTGACTAAGTGTTATGTTCTCCTATCTTTTGTCAACTTAAGAGGGACATTTTTGTAATTCGATAATTAGTTTATTAGATTAACTTATTAAACCTAAGTGGTATAAATCCAGATTAGTTCTTAAACATAAAAATCACATTAAAACTCAAAGAAAAGGCGATGCAAAAATAGTAAGCAACGAACACAAGAAAAAGGCAGAAAATTTATCAATTATTCTAGGGAGATTTCAAGGTTTCTTCAAAGTTTCATTCAAGGTGGTCTTTGTAGATTAAGTTCTACATAGGTATGGGTTTCTCTCCTCGACATCTTTGTATATGATAACTTTCTTTCAAATGATTCAAAGATCTTTAAATCTATGGTTGTTTCCCGTCGTTCGTGTCGAACTCCTTTCCGTAGCATCCTTGATAAGATTTCAATGTTGAATAGGTTAGAAATCATGTTGTTTGTATGTGGTGGTATGATCTTAATGTGTTATCATTTTTTATTATATAATGATTGACTTAACCTATTAATTGGACTTGTTTGATGATAAGTGTTATTATGTGAATTAAAAGAATGATACTATGTTAAAGATATGTCCGAAAATATTATGTATGAAGATTTTACGGGATGTTGTGCATACTTTATGTTAATATGACACTATAAAGATGATATATTGATCAAATGATAATATTATTCTGTCCAAGATTGTCACGAATGGAATCTAGATCACAGACGAGACCGGCGTCGTTGACCTCTTATAGGTTTCAAACAAGCCTACATACGTCATTCTTACTTCATCTAGGTTAACTTTAGTGGAAAATTTGAACTTTTTGCTTCCTTATTACATTCTAAACATTTTAAACTTAACATCATAAGCGTTCACAAATCAACCTTCTAATATAGAGATAATCAAATGAAAGAAATAGTTCGTAGCTGCATTAAATGTGTACTTGCCAAAACGGCACCAATACAAAGTCTAAAATTAAATCGGAAATGACACACTAAAGGAAAATGCTCAACTAGATAAAGACTACATCTAAGCTAGATAGTAACAGTAGACATCCTCGAAAGCACGAGGGCCTACCAAGACCGGATGAAAGTTGCAACGTCGTACTGTACGATATAACGTCCACCTGTGCCTGCACCTAAAAGAAGATATTTGTATGGAATTAGTACACACTTGTACGAAGTATGGGTATATGCTAGAACACTCCAAGGACACACATGAGAAATAATAGCTCTTACCTAAAAACATGATTTATGGAAAGTCAAGTCAGTGAACTTGCAAAATTTGGATCAGGAAAGTCAGCGGACCTGCCAAATGGATTTGGAAAGTCATGCCATGAGTGTAACATGAATCGTCAAACTTATCATATTGCAAACAGCACATAACATTTTTCACATAGCACATATCATAATTCATGTAACACATAATGTTCATATCATTCATTTATATTCCATGGGACCTTGGAATCATGGAATTGACATAAAGACTTCCCAAAAATGATGTCTCAACATATGGAACCTTAACAAGGGAGTCAGCTTTAGTAAACACAAAGTATTCCTCATTCATTCAAACGTATTTCATTTCATTAAATTCATGGGCCAACGTAAACACACGCTATACCTATGATGTAGTTTAAGACTTTCATCGGATTCATTGTTCAATGACCAAGAATGACCTAATTTCATTACTGAAATCAACTCAACACTGTGATTATCCATCCTAACACCTTTGGTATCATTCTGTTTCATTATTGCCATCAGTTGAGGGATTGGCTCATTCATCCTGGGGAAGATTGACTTTAACAAACCATCGATCATGTGAGTATCATGAAATCCAGTGTCATGAAACCCAATCGAAAAGAAGAGGTGGAATCATCCAGCCAAAGTGACCCAAAAACCATTGATACAGGTACATGGGAATTGAGCGCCGCCAGATCCCTAATTCGGAAGGATATGTTCGAATAAATGGGAGAATACGGCGACCCATACACGGCATGCCTTCATTCTCATCTCATGAGATGGACGTGAACCTCCGTCCTTTCCCGAAAGAAGGCATACACCGCTATAGCTAGTCTATCGGTGCTCTGTATAAAGTTCCAGTACATCAACCATACATCATGGAAGCTTGGCTTCTACTATGAGGGATATCATAGCCAATAAAGTATTCTCATCTCCATAACTAGTAATAGTGTGTAGTCTCAATACTTTTATAGGAGTGGTCATAGAGATGGTCACTTCATTAACTTTACATCTCATAGTGAGACGTTTTTGGTAAAATTTTTATGCTCATTTGAGATTGTTCTCTAGTTTACTTAGACTATATCATGTAGTCACCCACGTTGCATTATCATAGAAAATTTTCTCTTCTAAATACTGAACCCTTTTTACCTGAAGGTTCATGTCATCATATGCAATCACTTGCCATTTTGGTATTTCACCTTCTACCTCACCTTTCTAGGGTTTCATCATTTCATTGTTCATTTCATCATATGGTAATGCCAATTGCCATTTAGTGTATTTGACACTAGTTGCTGTTACTCTACTGGTTTCTTTTATTTCATTACATACATCTGGTTCCACTATTTTTAAAACATATGTAGGCATAGGTCTTGACATACGAGCCATGGGGGCTTTCATTCATAGTTGTCCTAAGTGATTCATATTACCAAAGATTATGGGTCTGAGTTTATGCCATCTTGATATATGCCAAGATATTGAGATTTCGATCTAGAGGCAGCATTCATTAAATATTACTTACGTATGCTATGTGTCCATACGGGATTGAGAAAGGGAACCCGTTACGAATCCCTGGATAAACAGTTAAGTTATTTTAAACTTGGTTAATTGCATTTTTCAAATTTGGGGGGGGGGGAACCCTAAATTCGTCCATCAACCCCATGATTTTCCTTTTCTTGTTCTCCTATCCTTTTTCCGTTTAAGTATAGAGGGGCTTGTCAGTTCAATCACCCATAGTCATTATTTTTAGTTGATTTATCTCTTAACTTTCTCACCTATTCATTTATTTTTATCCTAGCTCTCTTGTCCATTCATAGGTTGTGGGTTCCAACTCACCACATCTATTTTTTTCTCACGAATTTTTTATGAAATTTTCATTTAGTGAGGTCATGGTTTCATTCCCCAATGACCTCACATTTTTAAAAAATTTTAAACGAAGCTCATTTTTTTAAAAGTTGGTCGAGACTACAATTTCGAGCAGGCAGGAAATTTAATCTCATCCACTACATTTCAGATATTTAGAACAAAATTTTGAATAACTTGATAAGATACACAAAGTTTTAAGAACATGTTCACACCTTGAAAATCAAAAACAATAGAGAAATTAGAATAAGAAATAGATTAGAAAAAAATATACAATATATTTTTCTTAATGATGAATTATTGTTAATATGTGTTTAATGAATCTTACCGATTCCAATAAACTTTGCAGAAACACGAAGTTACAAAAGTTTAATGAACCAGTGAAGAACAGAAGAACAAAAATTAATTCACGAATTTAAATCTGTAACACATAGAAGCATCTACAAGAACAAAAAGAAGATCAAGACCAGCGAATGCATAGTGTCCCCTTAAAGAAATTATTCCCCCATTGTAACCGAGGTTTGATTTGGAATATGTCCTCCCACGATAGAATGATTTCAAAAACTAGTGTATTGATACCCAAAACGCTGGTATCAGCAAGCCACTCAACGACAACAAAGTAAACTTAGAAAACTAGGTTTTGTAGTAGTAGTAGTAGATGTCTACAAATTCTATTTTTTTTAAAAGGGAAAATGTACAAGTACCCCCTCAACCTATGCAAAAATTATTAGAGACACACTTATACTATACTCAGGTCTTATAGAACCTCAGTATAGCATAAGTGTGTCTCTGGGATTTTGGGCATGGGTTGAGAAAGTACTTATGCATTTTCCCTTTTTAAAATCAGAGGAAATCCTTCAATTTATACAAAATAAATCGTAGTGCAAGAATGTTCTTATTTTGCCTTACCGTAAAGGTCACAAACCTTTGGAAAAGTCACAATCTTTCACAAAGGTCGTCACCTTTAATAAAATTCACAACTTTTCATAAAAGTCACAAGTCATCATTTTCAATCACACCTTTTAAAACCCAACAAAAATTAAGGAATAGTCTACTTATTTGGAGCTGTCTGAAGAAAGAATTCGTTCTGTCAATGAGGAATAGACTGTTTAAAATGAATACGAAAGAAATAGAAAAACGAGTATGGAGAAAGTCCCAACATAACCCCATAATAGGCCCTGCAATAATATAAGATATACAGTATGACATTCGGATTTAGTCGGAGCTCCAATATGGGTAGGTGGCAAACTAGTGGGTGGAAACTAAAAAAGAAATAGAAAAACCATTAGCAAGAACTGATGCACCTGGAGTTAGCCGATAAAATTCTATCCTAAATCGGGAGGATTGTTTCATGTTACTAGCTGCCTTTTGCGAAAGAAAGATGGTTATAAAGCTCAAATGGCGGATATAAGGTCCTGAGAAGAAAGTCATGTTGGGAGTGTTACCCCAGAATAGGGTCAATAGTACGCCATTCCAATTTAGTCGGAGCACAAATGGGACATCGTCATGAGTGGAAAACCAAAAAAATAAAGAGAAAAACTAGTATGGACATGAATACACTTTGTAGGTTAGCATGTACAAGTCTATTTGAATGTGGGATATTTTTTGTACTGAGTTGTACTTTTGCGATATTGTACTATTTTTCGATTGATTTAACAATTTTGTAATGAACTTGATTTCTCTTTATTATCGATTTATCGGTTTTAAGCAATTTGATGTTTTTCTTTAATTAATTTATTGATAAATCGATGAAAAATTATATTTATACCATTTGGTATATAAGGTTCTTATCTTAGAGCTTTTTTCACACTTTTATTTTTTACTCTCTCAAATTCTCAGCTATTCTTAAATGTGTTAGTGTTTGCTTTTGACTAAAGATGCAACGGTCAAATCATATGCATGGTTCATTTGTTTTGTTACCTTGTTTTAAAGTGATTTTCAATTATCTTTTTTTGTGTCAAATCATAATATTTAAAATGATAATTGAATCGATAACGATCAATAACCAATGAGTTAATATCTTAATAATTATGCATGTACTGTTTAGCATATCTACAAAATCAATAACAAATAACTTTACAATCGAACGAACAAACCGATTAACATCATAAATAATATACTTCACACCATGTAAATTCATTCAAAATAAAGTTGAACAATTAAATTCTTGGGATTTCTAATAAGAGAGACAAAGTCAAACAACTCTTAATGGTCAATTATTAATCCAATAAAATGTCCTATAACAGAACAATCTTTAATTTTTAACTATTGAAGGTGAAAGTACATACTTCATTTGGGTATAAACTAGATGATGAAAAAATAAATATTAACGTCATAATATAGCATAACAAACTAAATTTACGATGACCCCTTAAATGTTTTCTAAGGGAGTTCTAGCCTTCTATTGTGGAGTGGTTGTCAATTTAAAAGTTTTTTTCCTCCTTTCACTTAATCAAATAATGTAATTAATGGTATAATTATTTTTGTATTATCGGATATATATTATGCTTACTGCATAAAGCTCACTAATTTAGGAGTTAATTATTTAGATACATGCTACTTTGCAATATTTTTTATTTTATAAAATTTTAGTGCGTCAAGATAGATGTATCATAGGATACTGAGGTCAACATTAGGTCTAATTTATTATAGATACACTATAGTCAAGTGGATTCGTATGAATCTAGGATACAAGTACAAATATCGTTCACCACTCTGGGTATCTCAAATACTTGCGAATCGCACTACTTTTATACATTAGTGTGATTCGTATGTATATGGAATACGTAGGAAAATTTATGTTGCCTTCCCTCCTGTTCTCGCTCGCCTCTCTTCCTATTTTAGTAAATCTGATAGAAAAAACCATTTACAAAGGTGTATCTCACTTGATATCTTGTATGAAATTATTAACTAATAGTATAAAATTTAATATTTTAAATTATAAAAAGAATGAATAAATACAGTAGAAATATTGTTATAATTAAATAGTTTCTCCTATGTATTAATATTATAAAATTAGGGTCATTTCTATGCTTTGACGAAAAGATTCATTTCTAGCTTTTAATTATCACCAAAGTAACAAATTATACATGATATAAAATGATTACACAACTCATGTGAATAGATTAGATTGAGAAATGAAGCAACATTAATACAATAACCAAATAATTGTTTCTGTCTTACCTTTTTTAGACGCTTTTAAAAATTTTATTTTTTATAATTTGTAGACAATTCTTTAATTATAATTTTTAACATTTCATGTTTAAAACAAAAAAATTAAAAAACATTTTTGTTGTTCAATAATCTGTCTTAAGTCAAAAAAAAACAAACAAATTAAAATAGAAAGACTATTTTTATTCATTAGCAAAATATAATTAAAATTGTACTATATTATTAGGCTTTCTAATGAGAGAGACAAAACTAAAAACTTGCAAAATAGGTCATGTTGGCGGTACATTTAATACAATAAAATTGTGCCACAATTAGACAAAATTTGGTTTTTCAATAATTGAAATTGACCCAAACATACTTAAATCTCGTTTTTTATCCACTAAAGAAGAAAAAAAATAGGGAACATACAAAAGTACCTCCCTAGACTATGATCGAAATCTTAGAGAAACACCTTAACTAAACTAAGATTATATTGCCCCATTGAACTTATTTTTTTAAAATAATATTTGCATCCTTTTCGAACTTACTCGATGTTATTAGCTTGAAATATAGGCAGAGGCGGCAAGAGCAAGGGGGGAAGGCGTTAACCCCGTCTTCCTAGGACTCGAGGACCTAGGCCCGTTCCCCTCAAGATCGTGCGGGTCTCTTGCCTGGGTTTGTGACAGGATACGTCCAAAAACATGTATATCATGATATAGGCGATCAATATTTAGGTGTAATTTTTTCCAGATATAATGTATCCAAGTGGATTTACATTTACTTAATATACATAAACAAATCTCCTTCTCATCCTTTACATCTCTCACATCTCGCTCTCTATTTGCTATCTCGCTCCCAAGAACAACAACAGCCACGACAACAACAACAACGACAACGACAACAACAACGACAGACGACAACAACAACAACAATAACAAGAACAACAACAACGACAACGACAACAATAACAATAATAATAACGACAACAACAATAACAACAACAACGACAATGACAACGACAATGAAAACGACAAAGACAAAGACAACGACAAAGAAAATGACAACGACAATGATAATGACAACTACAACGACAACGACAACGATAATGACAACGACAATGACTCAAACAATAATAACACCATTAACAACAACTAAAATTCAACAACGACAACAACAACAATGACAACAATGACAATAATGACAACAACAAAAACAACGACAACATCGATAATGAAAATAACAACAACGATAACAACAACAACAACAACGACAACAACGTCAATAACAACAACAACAACAACGACGACTACAACAACAATAACAACAAAAACAATAACGAGATGTAGATGAGAACGCGGACGCAGACGCGGACGATGATGACGATGATGACAAGAACAACGATGCCGATGATGACGATGATGACGATACTGATGATGATGTCATCACTGCTGCCATCACTAACAACGATGATGGCGACGACGACTACGCCCACGCCCACAAACGATGACAACAAAGAACACAACGACAACAACGACAACAAACGGCGACCATAAACGACGACGACAACAACAACAACAAGAACGACAACAATTTTTTGTTTAACATAGATTAAAATTTTAAATTTCCGTAAACTTTTTAATTAAAGTTATTTAAATTTTTCATTTAAGTAAATATACTAACAAAACAACACGTTTAATTTGAATTAAATTAATATAAAACATCTATCACTTTCCCTTTAAGGATATCTCACTTCTCCATTACCCTTAGAACACGAGTTTTCTTTTTCTTTTTTTTTAGAAAATTTAT
This sequence comes from Solanum habrochaites, assembly GCA_027704765.1. Lineage (NCBI taxonomy): Eukaryota > Viridiplantae > Streptophyta > Magnoliopsida > Solanales > Solanaceae > Solanum > Solanum habrochaites. Next base: position 37,986,558 of record JAKWJA010002496.1, on the reverse strand, counting down.
TTTTGAGATAATAGAAAATGGTTGCAACCTTGAAACGCTTTATATATACACTACTAATGAGAAAATTATTTCATAGAAGTTGTTCTCGCAACTTTTTTGTACTAATGTGACGTATGTCTGTGAGATATTCCCTTTGTCTCAAAATGGAAGATGAATTTAGTTAAATATTAAAGAGAACAACGGTTAATAAAAATAACAAATAAATAGAAAAAGAAATAGAAAATTTGCATTTAATATTGTATTCAGTTAAAGAGTTTGCTTGCTTTTTCGTATTATTATAAGAGTTGTTTAATTTTAAATCTTAGTTGTAGACATACTTTCAAATTATATGAATTATAAATTTTAGAATTTATAGATGATGTTTTCTTAAGATGAAATATATTTTGTTGGGATAAGTGAAGATGAATTTATAATAATAGTGTTGAGTTAGCAACTAGAAGAAAATATCAAAAAAATTATGTAGATTATTTTATGCAGAGTCCTATGAATCTGATGGATTCCTGTAAAAAAATTTACTCACAGTCATTACTTGCTTATCTGTTGAATGCTTCAATATATATATTTTTTTAAAAACAATAAAACTAAACACTTTTGAAATGTGGATATGTTTTGATGGTTTTTTCAGTGAATTGATCGGCGGGAGATTCCTTTTTTAGGTTTCATTCTTTCTAGAGTTAACAAATGGGGATCAAAATAAGTTTATTTTCTTTTCTGTTTGATCTTTCATCGTCAATTTTGTTTTGATGAAACTAGGGTTAAATTTTATTTTTATGCGTGTGTTGTGTAGTGGAATGTATTCTTTTGCTAATATATTTTTATTGTATAAGGGAGTTTGATCATGAAAATTGAAAGGATTTGAAAAAAAACCAATCCAAATAACTAGCAAAAACTCAAAAACAACTCCAATCTATGTTCACAACAAAACACCACACTGATTTTCAATCATCGTTATTCACTTTTGATAGTGAATAATGATGATTGAAAATTGGAGTTGTGCTTGGTTGTGAATATAGTTGGAGTTGCTTTTGAGTTTTCGTGTGTGATTTAAAGTGAAAAAAGCTTGAATTTTGAAATGAAGTTTTAGAACGAATTAGATATATAGTAACTAGTGGAATTAGTGATGCATATCAATTTTTTGGAAGTTATTATTTTCCTTTCTTGTTACGTTTGGGTGTTTTTTTCTTGAGGGGATGAGTATTAAAATGCTAAAATCTGATACATATAATATGTTCCCTGTGACTAGTTGTCAGAATTGATAAGAGTGAAGAAGAGATGGTGGTTGATAGATCAGAGGACCGTCAGATGAAGACGAATGCTACAATTGTTACCGCTGATGATGATGCTAGGTCGGACCAGTTTCTTTAAGTGACAATAAAAGTTACAAAATCTTCTACGTTGATAGGCGAGGATGATGAATGCTCCCCTAAGCATCAAGATGAATTTATAGAAAAACTAGGTACTTTTTACCGGGAGAAGGCGATAGAATTTAAACTACCTAGGTTTTACGGTAATCCACTTAATTTCCTAAACTAAGTGTATCATATATTTATCAATGATCCTTTTTATTTTTATCTTGTTCCAGATACATATTATATCTTGTAATGTTTTTCGCGCTAGGTTATGAAGCTCTGTGATCCACCTAGGTGGTTATGATCGGGTAAGATTTTTATTTTGCCTTTGTATTTTACTTTTTTGATTGAATCAAGAACTGCAGAGGATATTAGTCACTTCCCCAGGATGTCCTCACCTAATCAAAAGCAGTGGTTCAACAATCGGGTGCGATAAGTGAAGGAATTATTTATGGATTAACCATGATATTGATCACACAACAATGTGTAAACCATTCCTAGATGACTATGTTTCTCTTTCCAAATATCACAGTGTGAACCTTGAGTTTTTAGATAGGGTTTTCTTAATTTATATTTAAGAAATAATGTATCTCCGTAGTTTATAGTATGTTTAAAAAAATTAAAGCGGTGGTTGTGCATTTTCTCATGTTACATTATGTTTTGAGTCTGTGAGATTAATTTTTATGTTATTCCCACGTACTTTTGATGATGTACTATAAGCTACTTTTTTACTGTAGGTAACTTAATAAAATTATTGAGTCTTGTTGGAGACTCCTTCAATCACCCTAAGTAAGTATTTAGTTGGGCCTGATTATTTATTTTTTCCTCCTCTATATGTACTATGAAAGGGAGATGTTGTATTTCTTTGTTTTACTGATGATTTGCCAAGATTATGAAGTACGAGGAATAAGTTGCAAGAACAATATATCAGAAGGTGGTAAAAGAACAATTGTTGATGAACTGTATAAAAACTTAATATCCACTTCCCTTTTTTTCAAATATTTGTGACTTCTCATAGAGTTTAAGAAAGTAAATAATTTTTTTGAATCTTGTAGTGTTGAATTAAAATATCTCATGGTCCACTTATTTTATTTAGAATTATTACAATCTTTTTAGAAATAGAGAAATATATGAATTGGGAGAAACTCCATAAAGGAAAATTAATGGTCATATAAATCGTTAGTGAAAAATGTACCAAAGAAAACCAACGAGTAACATAATCATTATTTCCTTTTTATGATGAATCGTATATTTTTACTATTTCATTTATTAAAAACTTTATCAAATGAATGGTAATTATGCAATGACATGGCACCTGGACATAACTCAACTTCACCTCATTAGTCTAATTTTGCCTCGCCACATTTTTGAGGTAGTGAGCCTTGTGTAGCTCACGCGATTTATAAGATTAAATTACTCCTCCCTAAAAATGTATAAGTGGTTGTATCAAGTAAAGAACCCAACAACTAGGTTGGGGTCGACCCCATGAGGAAAATGGTTCAGACTTAACTTCAATTCACGATTACTTCTATTTAGTAATGTCCTTTCAAAAAACTATTAATTAAGGGGGGGGAGGGGTGTGAACAATTTAATAGTGCTAAACTCAAACAGTAACAGGGTAAATCTTCGTGTATTAAGTTGTGACAGAAAGAAACTCGGGTAGTAGTGTTCCTAGTTGTATATAACGCCGTATTTCCCGCTATAAAAATGTCTTCCCTTGTGTTTGATGCCAAAAGTGATAGTTAGTATCTCTAAATTACTTGGGTCCGTCCTTTAGAGAATTTCACTCCGTACCTTGGTCCGGCTTCGTGTGGTCTAATTACTACCCTTAAATTTAATTAAATAGCAATCAACATTCGATGTTTGACTTCTTAGGTTATTACTTCACACCAATCGAGGACTTTTTTGTAGCCAGATTAGATAGTAATTCACTAAATCTATGTTAAAATTTTTTCTTTTAATACACCCCTCTGGTCGGAAAAATAGTAATAGGCGAGTTCTAACGCATGCACTTGGTAAAAATACTTCTAAGAGAAAGAATTATCAATGCATGAAACAACCTATTCGAGAATTGTTATTAAGCTAAAATTACTTTGTTAATCACCCATGGTTCCCACAACCCTAGTTGTGGGTTTAGCTTCCCATGCAAAGAAAAAAAATTCATTGTTAATAAACAATAAACCATGAACTTAAAATCAAGAAATTCAACTTGAAACCACAAAATTCACTTGAAAACCAAATCTGGATATTTGAATTAATGCCCACTTTGCAAAAACAAATCTCCAAGAACAAAACTAAGAAAGTAGTAATAGAATCCAACCCCAAAAACTAGGTTTTACACCCTATTTATAAAAAATACTGTCCTAAAATAAAAAGAATTCAAATAAGGAAATTTGTCCAAAAACGCAGCTACAATCGACGACCACCACAAATTATTTGTTGATGAAATGACGGACCGTCGACTGCCTGTGTAAGTCTATACTTAGCATAATTTTTTAAGACTTCATCTAGAATCTTCTCTAATATAATTGACGGACCAAAAACACAATCCGTTGATTCACCCACGGTACATCGATGCTTCTCGTCGTTCCATACTAAACTTTTCTTCAACATTGGGTACTGGAACATTCTCTGATCATATTGATGATTTAACAGAACGGTCCATCGATCCTTTACTAGCCCCACACTTTGTCATAATTCCCTGTGTTGCTTTAAGTGTTTGAACCTTCAATTGAAGGTCACCATCTACGGTCCGTGGATGAGACGACGGACCATCGATGACCCTCGTGGTTCACCTCTGCACTAAATATCCACAACCTTCTGCGTTTAAGTTTTTGACACCTTTCCTTCAAAACAAAGATAAAAACATGATAAAATTACCGCAAAAAGGCTCTATACACACACCAATCTTAAGCAAAAACATTTAAAGTACCGTGAAACCACTATAAATGAACACCCTCAACTTACATTCGTTGTTTGTCCTCAAGCGATTCACTATGACTCAACACAGCACTTTCTGCAAAAGTATCCTCTTGTAACCTTTCAAAATCAATTGTCTATCAATCCCAACTTTTTGTTTCTTCAGTTCATGCTTCTACTCCTAGGCTTTATATGCTAACTCATGTAGATCAGATCATGACATGGAATCACCATGCAACGACACCTCTACTCTTTTACCTTTCGCCAAGGTACCAACTTTCCGATATTACAACTAGTTCCCTCACTTCAAAAGATATCCTCCTTTTTCGCATAATGATTTTAACTTTGAGTACAAGGATCATTATTAAACACTCACTCTCAAAACAATTCACATCTAGTTGGTACTTGTCGCCATAGGCTTGCCCTTATTTTCACTACTTAAGTTCACAATTAGACTCTTAGGATCATGATAGGACTTTCTTGGCTTGTAACGTGGGCTCAGGGTCAAGTATGGCACATATGGGTACATTTTATGACTTTTTTCCCTCCTTGACATTACGGATAAGAATCCCACCTCTATCATTATCTATTATGCCCTACTTTTTATTTTCTTTCCATATTTGCATTTATTTCTCCTTTGTTCTTTGTGGAAATGACTCTTACTTCGTCAGCACCATTTTTCTCTCTTTCTCGTATTTTTTCGTTTTCATTCAATTGATCAAATTTTGTTGAGTCCCTTCTTTTTATGACATTTTTTCTTTTCTTTTCCACATTACTCTTTTCATACCCACTTTTCAAGTCATCACTCATAATAGTAACCCTCAATTAATGGATTTGCCATGAGTCTAGGCACTCATTACCCACAATTGGGTCAGGTCCATGATGAGGTCAATTTCTGCATTAGCCATCCTGAACTTATGTATTTTTTTTAAGTTGAGGTGGACATGTCCAAGGAGGGACCAGGACCAACACATTATACCCATGGAAGGTGAGTTGGTGAAGAAAAGAAAGGTCTATTATAGGCTAAAAATATTTCGATTAACAAGGAATAACAAGTTTATTTGGTTAACTTTACTTTAGGCTAGATGTTTTCAAAGTTGAACAATGGCCTATTATTCTTTCCTAATTATCAAATACAGATTCCTTTTACAGGACAAACCAGAAAAGTTCTAGCTAGGTACCAAAAGTGGAAAAATAAAATTTCCTCACACTCTCTTGACACCTCTTTACCCTATTATATTATTGGGCACCTAGTTTTAGTGCCAGTTAAACGGTCATACAGTGGGTTTATATTATTTAATGATTAGAGCCAGCAAATTCAATATTTATTATACCTATTCATGCAAGCATTTTTTAGAAAGGAATATCATTTATGTTTAGCAATCATGCTTCATATTTCACTTTCATAATTTGTATATGTTAACACATGTCGGTTCAACTATACAGTAATCAATATCTTGAGGGAAAAGAACACATGCAAGAAAACCACCAAAATAGGATTGTGAGTTGGGCTACTCAAACTTCCCAAAACCCGCACCTCAGTAGTGACACCCTCAATTATGCACATAGAGATATCTGCACCATCAGTGTTGCTGCACTCCACAACCTCAAATATGGAACTAGATGCCTCAGCAATCAACTCTCAAGCCCTGATCTGATGGGTCTCCTCATAATTCATAGAGGCTTTCCCTACAGTCTCAAGATCTATCCATTCCTTCTTCCTAGCACATGCCTCATCACCCTCAGTGTTACTACTGGACTGGTACCTCTTGGCACGGTCTTGTGTCTTAGGTGGCGGTGCAGTGGAGGTAGTGAATAGTGCAGCAATCTGGTGAACTCTTGGGCTCGGGTCCCCTCATCTCCATTATGATATCAACATCTTCCCGTAGACTCGCCACAACATCTTGAAGAATAGTTAGATCAATGGTTGGGGCTAGGCGGGAAAGAACTCGCAGCTCGAATTCATCAAGGTGCTGGTGAACCGCCTGAATCTTTTGCTCTATCTTCTAAGCCACCTTCTTCTCAATTTTGTCCCTAGCCTCGGCAATGGATTTCTGCATCCAAGGAATGAAGCAAAGTGGCCATCTGGGCCTCTAGCTTCTAGACCCTAGCTATCGGGGCCAGTGCTGCTAATAGTTGATTAGATTGGGAAGAACTGGGTGCTCTACTAGTGCCTGGGGCAGACTCAGATGATGTGGTGTCCATGGGCTCTGAAGTGACAGGATCATACCTTTGGGTTAACTCTACCGTATCCACGAAGTTCTCACTCAACGGCTGAAAATAAAATCTAGGCACTTACCGTGGTGCCGGCACATTGGCCTCATCCCTAATGAGACTTATATCGACAGTCCCAGTTGGACTACGAAGGGAATCACTATTCCAAATGGGCACTCCATCCTCGCTACATAACTTAAAAATCATACAGGCGAACGGGTAAGTAGTAGAGGTCTTAAAAACCTTCTCATGTATCACGGAGATCAACAACTTCACGAAGTCTATCTCAAACCCGGCTACCGGTGTTGATACCATGAAAACTCTATCTTATGTAAGGATGTTATCTACTATCGGGGAGGATAGGCGGTTGCAAAGGTGAGGTTGGACTTCTTGATAAGGCTTCAGAGGTCTAATACCCAATCTGCTCCCTCACTGTCAACGGACAGATTATGTGAAGCCACCTCGTAGTGGACTCTCTTTGCTCTATGGTCCTCTGAAATTGGCCTTTCTTTACCAAATCCCACCTTTATTTGAACTCTGGAGTAAGGGTATCCCTCATAATACTAATAGGCACACCATACAGAAATCGGAGGATGATCGTGGGAGAAATGAACACCCGACAGCCTCTAACCAAAACCTCTGTGAATAGGTCATGTTTGTAAGGTCTCGTCCGCTGTCCAAGGCACCTTTGAGAGACCGGAAATATGATGCGTAGAACTCTTGCACAATTTCCTCTCTATGACCCCACACTCCTAGCAATCCACTCGAGCCTGTGGCGGGTAAACAAGTCATGCACAATAGGTACTGTATGCAGGCTCCCTGTAAGAATTCTTCGCTCGAATCTCACCAACCGATTCATCGCCCCTTATCATTAAGTAGTTTCGCATCCCTGTATACCTGATACAAGCCATCTACGCACAACCATTTTGGCTCATTAGGAACAGGTGCAGGGACATCCTACTTGGGTGCCAAAGGAGACTTTGAACTATGGCCCTCATCATATGAGGCATGGACGGGCAGGCACCTCTGGGCAAGTGGCTCCAAGTGATCCGGAATCGGAGGAAGTTTCCTCATTCTACCCCATAGAATGGACCGACTTTGAACCTAAATCCTCTTCGTAGCAAGACTCTCTATTGGAGCCCGAGACAGACCTAGATGGTGTGCCAGTCAGTTTGCGCTCTTTATTAGACTGGGAGGCAATGAATACGTCGCACTCCACCTTCTTGGGGTGCCCCGAGTTTCTCTAGAAGTTTGTATAGGGGTCTGAGTGCCTGGAATCACGTATCCGTGATCCCTCTCATCGTCGGATGTGCCAATCATCCAATGGGATGGTGCCACGAACTTGGACCTTCCCCTAGAATAGACGATGTTCGGTTTGGGGGCATATGTAGCTGGAAAAAAACTTTTTAGTCTCATACCAATCATGTTACACAAACATAACAATCAAAGTAGAAACCCGAATCATACAACATAATCTTGTGTAGAATTGCAGTTTTGGTTGACGGGCACTATCGACGTCCTGTTGATGAATCAACGATCACTCGATAGTTTCCGTCGTTGGACACTTGAAAACATTTTAGTTTTCATTCCACTGACCTCTCTGTTTGAAACAACTGACGTGTAGAATGGACCGTCGATCAATCGATGAACCGTAGTCAACTTCTATCATTTGATACTTAGAATAATTTTTAATCTATCACAAATCAGGGTTTTAGTTTGAAACAACGGACGTGCAGAATGGACCATAGATTAATTGATGTCCGTAGTCCACTTCCGTCATCTTTGAGTTCAGCATTTTCAATTTTATCCATCGCAGGTTCGTCAATCAACCGACAATCGGAAGATAGGGTCTGGTGGTGTTGGTTAGAGACAGAGTCCGGACCTTGTTTTAAAAAAACATTTTTATAACTTTAAGACCTTCGTATGTTCACCCAACAGTTAACAAAAAGTATAAGACCAATTCTTCATCCTCGGGGTTTCAATTTTGCAGGTTTCTATCTCGGATTATACGGTACTATTAAACCCTAAGTCGGAAAGTCAACAATCATGTTTTTACACAAATTACACCCCAATCTATAAACTTTATATCATTTTAAGGGACATAGTACCCATAATATAACGATTTAATATGAAATTTTGTCCCTAAGTTGAGACACACATACAATTTATTTTTTTCCATTATCAAATGAACGAGAATTCATTAAGCAAAGGGAATTGAAATACATGAAAAGTGTAGTTTAGTGAATAAGTGGATGATATTCTCAACTACCAACCTATGTGCTTGTCTTCAAACACCGACCAGAGAAAACTAGAGATACGGAGTAGGATGTGAAAAGGGAGTTTTTTTTAAATGTTTGGGGATTTAGGAGTTCTGGAGATAGTGATCAAAATGGAAAGGTTCTAATCTGATGGGTAAGGAAAGAAATAAGTGTAGGGAACCGGTTGGGGATAATTTGAAAATATTTTCTTAGTTTATTTGAACATTTTTCTTTTAATATAAATGGCCATGTCTGGTCGGGTCAGTGGTTCTTTGGATCGACGATACCCTGTTTACTATCCGTAAGTCAGTCGTCGGATCATCAATTAGACTGTTGAATGAACATAGACTTAGATAAAATTTCAACGCATGTCTGGTATCTATGGACACCATCGACGGCCCATCAATAGGTCGTTAAATTTATGTAACAAACAAACTTTTTTTCCGAAATTCTTGGGTTTGGTCCCTTCACATTGAACACCCAACACACTAAAAAAATTAACGCATGAAGATAAGTAAAACAAAATAAAACAAGAGAATGCAACTATTCCTTCAAAGAAAAGAAAAAACTATTGTTGGATAGAGGATAAACCATTGTTTGCCACCAAATAAGCGCTTGATTTAATATTGCGGCACCACGCACAATCTTTGATTACTCTGACTTCATCAATGCAATATGCTTCAATCACTTCATGGACACTCTTCGCATGCCTTAGGTAGATCGTATTTCTTTTCCCATTGACCATGAACTTTGCACCCTTCTTGTTCATCAACTCAACCGCTCCATATGAGTATATTTTAGTGATAAGGAATGGACCAGTCCACTTGGACTTGAGTTTTCCTGGAACAAGCTTAGCCTATAGTTTAATAGAAGAACCAAGTACCCAACCACAAATTCTCGGTTTTCATTTTTTGTCATGGTAGTTATTCATCTTCTGTTAGAAGAGGGCTGAACTTTCATATGCTTTTAGGAAAAACTTATCAATCTCAATTAACCGGTTAAGTCTCTGTTCTACTACTTCATTCCAATCCATCTTCAGTTTCTTCATCGCCCACATAGACTTGTTCTCTAACTCACCAGGCAAGTGACAAGCCTTCCCATATACAAGTTGGTATAGAAACATACCTATGTGGGTCTTGTATGCAGTCCGGTAGGATCAAAGAGCTTCATAAAGCCTCTCTGACCAATCCGTTATGTTAGAATTTACCATTTTCGACAAGTATTTGCTTGAACTCTCTATTTAAAACCTCAACTTTGCCATAAGTTTGTGGATGGTACGGAGTGGCCACATTGTTGAGAACCCCATATTTCTCCAATAGCCCGTTGAAAAACTTATTGCAAATGTTAGATCCCCCATCACTAACAAAAGTCCTAGGTGTGCCAAATACGGAGAAAATGTTCTTTTTCAAGAATGCGGTGAGAGTCTTGCCTTCATTGTGTGAAAGAGCTATCGCTTCCACCTATTTTGACATGTAGTCGATCGCCACAAGTATATATTTAATCCCATAAGAAATCATGAACGGGCCTATAAAATCAATTCCCCATACATCAAACATCTTACTCACTAGAATCGTATTTAAAGGGAGCTCTTGCCTCTTCAAAATTCCTCCATCTCTTTGGCACCTATCCCATAACTTTGGCGAACTCATGAGTATTTTGGTGAATGGTCGGCCAATAGTACCGACACCACAAAATGTTGTGAGTAGTATGTATACCACTATGATGTCTAAAAAAAGGAGAGGAGTGGCATTCCTCCAAAACACTTAGCATCTCCACTTTCGGCATGTAACGACGAATAAACCCATCAGCACAACTCCGGTATTAGTAAAACTCACGCAAAATAATTTTTTCACCTCATGCATGAACTTCTTCCTCTAAATAAAGAACAAGTCCAATGGGACTATATCACTAGCAAGATAATTTGGAAAATCAGCGAACCACAGAATCAAATCATTAGAAGCGGCTAGTACATGCTCATCAGGGAAGGTATCATCAATTTCAACCTTTTCACCCAACTCTCGCATAGCTTCATCCTCCAATCTGAACAAGTGATCGGCAACTTTATTTTCGGTCCCTTTGTATCTTTTACCTCAAAATCAAACTCTTGCAATAGTAGCACCTATCTAATCAAACTTTGTTTCACATCATTCTTTGCCATCAAATACCTCAAAGCAAAGTGGTAAGTGTGCACTATGAATCTGGTGCCAAGAAAATAAGAGCAAAATTTTTCAAAATCAAATACCACCACAAGAAGATCTTGTTCAATCACCGTGTAGTTCTTTTGGGCTTCATTTAAGGCCTTACTTGCATAATAGATGGGGTGAAGGATTTTATCCCTTATTTGTCCCAATACAACTCCAAGAGCAACCCCACTACCATCATACATTATCTAAAATGGCTTACTACAATTCTGAAAAATAATTATGGGCGTAGACACCAACATCTCCTTCAATTCTCCAAACGCCTTCAGACAAGATTCATAAAAAATAAATTTACATTCCTTATCAAGTAATTTGTACAGGTGATGTGAATTTTTTGTGAAATCTTTGATAAACCTCCTGTAGAAGCCCGCATGTCCCAGAAAACTTGTCACACCTTTTTACAGAGATGGGTGGAGGAAGTCTCTCTATAACTAAAACTTTCACTCAATCAACCTCTATCCCATTCTCTGATATGAGATAGCCTACTCCTATACCTTCTTTAACCATAAAGTGACATTTTTCCTAGTTTAGCACAAGAATGCAATCTTCACATCTTTTGAGAACCTCAGCCAAGTGACTCAAACATAGATTAAAAGCGTCGCCAACCACGGAAAAGTTATCCATATACATCTCAATAAGGTCATCCACCATATGAGAGATTATCGATACCATATATATCTAGAAAGTCACCAGTGCATTACATAACCCAAAAGGCATCCTCTTGAATGCGAACGTCCCATAAAGTCAAGTAAATGTGATATTCTCTTGATCCTCCATGATAATAGAGTTTTGATTGTAACCCGAATAGCCATCAAGAAAACAATTATATCCTTTTCCTGCGATTCTATCTAAAATCTGATCCATGAATGGCATCGGGAAACGGTCCATCTCAATCCATGCTTTTAATTTTAGGTAATACATACAAGCACTCCATCCAGGCACCGACCTTATTGGAATAAGATGGTTCCTCTAATTGGGCACTACTGTCATTCCCCTTTTTTTGGGCACACACTTAACAGGGCATACCCAATTATTGTCTGCAATAGGATATATGACTGCGGCAACTAACCACTAGTGTTCAATACTTGTCTTGTGATCGGGTATGAGTTGGATTTTATGTGAAAAATATTGGAAGGGATCCCAATAATGTCCACAATAGTCAAACCAATGGCACGTTTGAACCTTCTCAACATTTCTACCAAACACTCTACTTGTTGCACATTAAAATCCGATGCAATGATCACCGGCAAAGTGTCATCTCTTCCTAAAAATAAACACCTCAAATGAGGTGGTAGAGTCTTAAGCTATTGTTTTGGAGCCTCCTCAATAGATGGTCTTACGGGTGGAGACTCGTGATGCTTCATATCTTACTCCAATTTCTTTGGTTTTAACTGGTATTCTCCCTTTTGAAGTGCCGCAACCAAAGACCCATACTTCTAAATACCATCACTCCCAAAATTCATGATCACTGCTAGTAGTGCCTCAACACCAAGGCACTCTTCGATTTGTACCTCAGATATACTCTCAACCGTGTAAAATATAGCATATACCATTTGGAACTCAACACTCTGATTCATGGACCTACAAATGTTGAATGTTGTTTTTTTATTTTTCAACCTAAACTTTACCTTCCCTTTCTCCATATCAACCAAGGTGTGGCCAATATCAAGTAACGACCTCTTAAGTATAATAGACACCTCAAAGTCCACCTCACAGTCAAGAATCACAAAATCAGCCAAAAATATAAATGACTCCACCTTCACGAGCACATCATGGAGTATCCCAATGGGCCTCTTCACTTTTTGATCAACCATTAGTAACCGCATTGTAGTATGCTTTGGGTCACCCAAACCCAATTTCTTGTAAATGGAGAGAGGCATGAGATTTATGCTTGCATATTAATCACATAGTGCTTTAGCAAAGTGTAATAATCTGATGGTACATGGAATAGTAAAAGCACCCAGATCTTCCTTGTTTTGCACAAGAGACATTTGTAGCAATAGCACTACAATGCAATATTCGCTCATCATCCTCAAAAGTTATTGATCTATTCTTTGTAACCGTTTCCTTCATGAACTTGGCATGACCAGACATTTTTTCCAAAGCTTCTATCAAAAGGGACATTGATGGAATGTTTTTTCAACATAGTGATAAAATACCGATATTTTCCATCCACAATCTTCATCACCAATCTATGAGGGAATGGTGGTGGTGGTCTAGGAATGGGGTTCACTTTTTGGGGTACCTCTTCTTCTTTCACCGCTTTTCCAACAATTCTCCACTAGTTCCCACTACCTTTTCATCATTTCTTACCTCATCTTCTACTACAGACGACATAGGTGGATCAATGGTTTGCTTACCTCCATGATTAGTAATTTCCATGCAATGTCCATCAATTTTTGGATTTTGAATGATATTGCTAGTAAGAGTACCTAGTTGACATTGTTTCACAGTAGTAGACAACTGGGCCATTTGTAACTCTAGATGCTTGATTGATACTGCATGTGCATCAACCTTTTGCCCTATAATAGCGAAATCACCTCTCATTTACCTGGCGTGCTCATCACTAGCATACAACCTCATCATCATCTTTTGCAACATATTTTGAACTCGCGCCATACTAGCTCCACCATCACTAAGAGAAACATTCTGATTTTTTTTCATAACATAGGGCCTACTTCGATGATTTCTGTTACCATAGTTACCCCGGTTGAAGTTGTTGTCACGATTGTAGTTTCCATCTCGAACATGCTGGCCCTTTCTGTTGTAATTTCCACAATTACGACCTTGATTTACTTTACCTTTGTGCCAATTCTCCTGATTGGAGCCTTGGGAGTTTGGTGGGAAATTCCTTGTCTACTTATTCACTTCATAAGTATCATATTCATAGTAGTAGTCATCCACTGATGGTGGTGGTTTAGTCAAGTAATTCATCACATTTAGCTTCTCTACACCTCCAGTGACATGTTTAAATACAAATCCAAACTCAATTCTCATTCGAGACATCTCTTCATGAATCTCATCTGCGGAGGGATTGTGTGTAGCTTGAACTACAAAGTTGTTTGTCCTAGTGTCCGACATTCTAGTTCTCCAAGCCTTATTGTTGTGAGAGATTTTCTCCAACTTCTCTGCGATCTCTGCATGTGTGCACTCACCATAAGAACAACCCCCAAAAGTAACAAGTACTGCCTTATTATTATCATCTTCCCCCCTATAGAAGTATTCTTTTAATGACTCATAATCAATGCGGTAGTTTGGGAGACCTCTCACGAACGCAGTAAATAAATCCCAAGAGCTACACACCAACTTCCCAGGTAGTGCCTCAAAGTTGTTCACTCTATATTTATGGTTGAGCTTTTTGGACACCGGGTAATACCGTGATAGAAACACATCCCTTAACTGATCCCATGTATAGATAGAATTATAGGGCAACTCAGTAAATCATATTGCGGCCTCTCTCGTAATAAAAAGAGGGAAAACTATTATCCTGATGACGTTCATGTCCAAGTCCTGCTTCCCTACACAACTCTTTTGTACCGACCATATTTTGTCAATGTAAGCATGTGGATCTCTGAATGTTGCCCTGAAAACAAGTCCCTCGCGATGAGTATCTGCATTAAAATACAAGTGATCACGAACATGTGACCCTGCGGTAGTGGAGGTAGGACAAGAGGCCCATCAGAATCACTGATGTTAATATTTCCCTTATTGAACTATTGAGTGCGTGGGACAGGAGGTTCCATCCTCAAAGCATCGTCAACTGGATTTTCCAAATCCACTTGATTGTGACCATCAACTAGTGGAGGAGGCTGATCCCATCACCTAGATTAGTTGGGTTTTTTTATTCAATCTTTAGAGCGTTCAGTTCAGTTCAGGATTGAATGGTAGTGTTGGTTATCCTCAGCTCCGTGTACTTCGCATACACTAGAGATAGATCTGAGAGAAACAAAAACTAAAGAAAAAGTAAAATTAGGAAATGGTTGACTAAAATTAAGTAATATTAAGAAAATTTATTCTAAAAGCCACTTTCCCAACAGCGGCCCCAAAATTTGATATGTTGAAATTACACCTCCCTAAAGAGGAATAAGTTGTCGTATCAAGTAAAGAGTCCAAAAATTAGGCTGGGGTCGATACCATAAGGAAAAAGGTTTAGACTTTACCTCAATGTACGATTCCTTCTATGTATTCAAGTTCTTTATGAAAACTAGTAATTATTGGTGGTTTGTTAAATAAAAGACTTTTAATATTGATAAATCAAACAAGTAACAGGAGTAAATCTTTTGTGTTTATCTAGTTGTGAGAGAAAATAGGGTTTAAGTGTTCCCCATAGGTACATAACATCGAATTCCTAGCTATACTAATTCTTCCCTAATGTTTTACATGAAAAGTGATAAGTTAGGTATCTCTAAATCCTTGGTCCGGCATTTAAATAATTTCAACTCATACCTTGGTCCGGCTATCTGTGTCTAAGTTACTAACCCTTATCTTTGCTTCAAATTAAGTATCACATTCGATACTTGACTTAGTTATTACTTCGCACAAATCAAGACTAGCCTATTTGTTAGTATTCCACTAAATTTATGTTGATAATACTTTTACTATTAACCACTCCCTTGGTTCGGTAAGTAGTAATAAGGTGAGTTGTAATGCGTGCACTCGTTAAACAGACTTCTAAGCAAAAGAATCATCAATGCATGCAATAACCTATTGAAGAATTGTTAGTAAGCTAGATTTACTTTGTTAATTGCACATGGTTCCCACAACCGTAGTTGTTGATTTAGTTACCCATGCATAGAAGAACACAATACATATTTAATAAACAATATATCATGAACTTACTTTGACAAATTCAAAGAAAATCCAGAAATTCAACGTCAAACCATAAAATTCACTTGAAAACCAAATCCAGAAATTTTAATTACTGCCCAAGATGCAAAAAAAAATCCAAGAACAAAACTAACAAAGTAGTAATAGAATCCAACAACAAAAACAAGGGTTTACACCCTATTTATATAAAAACATTGTCCTAATATAAAAGGAATTCAAATAATGAAAGTTTTTCAAAAAATGCGGCTTCAGTCGACGACACCCACACACAGCCCGTCAATTGCCTCCATAAGTCAAGACTTAGATTTTTTTGTTAAGCCTTCAACTAGCATATTATCTGATCCAATCGACGGACCAACAACCCGGTGAGTCAATTCACCTACTTTCCATTAATGCTTCTCGTTGTTCCATACATAATATTTTTTCAACATTGGGTACTAGGATATTCTCTGATCACATAGACGATATAAGAGGATGGTTCTTCGATCAATCGACGGTGATCGAAGGACTGTCGATCCTTTTGTATCCCTGCACTTTATAAGATTTGTAACGACCAGATGCTCGACCCCATACGAGGCTAGTGTCGTTGGCCTCTTAGAGGTCACAGACAAACCTACATACATCATTCTTGCATCATCTAGGTTAATTTTAGCGGAAAATTAGATCTTTTTGGTTTCCTTATTTAATGATAAACATTTTAAACATAACATCATGGGTTTTCACAAATCAACCATCTAATATAGAGATAATCAAATGAAAAAAACAGTTCATAATTTCAATAACATATTTTTCCCAAAACGGCACCAAACAAAGTCTGAACAAAAGTTGAAAGAAACACTAGTGGAACATGCTCCACTAGCTATATCCTACATCTTAGATAGATAATAACGATAGACATCCTCGAAAGCATGAGGGCCTACCAAGTCTACATGAAACCTCCACGTCCGAATAGCTGCACTTTCAACCTGTAAGCTCTTGCGTACACCTATGCCTGCACCTAAAATTGTAGAATTATATGGGATTAGTACACACTTTTACTAAGTATTGGTATATGCAAGCACACGTCAATGACATGCATGAGTAAGAATAGCTCTTTCCTAAAAACATAATTATGGAATGTCAAGTAAATGGACTTGCCAAATGGGGATTAGGAAATTAGTGAGCTTTCCAAATATGGATTAGGAAAGTGAGTGAGCTTTCCAAATTTGGATTAGGAAAGTTATGCAATGAGAGTAACATGAATCATCAAACTTATCATATTGAACACAACACAACATCTTTCACATAACACATAACATATTGCATATAGCACATAACCTGTTTCATATCATTCATTCATATGCCATGAGACCTTGGAATCATGGGCTTGACATTAAGACTTCCCAAAATGAGATCTCAACATATGGGACCTCAACTAGGGAGCCATCTCTAACAAACACAGAGTCTGCTTCATTCCTTCATACGTACTTCATTACATTCCTTTCATAGGCTAGTGTAAACACTAGCTATACCTAGGATGTAGTTTAAGACTTTCATCGGGTTCGCAGTGCAATGATAAAGAAAGAACTAGTGTCATAACTTATGTCTCGATCACTTCTTGATCATCTTACCCTAACACTTTTGGTATCATTCATTTCTTTATGTGCATCATTTGAGGCTGGCCTCATTGATTCATGGGGAACTTGAACTTTAACCAACATAGATCATGTGAGCATCACGAAATCCAGTGTCTCCCCCTCACCGAAAAGAGGTGGAATCACCAACCAAGGTTACCCCAAAACATGCTACTGTACATGGGAATCGAACCCCGCCAGATCTCTATATTGGTAGTATAGGTTCAAAGACTAGGAGATATAAAAAGACCCATACCCAACATGCCAGACATTCTCATGTCATGAGAGTTACGTGAACCTCCACCCTTCAGAAAAAAGGGATCACCGCTCATATCTAGTCTATCGGTGCTTACTATAAAGTTCTATTATATTCAACTCATACGTCATGAAAGCTTGCTTCTAGTATGAGGACATCATAGCTCAATAGATACTTTCTCATCTCATCATTAGTATTAAGTGTGTTAATATCAATACTTTCATTAGAGTTTTCATAGATACTGGTCTCTTTATTAACTTTACACTCTCATAGGTGAGTACGTTTTGGTAACATTTACTTAGGCTTATTTGAAATTAATCTCATCTTTATCATTAGCCTCATATGAGGTTGTCACCACATTAATTAACATTAGCACATTTGCTCTTCATAATTACTCACCCCTTTTTACATGAATGTTCATTTCATCATAAACCAATGCACTTGCCCTTTTAGTGTGTTTCACACTCTAACTTAACCCTACTAGGATCTCATTCATCATTTCATTGTTCATTTCATCATGTGTCAATGCACTTGGCCATTTAGTGTGTTTTATACTCTTACTTAGCCCTTCTAGGGTTACATTATTTCATTACATAGATCTTAGGTTCACTTATTTTTAAACGTATGCTAGACTTATGGGTCTATAAATAGAATCCTATAAATAGAATCCATGAGGCTCTTTTCATAGTTCATTTAAGTGATTCATATCTTTCTAAGATTATACTGTACAAGACTTATGCATCATGTATGTATGACGAGATCTCCATTTCGATCTAAGTAGGCAGCATTATTCTTGAATATTTAATTCGGTGACTTATGTATCAATACGGAACTTGGTCAAGGGAACCCGGTTTTAAATCCCTTGGACAACACTTACATTTTTCATCTATTTTATATTTTGGTCCACACGGCTTGGGGACCCAAGATCAAGCCCCAACGCCTTTATTTTCTTGTAATTTCATTTATTTACATTTTTTCTTTCTTGGCTGAGGGGTTGTGGGATCGACCCCCCACAGCCCCTTTTTATTTTAATTTCTTTTTCATGGCTTTTTCAAGTTGATCATGAGGTTGTGGGATTGAACCCCCACAACCTCACTTTATTTTTCATTTAACTCTCCTTTTTTCCTAGAGGTCGTGGGTTCGATTCCCACGCCTCACACTTATTTTCTTCTCATTTTTCCTTAAGCTTGACCTAGAATTTGTGGGTTTGAATCTCACTCCTCTCATTTTTTATTTTGGTACTTTATTTTCCAGCCAAGACCAAGGTTTGAATCCCTCTCACCACATCCCCTTTTACTTCTTTATTTTCATGATTTTTAACACGGTGAGGTCACGGGTTCAACCCTCCATGACCTCATTTATTTTAATTCATTTTTTCACAACATTTTGAACCCTCTTAACTTGACCGAAACTTATCCTTTGAAACTGAAAATTTTTGCAGCCTATTTTCTCACTTTTTTAAGATTAAATGTTTAGATGTTTTAAGTAGTTGTTAGTGTCTTCTTTAGGTGCATTTTGAAGATTTCATTCAATAAACAATTGCATTAAAATCAGCATCTTTACAGAACTTATGAACATCACGATTTACATAAACATGTGTACATGAAATACAAAAAACTAACATCACATTTTAGAGCCTTAAACCCGATGCACATAGTCATGGTTCACATTGCACACACATGCGCATAGTTTCGAATTACATAGGTGATCCGTCATACGATTTGGAACACCCATACATATACATATTCATGACGAAAAACACAACACACAACTAATATCTACCAGCAAACATACCCAATCTATGAATAATTGGGAGCTAGTGACGGGGACATGCAATGGGGAACAACCCTAGTTCTCGGATTGAATATACAGAACTTTAGAGGTCTCTTGAGAAAGGGACCAAGATAGAAGCAAACCCTACCTTTTTGACATTTAACCCTTGACTTGATGACCAAAAAATTTTCCAAAAACAAGTCAAACACCAAAAGTTCAACACTCCATTCGACGGAAAACCTTCTCTTTGCCTACTTGATTGATTAACGTTTGTTTTTCTTAAATTTTTGTGTGCTTTCTTCAAGTGTGAAGAACCTTGGTAAATTTTCTGTTCTTGAATGTTATTTGGCAGAGAGAAATGTGAATGGGAAGATAGAATGATCGTGAATGTTGAGGAGATAGAAGTGAGAGAGTGAGAGCTTTATTAGGCTTAGAAGTCTAGTTTAGGATTTAGTCAAATAAGGTTTTTATTAAATGATAAAAAATATGATTTACCTTTTATTTTAAATAACCTAGTAAATAATAAATATTAATTAATTTCATTAATTTAACAACTTAAATTAAAACAAATTTAATTCATTGCTTCCACCTAGTTCGAAACCATGTGGAGCAAGACTTTACTTCAAGAGCCAATTATTGGCCCTCTCTCCCCAAAACACCCCTCCACCTTATAAGTTAAATATTCAATTATACATTTAGGGTAATAACGATAATACACTTAGCCTGGAAAAAAGACCATTTTACCCCTAGACCCTCCAAACATAAGATATTTCCTTTTTAGGTCCGGTAAAGACTCATTCGAGTAAATCTTCTTATTCATGAGCCCTAGATTGATGGACCCAACCTTTCCTAGCTCAAATAACTCCCCAAGTAAGTTTGCTTTGATGTCATAAGGGTTCAGAAGTCTAGTTCTCCGCGCATCAATCCGTGTGAACCCTATCTAATCGTAGGCATTCTAGGCACACTAAATATTATTTAGCATAGCCATTTTTAGGGTTGTTACATTATCCCCCTCTTTGGAACATTCGTCCCCGAATGACACTACTAAATATTTCACGTAATTCCAGTCAGATCATAATGTAGTTACTATATATAATAAAGCAATACCAAAAAAAGAGTGGAGAGATAAGGAAACATAGAATTAAGAGTAAGAACTCTAACCTGGAAAGCTAAAAAGATTTGGGTAGCGGGAACTCATATCGTCCTCGGACTCTCAAGTAGCACCCTCAACAAGATGAATCCTCCACTATACCTTCACTGTGGCAATCTCCTTGTTCCTCAGTCGCTTGACCTGTCTGTCTAAAATCTCAATAGGTACCTCCTCATAGGACAAATTTTCAACAACCCCCAAATATTCAACAGGTAAAATCGATGTTGGATCACCTGGGCACTTCTTTAACATAGAGACATGAAAGACTGAACGAACAGAAGATAGATCCGCAGGCAATGAAAACTCATAGGCCACCTTTCCCACATGTTGTAGGATCTCATACGGCCCAACATACCTCGGACTCAACTTCCCCTTCCTACCAAACCTCATCACCCCCTTTATAGGTGATATCTTCAAATAGACCTAGTCACCAACATTAAACTCTAATGTCCGTTTTCTTTTATCTACATAAGACTTTTGCATACTGTAAACAGTAGACAAAATATCCCTAATCACCCTAACTTTCTCTTAGGCCTCATGAATGATCTCAGGACCCAAAATGGATGACTCTACAACCTTGAACAACCCATTTGGAGACCTACACCTTCTACTATACAGTTCCTCAAAGGATGTCATCTCAATACTAGAGTGATAGCTATTATTATACAAGAAATCTGTCAAAGGTGGATGGTCGTCCCAACTACCCTTGAAGTCCATCACACACGCCCTCACATGTCCTCTAATTTCTAAATGGTGCGCTCTATATGCCCATCAGTCTGAGGATGAAAGGTAGTACTAAGATTCACCTGTGTGCCCAAGCTCTTCTGGAAGGAAAGGTAGTACTAAGCTTCACCTGAGTGCCTAAGCTCTTCTGGAAGGATATCCAGAAATGTGAAGTAAACTGAGCACATCTATCTAAAATGATAGGCAAGGAAATCCCATGAAATCTCAAAATCTTATTAATGTAGAGTTTCAGATAGTCCTCGACTCTGTAAGTAGACTTCACAATGATAAAGTGGGCACACTTAGTCATCATGTCAACAATAACCCATATGGAGTCATGCTGTCTTCTATATTCGAAAGACCAATCACAAAGTACTTATTAATGGCCTCCTATTTCAAATTCAGAACCTCAATAATCTGAGTAAGACCGCCAGTCTTAAGATGTTCTGCTTTAACATGTTGACAATTAGGACACTTGGCCACATAATCTGCAATGTTCTTTTTCATTCAAACCAACCAATAGATCTATTTAAGATCATGATACATGTTGGTGGAACTTGGATGTATGGGGTATGTGGAACCATGGTCCTCTTCAATGAACCAGGTGTGCAAATCATTCACATCTGGTACACACAACCTGTACTGATACCTAAGTACGCCATCATCTCCCAAATCAAAAGACTCATTCATATTAACCAACACTGAGTCTTTCAGCTCCATCAACAAATAATTAAGATGTTGACCCTCCTTGACTTCAACCAGTAAGTATGATTCAGAATTAGTATAAACTGAAACACCCCTACTAGTAGAGTTAATTAACCGCACACCAAGTATGGCCAGTCTATGTATATCATTCACTAACTTTTTCTTCCCATCCTCAACGTGGGTTGTACATCCCATGCTCATCCTACTCAAAGTATCAACTACAAAATTAGTTTTACCTGGATGATAGTGGACAATCATTTCTTAGTACTTCAGTACTTCCAACCATTTCTGATGATGTGGATTCAACTCTCTTTATGTGAACACGTAGTGAAGACTCTTGAGGTCTGTGAATACATCCACATGCATCCCATACAAGTAGTGCCTCTACAGCTTCAGTGAAAACACCACAGCTGCTAGCTCCAAGTCATGAGTGGGATAATTCTTCTCATGAACCTTGTGCTATCTGGACGCATAAACTATCACCTAACCACCGTTCATAAGAAAACAACTCAACCAAACCCTAGTTGCATCAAAATACATACCATAATTCTCACCACACTTAGAAAAAGTAAGCACCGGGGCTAAAGTGAGTCTATCTTTCTGCTCTTGGAAAATCTTCTCACAAGCCTCCGTCCATTCAAACTTGGTCTTCTTCTTATTCAAAGCTTTCAGTGAGGTAGCAATGGATAAAAAACCCTCCACGAATCTGCGATAATAACCAGCCAATCCCAAGAAGTTACAAATATCCGTGGGAGTAAGAGGTTTTGGCCAGTTGTTAACAACCACAGTCTTCCTGGGATCTACTACCACAGCTTTGTTGGACACATAATGAACCAGGAAGGCCACTGATCTAAGCCAGAATCCACACGTTCTTAATTTTGCATACAACGAATGTTGGCTAAGTACCTGCAAGGTTAGTCTCAAATGTTGTTCATGATCTTCCTTGGTCTCATAGTAGATGAGAATGTCATCAATGAATACTATGACGATAAAGTCAAGGTATTCACGGAAATCTTTGTTTATAAGATCCATAAATTCTACAGGTGCATTAGTGATAAGAAAAATGACATAACTAGAGACTCGTAATGACCATAACGGGTATGAAAGGCTATCTTTGGAACATCTTCATCCCTAACCCTAAACCGATGGATCCCTGAACGAAAATCGATCTTCGAGAATAAACTAGACCCTTGGAGTTGGTCGAAGAAGTCATCTATTTTGGAAAGTGGATACTTATTCTTTATAGTGACTTTGTTGAGTTGCCAATAATTGACGCACATTCTAAGGGTTCCATCTTTCTATTCCACAAACAACACTGGAGCGCCCCAAGGGGATATGATCGGCTGAATGAAACTCTTATCAATGAGATCTTTTAACTGCAGCTTCAACTCTTTGATTTCAGTTGGAGCCATTCTATAAGGAGGAATTTAAATTGGTTTAGTATTAGGTTCTAAGTCTTTACCAAAGTTAATCTCTTGAGGGGGAGGAAATCCAGGCAAATCATCAGGAAATACATCTAGGAACTCATTCACTACGGGCGCTGATTCTATGGAAGGAATGTCATGATCTAAATTATTTACACTCACAAGATGACCCAAAAACCCCTTCAAATTCATTTTATTGGCTTGAAGGTTCGAAATTAAGGGATTAGGACGACTCGAGTTGTACCCCTCCCAGACTAGCGCTTCTTCATTAGGGAAATGAAATCTTACAGCCCTATTACGACAATCCATGAAAGCACAACAAATATGAAGCCAGTCCATGCCAATAATAACATCAAAATCATGCATTGGTAACTCAACCAAGTCTGCACACAGTCTTACCACATACTATTATTGGAAAATCCTTACATTTTCTCCTAAAGGTGTATTAACCACTGTAGGATTATGTAGAACTTCAGGAAATATCTCAAAATTGCGAGCAAGCAAAGGAGTTACAAAGGAAAGCGTAGACACAGTATTAAGTATATCATCAACAGATGTTGAGAATACTTACAGCATACATGTGACAAGATCAGCGGACTTCTCCTGCTCTTCCCTACCCTTAAAGGCGTGAAACCTATTCATCTTTGGAGGCTTGGTTGCTGTTGCATCTTGTTTATTATGCCTAGGCTGAGTATTACCGCAAGCTTGACCTCATTTTTGTGGGTAATGCCCACTCTTATCGCAACCGAAGTAGGCATTAGTGCCCTATCTGCATTCTCCACTGTGAGCACGACCACAGTTAGCCTTGTCCTTTCTGGGAAAATTTTATCTCACATCCATTTCCCTTCGTAGTCTCGGGTCTTCCTCCTCTAGGTGTTGTACTCCTTTGAGAGTTAGAGTTCCCAGAACTCTGTTGCCCCTTTTTGAACCAGGGCTGCTCAAGGACGCCAAAATTATTTCTCTGATGTCCATGGATGGGACCTGCCTTATCTTGAGGCTTACGCATCCTAGCATCATGAACGCCTTGTTCTTGAAGTTGTCCTCTACCTGCTCGACATGCACTATAAACCTGGAGAGGTCCATGTTATCGTGGATCATCGCAGACCAACACTCCTCCTACAAATCTCCGTTGATTCCTGTGAGGAATCTTCTCATCTCATCCCTGCGGTTAGATACAAGGGAAGTAGCATGCCTGGACAGTTTAACAATCTTTAGGGAATACTCTATGACTTTCATGGATCCCTTCTTAAGGTTGATAAACTCCTCAACCCTTGTCTCCCTCATCTATCTGGGAAAGAATATCCCTAGAAAAGATGTCTTAAACAACTCCCAAATGACCGTAACTCCACCTAAAACTCGGCTATCTTGCCACATCTGCAAAATCCTTGATTTGATAGGAAGCCAACTCTGCTTTCTCACTATTTGTGGCCCCCCATAGACACTAAGATATTATGCACATCATCCACAATCTCCTGAGGATCCTCTGAAGTGTTAGACCCTGTGAAAATAGGAGGATTCATCCTCGTAAAGTCTCTCAGTTGTCGGCCATACTGCGAAGCGATGGATTCTCCCTTTGTACATTCTACCGGTTGACCTCTTCAGTCATGGACTGGGCCTGTATAGTTATGGCTTGTTCCATATTTTCTAGATATGCCCTCACCTCAGCATTATTTAACCCAGCAGGGTTAAGCAGCATAGCCACTCCTTCAACTGGAGCCTGGGTGGAACCTGATTGCCCACAGCAACTTCTCCTCAAATCTCTTTGAGTGGGTTTCTCCTTGTATTAATCTTTCTGAAGAGTTGATGTTAGATATGCTCTTTACTCTAAGAAATCAGACATGAGAGAAGGCACGATAAGATCTGAAGAAGGGAATTTTCCTACGCATCATGTAGTCTCTAATTTAGGATAGTGGTGTACTTCACTAACATGACTTAGAAACTACTCAATGTGGTTGATGTGAACTTATTATCCTAGAAATTTAACCTAGTGCTTTGAGACCAACTTTTTCACGATGTGAATCTACACCCCAGACGAGACCGGCATCGTGGACCTCTCAGAGGTCGCAGACAGGCCTACTTACGTCATTCTTACTTCATCTAGGTTAATTTTAACAAAAAATTTGAACTCTTTTGTTTCCTTATTTCATTTTAAACATTTTAAACTTAACATCATAGGCATTCACAAATGAACCATTTAATATAGAGATAATTAAATGAGAGGAACAGTTCATAATTGCATTATCGTATTTTTTCCAAAAAGGCACCAATACAAAGTCTGAACAAAAGTTGAAAGAAACACTAGTGGAACATGCTCCACTAGGTATAGCCTACATCTTAGCTAGATAATAACGATAGACATCCTCGAAAGCATGAGGGCCTACAAAGTGCGGATGAAAGCTTCACGTCCGGATAACTTTAACGTCAACCTGTAAGATCTAGCGTGCATCTGTGCCTACACCTAAAATTGAGAATTGTATAGGATTAGTACACACTTGTACTAAGTATGGGTATATTCAAGCACGCATCAAGTACATGCATGAGTAAGAATATCTCTTTTCTAGCAACATGATTATGGAAAGTCAGGTAAGTGGACTTGCAGAATTGAGATTAGGAAAGTTAGTGAGATTTCAAAATTTGGATTAGAAAAGTGAGTGACCTTTTAAAATTTGGATTAGGATCATGCCATTATAGTAATATGCATCATCATACTTATCATATTGAACAAAGCACATAACATCTTGCACATAGCACTTAACATATTACATATAACATATAACATCTTTCATATCATTCATTTCATTATGTGCATCATTTGAGGATGGCCTCATTCATTCATGGGGAACTTTAATTTTAACCGACATATATCATGTGGGCAATATGAAATCCAGTGTCTCCCCCACACTGATAACAGGTGGAATCACCGGCCAAAGTGAATTCAAAACATGCTAGCGTACTTGGGAATTGAACCCCGCCAGATACCTATATTGGTAGTATAGGTTCAAAGACTAGGTGATATAGATAGATCCATACCCGGCATGCCGCAAGTTATACTACATTCAACTCATACATCATGGAAGTTGGCTTCTAGTTTGAGGACATCATAACTCAATAGATGATTTCTCATCTCATCATTAGTATTAAGTGTGTTAATCTCAATTCTTTCATTAGAGTGTTCATAAAGACTGGTCTCTTTAATAACTTTACACTCTCATAGGTGTGTACGGTTTGGTAACATTTACTTAGTTTTTTTTTAGATTTATCTCATATTTTACATTAGCCTCATATCATATTGTCACCACATTCATTAACATTAGCACATTTTCTCTTCATAATTACTCACCCCTTTTTACGTGAATGTTCATTTCAGCATATGCCAATCCACTTGGCCATTTAGTGTGTTTTATACTCTTACTTAACCCTTCTAGGGTTACATCATTTCATTACATATATCTTAGGTTCACTTATTTTTAAACGTATGCTAGACTTATGGGTCTATGCATACAAGCCATGAGGTTTCGTTCATAGTTCATTGAAGCTATTCATATCTTCCTAAGATTATATGGTACAAGACTTATGCATCTTGTATGTATGCCAAGATCTCGTTTTCGATCTAAGTATGCAGTATTATTCTAGAATATTTATTTCACGCATGACTTATGTATCAATACCGAATTGGGGTAAGGGAAGCCAGTTTTCGAATCCCTTGGACTACACTTATAATTTTTATTTATTTTATTTTTTGGTCCACACGGATTGGAGACCAAAGATCAAGCACCAAAGCCTTTATTTTCTTTTAATTTCTTTTATTTACATTTTCTTTTTCTTGGACGAGAGGTTGTGGGATCGAACCCCTACATCCCCTTTTTATTTTCATTTCTTTTTTCATTGATTCTTCGAGTTGATCATGAGGTTGTGGGATCGAACCCCCACAGCCTTACTCTATTTTTCATTTAACTCACCTTTTCCGCCTAGATGTCGTGGGTTCGATTCCCACGCCTCACACTTATTTTCTTCTCATTTTTTCTTAAGCTTGACCTAGAGGTTGTTGGTTCGAATCCCACTCCTCTCATTTCTTATTTTCATACTTTATTTTCCAGCCAAGACCATGGCTCGAATCCCCTTCACCACATCCCTTTTTACTTCTTTATTTAAATGATATTTGACATGGTTACGTCACGGGTTCAACCCTCCATGACCTCACTTGTTTTAATTCATTTTTTCACAACATTTTGAACCTTCTAAACTTTAACGATATTCATCCTTTGAAACTGGAAATTTTTTCAGCCTATTATCTCACATTTTTAACATTAAATGTTTAGACGTTTTAAGTAATTTTTACTGAGTTCTTTAGGTGCATTTTCAAGAATTCATTCGATAAATAATTGCACTCAAATCGGCATATTTACATTACTTATGAACATCAACACTTTCATAAACAAGTGTACATGAAATACAAAGAACAAAAATCATATTGTAGAACCTTAAACCCGAGGCACATAGTCATGGTTCATATTGCACACACATGCACATAGTTTCGGATCTCATAGGTGATCCTTCATATTATTTCAAACACGCATACATGAACATCTTCATCACGAAAAGAAAACACACGCCTAATATCTACCAGAAAACATACCCAACCTACGAATCATTGGGAGCTAGTGATAGGGACATGCAACGGGGAACAACCCTTGTTTTTTAGATTAAATATACCAAACCTTAGGGGTCTCTTGGGAAAGGGAACAACAGATAAGATAACTTGTACCTTCTTGACGTTCAAACCTTGACTTTATGCCCAAAAAATTTTCCAAACACACGTCCAACACCAAAAGTTCAACACCCAACTTGATGGAGAACCTTCTCTTTGCCTAGTTGATTGATTAACGTTTGTTTTTCTTATATTTTCGTGTGTGTTCTTCAAGCGTGAACAACCTTAGTAAATTTTCTAATCTTGAATGTTATTTGGCACAGAGAAACGTGAATGGGAAGATAGAATGATCGTGAATGTTGAGGATATAGACGTGAGATAGTAAGAGTTTTATTACGCTTAGAAGTCTAGTTTAGGACTTAGTCAAATAAGGTTTTTATTAAATCATAAAAAATATTATTTACCTTTTATTTTAAATAAGATTATAAATAATAAATATTAATTCATTATATTAATTGACCAAATTAAATTAAAACAAATTTATTTCATTGTTTTTACCTATGTTCGAACCCGGGTAGAGCAAAACTTTACTTAAGAGCCTATTTTTGACCCTCTCTCCCCAAAATACCCCTCCACTTTATTACCCATACACCCTCAGAACTTAAGATTTTTCCTTTTTAAGTCCGGTACAGACTCATCTAAGTAAATCTTCATATTAGGGAGCCCTACAAGGCTAGACCAAACCTTTCCTAGCTTTACTAACTTCCCAAGTAAGTTGTCTTGAAGTCATAAGGGTTCAGATGTTTGGTTCTACGCGCATAAATTCGTGTGAACCCGATCTAGTCGTAGGAATAATAGAAACATTAAACATTATTTAACATATCCATTTTTAGGGTTGTTACAAAAATTGCCTGAGTTGTTTCCACATGCCTGAACCTTTAATCGACTTTCACCATCTACGATCCGTCGATGAGATGAAGGACTTTGGATGACCCGGATGGGTCACCTCTGCACTAAATCTCCAAAGCCTTCTTTATTTTTGTTTTGGAAACCTTTCCTGCAAAACAAAGATAAAAACATATTATTATTACTATAAAAAGGCTCTAGACACACACCAATCTTAAGGAAAAAGAATTGAAAGTACCATGAAACTACGGTACATCAACACCCTCAACTTAAAGTTGTTTTTTGTCCTCAAGTGACGCAATATGATTCAACACAACACTTTGTACAAATTATGCTCTTTTAAGCTTTCACAATCACTTGGTTGTCAATCCTAACTTTTTCGTTGCTTCATTGAGTGCTTCTACTCTTAGGCTTTATAGGATAACCCATGTGGATCAGACCATGACATAGAATCATCATGGAATGACACCTCTACTCTTTTTGCCTCTCGTCAAGGTACAAACTGTCCGATATTGCAACTAGTGCCCTCACTTCAAAATATATCCTCTTTTTTTGCACAGTTTGAGTATAAGGATCATTATTCAACACTCACTCTCAAATAAAATTTACACCTACTTTGTACTTGTCGCCATAGGATTTCCCTTATTTTCACTGCTTACGTTCATCACATTAGACTCTTAGGATCACGATAAAACTTTCTAAGCTTGTAATGTAGGCTCATGTCAGGTATGGTACATACAGGTACATTTTAGTGACTTTTTTTATTCCTTTACATTACGGCTAAGCGTCCTACCTCTTTTATTATCTATTATGCCCTAATTTTTCGTCCCTTGTACTCTTTGCCTTGCTTTCTCCTTTGTTCTTTGTGGAGGGACTCTTACTTCTTTTTTTCAACACCATTTTTCTCTATTTTTCTCTTTTGTTTTTCTTTTTTATTTAATGGATCAAATTTTACTGAGTCACTTCTTTGGATCTCTTTTTTTCTTTTATTTTCCACACTACTCTATTTATACCCAATTTGTAGGTCATCACTCATAATAGCTACCCTAAACTTATGGCTTTTACATGATTCGAGGTACACATTACCCATAGTTGGGTCATGGCCAAGACAAGTTTAGCTTCTGCATTAGCCACCATCAACTTATGAATATGGCTTGAGTTGAGGTGAACATGTCGAAGGAGGGACCAGGACCAACACATTATACCAGGGAAGGTGAGTTGGTAAAGAAAACAAAGGTTTATTATAGCCTCAAAATATTTAGATCAACAAGGGATAACAAGTTCATCTGGTTTATTTTAATTTAGTCTAGAAGTTTACTAAGTTGAACTAGGGTCTATTATCCTTTCCTAATTATCTAACAGAGATTCCTTTTGAAGGACAAACCCGGCAAGTTCTAGCTAGGTACCAAATGTGGAACAATCAATTTTCTTCACACTCTCTTGACACATCGTTACCCTATCAGATTATTGGGCACCTAGTTTGAGTGTTAGATTGAGGGTCATGCAATGGGTGCATCTTTATGTTATAATTATAGCTAACAAATTCAACATTTATTATAGCTATTCATGCAAGCATTTTCTTAGAAAGGGATATCATTCATCTTTAGCCATCATGCTTCATATTTCACCTTCATACTTTGTACAAGTTGCATCATATGCAGGTTCAACGGTAAAGTAATAAGTATCTTGGGAAAAAGGAACAGAGGTAAGAAACCTACCAAGAGAGAATCGTGAGTTGGGCTACTCAGAATTCACCCTAACACGCACTTTCCATTTACCCCACCCCCAACAAAAAAACATGCAATTGTCCCTAATGCATAAGAAATATAGAGATAGGCTGATAGGTGAAGCAAAACTCAGGCGCATTGCGTCGATGATCAACAAGAAGGTGGGTCCGGTTTCCTGGAACAAGCAGGTAGACCAAGTGTCAGGCGTACAACGCGTGGTGGCTTTCACATTTTGGTTTTGTACGCTGCCATTTGGAAACTTCCTTGTCCAACATTTGGGTCCTCCTGGGGCCCTTAAGGTGGTCCTTAGGGAGTCGTACCTGGATGTTTTGACCACTACCATGTCTATTAAAATAGTAGGGTGAACTCGATTATTTTAAACTCCAAACAACACATAAAACAAGGAAACCATAGAAGGACACACTAGTACATCTAAAGACTACTTTTCGAACGTTTTGGACGTTCTTGGATGTTTGACTTCCAAATTTTCTATAATAATTTCATGCATACTCTATTGAGGAATTAAATATATCTAAATGTACCCTTAGATAATTATTCAATATGTAAAAATACTCTTACTTGGTTTCCACCAAATCAATCAAATCGGGCTCTTTCTTCTGTGATGAAAAAAAAATTGTTATTGGGAGAAAATATACTAATAACATAAGATAATAATATGGGTATATGTAAACATATAAACAATCTAATGCAGATCCCAAATTTTAACATTTATGTGTGTATGTATAAATAGGAAAAATTCTTTACATAGCATATAAGAAGAGATAATGAGAGGGATAGAAGGAGAGGGAAAAGGAAAGATAAGAAGAAGGGAAAAGGAACCTAGCAAAATGAACACCTAAAGAATAGTGATTACAATTAAACAAAATCTAAGTCAAGAAATTTTTATAATTATGGGTGGCAGTGCAGGGGCAAAGCCTAGCATGGGTCGATCCCAATTGGTATAGAAAGGTGGCAGCTCAGGGGCAAAAGTCTAGCATGGGCCGATCCGATTGGTATAAGAGGGTGACAGCTCAGGGGCGAAAGCCTAGCATGGGCCGATCCCAATTGGTATGGAAGGGTGGCAACTCAGCGGTGAAATCCTAGCATGGGTCGATCCCAATTTGTAGAATTATGAAGACAACATCCGAGGGTTTAAAATACCTAGAATGGGTCATCCTCTCCTACCACTGATCTGCTGGTCATTTGTATCATATTGCTTACAAAAATTATAACGCACAAAAAAGTAAAGAAAAGAATGTAACATACACAATTCCATGTATAAGCAAAGGTTGTCTATAATCCTTATCTATTGGTATTTGGTTTAACATGAGCTCTCATGTCACATATGGTTGTATTATGCCTAAAATATTCAGTACGTTCTTTCGTATGGACGTCCATCTATTGGGGCATTGCATTTCAAGTTGCAGTACAAGTATTCAAAAAGTAGATATCCCCACAGTAAGCACATGATATCAAATATGTTGGTGAGTGCAGATCTAGGTTGATTTAGGGCTTTGCGAGTCTTTACTATCGTCTATTTTATTGCTGATTCCATAGAGGCTTTTTAGGGACATTGAAATCTATTCATCTGTATTCATAGTTCACTTGCACATGTATTGGTTCTTCAGCCTATCAACATGGGTTGGTATATATAGGTTTTTCATCAGTTATCTTCATAATCATATAGAGTTTATCTCTTGACTGGACAGTTATATGTCTTACTTCGTATATTTTGTTCGAATTTGAGATGTCAAAAATGCGGTATGAGTCATAGGAAGAAGTATTATGTTGTGTCACTTTGCTCCCACGGCCCATTCTCATTATCATTAGTCCATATTCATATGTCTTCTACCACTGACGTCATTACTTTCAATCCAACAATGATTAACCCCAAAACATCATCCAAAATGAGTTATTCACAAAAGAAACAATTGCCATTTCAAAAGGGTTGTAACTTTACCAAAGTCTTGTGCCCTTTCCGATAAGGCACAATAAATATATGTTCACACTATTTTTTGTTTTCTATAAATAGAGGAATTTCATCTCATTTTAAACAACCAAAATTCTGAACATTTTCTTTTTCTCAACTATTAACTATTATTTTTGTATGAATGCTCAATATAATCATTCTATCATGAGAGGATCTATTTCGTTATACCTCGGGTAATAGAGGGGAATAATTTTCTTAAGGGACACTTTGTATTAAATGAACTAGATTTTTTCCTTTCTGTTTCATTCTACCTGGTATATTTGTTTTAAACATTGTTATTTATGTTTGTGCAAATTTATTGTTATAAGTATTTGTAAAAATAGATTAAATAACACACGATAATTGAGTGTGCACACAAGTTTTTTCTACTAAATTGTAGTTTCAAATTATACTTTAATCACTCTGGTATGTTGATATTTAAAAAACACCCAAATAAAGTTAATAGTTTTATGTAATATTTCTCAACCAAGTATATATGATAAGTTGAATTATTGTCTTATATAATATATTCTCCCTTCAATTTTTCATTTTAATACTTAATTATGATACATTTAAATGAGGAGCGTTAAAATAATATATGTAAAGCAAACACTATGACTTTACATTCTACATGTTACAATTAGAATATTTGTTTCACTTTTAAAGTCGTGTAAAAACTATGTATCCCTGTACCATGGTTATTTATTTATAGAAACTTAATATAATTGGGTGGGTTATTTAGGTGAGGGCAGAGAGGAGCACAAAGAGAAGTAGGGGAAGCAAAAAGAAGAAAGGAGAAAAGCAAAGGAAGAGGAGGGGGAGGGGAGAAAGAGAGAAACAGGGAGAAGGAGAGGGGGCGGACAGGAGAAGGGGGGTGACGGGGGAGGGGAGGGAAGAGAGAGAAGGGGTGAGTGGGAGGAAGGGAGATGGGAGGGTGGAAAGGAGGAGGGGGAGAAAGGGGGGAGGCAAAGGCCACCGGGGGGGGGGATGGGGGGACGAGGTGAACCAAGGAGGCGGAGCAGCAAGGGGCAACAGGAAAGCAGACAGAAAGAGAAGGGAGAAGGGGGGGGGGGGGAAAAAAAAGGAACGGACAACCAGACTGGAGAAACAAGAAAGCGAGGGGAGGGAAAAAACAGAGAGAGAGAGAGAGAGGCGAGGAGAGAAGATGGGAGAGAGAGAGAGAGAGGGGGGGGGGAGAGAGTAGAGGACCAGAAGAGATAGATGAGAGGAGAGATAGAGAGAGAGAGACAGCAGGAGAGAGAGAGAGAGGAGGAGAGAGAGAGAGAGGAAGAGAGGAGAGAGCGGCACCACACGAGAGAACAGAGATGAGACAGAGATATACATGAATATATATATATATATATGTATATAGTATATACATATAGATATGTAATATTGTATATACATATATCAATATACTATATATATTATCTATATATTATATATTAAAAATTAAAGATTAATGAGCTGGTAATTACACCATGTAATTACACAAATTACCTGTTGACTAAGTAATTACATGTCCAAACAAACAATGTAATTACTTCTAATTACACCAAATCTAGTTATCAAGGTGTCCTTCCAAACAACCCCTTAGTGTTGTAAAAGATTGAATTAAGGTCAAGATACCATCAGTTGAATATTAGGCCAGAAGATGTGCCTAAGACGACGTTCATAACTCTATACTATATAAGTATTAGATTAATTTAAACAAGTTATACCAAAAAGAAGTTCTAACAAGTGTTCGTATTATTCATGCCCTTGTATTTTATAACCATTTTATTAGAACGTTATGCGATTTAATTCTTCGTAAACATACACAATCCAAATTACGTAGTAGGGAACTAATCGGACATTCAAAGTTTATTCAAAGGAACATTCATTTTCTTAATAATACGTCTAATTTGGTCGAAGCAAAATGTAAGGCAATCACGTCTAAATTAATTGAAATTAATTATACCTTTCTGGTGAAGAGCAGTTCAACGCGTCTTCAACTAATTTCAATTTCATATTGTACACTTCTTGTATTGATTTCTCCAATTCGGAACAGTCAAAAAAATTAACTAGCCAATTTTATTGATAACTGAGATATCATTGAACATTTTGTCAAGTCCATCTGGATGGTTTCTTCTTTTATGTTATTTTATTATTATTATTATTATTTAATTTTATCTATTTGGTTGGGGGATGTTATGGGGGAGTATCTATTTGAATATATTAATAACTGAATATTTGTTTTATGATTAATACAAATTTTGAACTTTGTGGAAAAAAAATACCTTTCTGCTATAATAGAATCTTTTTTTATATCGAGCTGCTGGGGTTACTAATTAGAAATGTAGTTAAAGGGACCAATTTTTTGAACACATATGGATGAGTTACTAGTGACTTGTCCAAATTAATAAAAGCCGCCCAAACATCCATTTATCCATTTTAATAATTAAAAAAGTATTATTTTGAGTAAGTCACAACTTACCATTATTATTTTTAGTAAGTCTGTTTGGTTTTAAACGACTAATCATTATTATTTTTTTATTTCTTGTATAAGTCGTTCTGAGTTGAATGACTCATATTTTGATATTAATTTTCTTTTCATACAATGTAATGTCTCTACATTTGCGATATCATTTTCTTAACCATGATATGTTTTTTTATAAAAGTTTTGATAGTAAAACAACTTTTATATATATATATAAACACACACACACACACACACACAAATACACACACACATATATATATATATATATGTGTGTGTGTTTTGTGTGTGTGTGTGTATGTATTGTAGGTGTGGACGTTTGAAAAATAAACAGATTTCTAAATCGTCGATTTGATCGACGAAAATTATTAAAATGTCATTGATTTTTATGGTATTCTTAGATACCTAGAAGGATATTCTTAACCTTTTACCCTCAATTAAGTTTCCTAAGTCTATATTTATCATGGACTAATAACCTCCGCATTCACGGCTAGCCATCAAGACAAATGAAATTCACATTTTCTAAGTTCTCTCAAAGAAGAAGTTCTCCAACTTCAAGCTTCAGTTCAATGTTTGAAGTCAACCTCGTCTTCTCATGTATTTTAGACTATCATAGTGATGGATTGAGTTCATCCTCACAACATACATATATCTAAGTTAGATAAAAGATAGCTAGCTTTTATCTTGGAGTTTTGAGTGTATTGTCGATTTGAAGTAGTACGTTTGCGTGTTGAGTTCTTGATTTTGAGTATTGAGTTCTCCCATATTGTAATTTAGTTTTTTTGATCCTCCGGTTTATTTGTTCATATTCATTTCAGAATAACCCATTTGAGAAGAGAATCTTTAAAAGAATCTTTTTTTGTCTTAAACTAATTCTCCGAGAAAAAGTGAGAAGAGTTTTTGGGTCATTGATGTGGTGCACTTAAAGCCCCATGAAGGGACTCTTCTACTTAGTGCGCTTTCGAACATGCTAGGCACTTAAAACTAGTTGCGATCATACAAGTTTTGTCACGCTCTCAGTTACCCCTGAGACACAAACACGGGACCTAGACACAAGTATCACCAAAACTTAACCGGGTGGCCCATACCATGAGCATACTAAAGATTATAAATTGGCCCGGAACTAAATCTTAATTAAAATGAAAAGATGGGGAATGCCCATTTATTATAACTGAGATATATGAAAACTGATGAGTTTAATACAAAGAAGATGTTATCTCAATACTAAGCTGAAACAAACTATGTTTGAATATAGCCTCTAACTTACTAGAAATGATGGGCCAAGCCCCAACTAAATTTAGAAAAATTGAAACTAGGAAACTACTGAAAACGATCTCATGACTATTTTCCTCGGAGAATGAAGGCTCACCAATTTTGCTGAACTGGAGATCCAAAATCGATCTAAATGTGATCTGGATGCTGAGAACTAGAACCTACATCACGAGAAGAGATAGCACACATATGCGCTAGTACATGAAAGGTACGGAGCATGTAGGATAAAGTAAAGTTGAAATAATACATGATTGAACAACCACAAAAGCAAGTATAATATTCTGAACATGATACACTAAATGCCGAGCTTATTAGATGCAATGACCAGTTTTATAACATACTGAGACTGAATACAGACTGAACTGTAAATATGGTCAATGCAATAATAGAAGTCAAACTAAGTTGTGGGAGGTACCAATACCGATAATAAAATCACATGAGCTAAATGTGGAGTCCGATGTATACTCCCCATTAAGAGGACCCAATATACCATGTTAGAGGTATAAAGGCATGCTGACGTGATCACTAAACTGATGCCTACAGATGGGACTTACAAACTACTTGGCTAGTAGATATAGGACTATTTGGGTACGCTGAACCATGGTCCAACTCAGTATTATGCTACACTCAATGAATTAAGTGGTTAACTGATTATAACTAAATTTATGTAAATACTGGAAAGCTCAAACTGAACATGCAAACTAAGAATGCAATAATAATCTGATAGTGATGCATTAAAAACTGAGGCATGTATAAGTGAATAACTGATATATATGATCTAGCATGTGTAATTCAAGAACTAAAGAAATACATATCTAGGATTCTTAAATTCACGCAATAAGCCTACTAGAAACATGATAATCTTATTTGGAACACATTAATAACTACTTCATGATAATATGCTGAAATTCTAGAAACCCAGGGTCTATTCATAATGAGGGAATCAATAAACTTACTAAATTCTAGGGACTCAATGGGAGAAAGGAACGCACTGTGAAATTACACATACCTAGTGATGAATTCCATGGAGAAATATTTAGATTTCAGGGCTGAAACTGATGGAACGTTGTTGCATTCTTGAACAAGGGTTCTTGACCTTTTTCTTATCTCTTGCTTCTAATATTCAATGTTTTGATTAATGATTCGACTTAGGGAAGTTTTAGTTACGTTTCTAGGCTTAAATAACTAAAAACTCATAATTTAGGATCTAAACGGCGTACCCTTGAGGTTAAATGAAATAGGAAAAAATAAAAACACCCCAGGTTTAACTTCTGTCAAAGTAATCAACAGACCTAATCCACAAACCGTGTTCCTACATATGGTCCGTAGGCCCTGGCCATCGTTTTGTTTAGAGAATAGGTTTGTGGACCAAGATTGACAGACCAGGTCCACGGATCGTGGTCCTACCTACGGCTCGTAGGTCATAATCGTTGTTTGGTTTAGAGAATGAGTCTGTCCATCGTGATTAATGGACCTGGTCCACCGATCGTGGTCCGACCTACGATTTGTCATATTCCTTAGTTATTTGCTTCAGAGAATGAGTTTTAAGGATAAATATCGATAGACCTAGCCCACAGACCGTGTTCCTACTTATGGTCGACAAGTCCTAACCGTTGTTTGGGATCTTTGAGTTTTATGTGTACCACGTTCCACGAACCTGGTCCACAGACCTTTCTCCAACCTATGATCCACAAGTTGCCTCCGTAGGTGGAACCTATACATCTGGAAAATCTGAGTTCTAGTCTAAGTTGAATTCCCATGAACCCATGTGAAATCCATAATTTCAAGAATGGACATATGATAAAGAATTTAAATAATGAAAGATTAGTTGATGAAGATGTACACATTCTTTATGAAAAATTATTTATGTTGCTACGAGAGTGAAACATCTATGTTGTTGTTGTGAAATTATTTCTCACATACAAACGAAAGCATGACTATGAAAGAATTCTCTCACATAAAGTATTCTTAGAGTTGAAAGGATTTCTCAACTAAAATTTGAGTCAAGATTTAGGAGTCATTTTAATTATGTCTCTAGATTGGATTTGTTGCTTAATTGACCTTTCAGTGTGTGATAATATGACTTTATCTTGGGTTTGCTATTTGATGTGCTTTTCAATGGATAATGAGAAAAGATTGATACTGACTATTCTGTGGGATTTACACTTAGCACCGAGAGCATATTGATATCGAAGCTTAATTGTAACTTTAGGTCTAGTTTATAGTAGCCATTTGTTTCTCCCATACCTATGTGCCCCCAAAGGATGATTGTCCTAGATAGGCATTTGTTTTTTATCCATGTCAGCTAGATTTTCAAGGTCTTACCTTGGCAAGAAGAACTTATTTTTTCGGTTACGGGTAGATACTAGATTCCATGTTAATTGCTAAAATGGTTTTTAATGTTTGTGAGGTAATTGCATCTTCACATTATGGATAGGTTTTAAAAGTGATAGGGCGTTACTTCGTGAGAAATATCACACGAATGGTTTAAGGATGTTAGCTTGCGTTGACTATGTTTTATGACTTGTATTTCTAACCCTTTTTCCTCATGATTTATCTTGGTCATTGCATATCAAGAAAATGTCTTTTTAGGATTTTTTCATACTTTTATTTATTTTAATAATACTTTGTACATTTTTGAACTAACACATACTCCAGCCTACATTCTTATAAAAGTATCGGTTTCGACGCTAAAAAATTGCTTCACCGTTGTCTAGAGTTCACTAATGTAGAGTTGAAGATTGGTGAGTACTTATGTTCCTTGGACTAAGCTTTATTGCATATTGTTCTTTACTCTTTTTAGTATTGTATCACATGAACGGGTTACATCCTAATTAATCTTGATGTACGAGATGTCTTTGAGACTATGTTGTACTTCCTCTGCATTTCATAAACTATTATGTTTTTAAATTATCTTTTAAAATATCCTGATTCGCTATTATGTTGTATGAAGTATGCTAGGTGGCTTCTGCAGGGCCTCTCGGTGTCTTTTACTCCATATCATGCCGCGAATATACTTTGGGTCAAAACAGTCCTTCAGTCTAATGATTGATACTAGGTGAAATAGATCTAGAGTATCAATTTTATCGACATAAACAGGGGTAAAAGGCAGAGATATAGACAAATGTAGAGGAAAAGGGACTGAGACACCAACCAAGAATGGACCTCGAGACATCTTTCACCTTTTTTGAGTTCATATTTTGATATAAAGGAATCTTGGAGACCATGTATTTAGCCTCACTACTTTCAAATCTGAGAGTGAGCTAGTTGTATTAGATTTGCACAAATCTTTTAAATTTGACTTTCTTTCTGGAACATTAATACTATTAATTATTCTATAGTTATTTTTACTCTTAAATTTTTTTGGGTAAGAGGGTACTATTCGAAGAGTATAGTTAGATAGACTTCAATTTATGATTTATTTAGTGACTTTAAAATAGTTTTCTTTTTGCCTATATATTTTTTATAGAATTGTTAGATGGTATAGTATTAATGTGGGTGGTATTCATGGTGGTTTGAATTGTGAGATCATCAGTTTAGACCATTATTATTATGAGCTTTCATTAGTTAGACCAAGGGCTTCTTTGATCATAAGTGATTTGGATTGTCGGCCACACCTACGGTGTAGAGCAAAGGCACACCACTTTTAGTATATTAAGACTTAAACCAAAAATTTAGAGGCGAACCTACAAATATATAGTTTATGATTCCCATTGATATGTTAATATAATTCTCCATTAGAATAACTATATTTACAGCCAAATAAAATATCCACAAATAATGAGTAGATTTTTTAAATTCACATATCTCATAACTATCGCAATAGATTTATCCTAGTATTAATTGGTGGAAAGAAGTGAAAATAACAAATACGCAAACTATTCTTTAATTAAAATAAGATAAAATATTCTTTAAGTTTTCATTATTATAAAATAAGTATTCTCTTAACCTCAAACATGTCTTAATTTTTTCATCTAACAAGGACATGTGCAAAATCGTAGGACACAATGTGGTTTACATCCTCAAGAACATTTACCCAAATAAATATTGTCTTTATTAAAAGAAACACTACTTATTCCCTCAATACATCCACAAATTTTGTCAGTACAAATAAAAATTCCAAGTTGACAAGAAGGAACACAATATTGTGTTGTTTGACACTTTTGATCTTTTCTGAATACTATACATTATTGTGAACCTATGTCAAAAATAAAAATAAATGTTAATGTCATTATTTCAAGTAAATGCATTGACAATACATAGAAATAAAACATATATAATTTTTTCAAAAAAACTACCATTATTTTTTAAAAATAAATCTAATAAAAATTCAAAATGTTAACCTTTATGTGTGTGTATAAAGAAGATAATTTATTTACATAGCATATATGAAGAGATATTGAGAGGAAAAAGTAAAGTTAAGAAGAGGGGAAAAGGAGAAGAAACTTTATAGAGCAAAATGAACACCTAAAGAATAATGAATACAATGGTTGATTCATTCTTCATCTTTTATACAAAGTAACTATTTCTCAAATCCCAATGATGATATTTTTATTTTTATATATTGTTTCAAAGTAAAAGTCTTCTTACATATAAGACATAAGTTGTATACCAACATTCCAAGTGAATTCAATCATTAAATTTAAAATCTAAAAAAAGTGGATAAATTAAAAATTAATCAACTAGTGAACTATTCTTTGAAAGATGGAAAAGAATATTAATTAGTTTTTGCACTTATATTTAGAGTTTAAATAAAATTATATTTATGTAATCTATATTGTTGACATTCATATTGTCCGACTTATATCTAATTTGTTAACCATTTGGTCAAATAAATATTTTAAAAATAGATTTCCTTTATTTATATTTGTAAACTATTATTTAATTTTTATCTAAATTATTAGTACTTTTCACAACCTCAACTATTCTGATTAGCCCAAACACTTAACAAATTGGTCTTTGAACCAGCTAAACCTGACACAAACCCAATATAATTTAATAAAACCAAGTATATTTTTTTAATTTAAGAGAATAGTTTAGAAATAAATGAATTGAGTCCCCATAAATGAAACTCAATCATCTAAATTCCCCTTAGAATTGAAAGTCACCATATAAAAACTCTAAAACAATCCAAGTACGATACAACCCTAAAGCTATACATAACTAAAGTCAATAGTCCATCTTTAAACAAATGGATACAAAAATGTGTCACGACCCAAAAGGGCGCGAATGGCACCCACAATTATCCTACTACACTGTTTGTGATGCGAAAACCAACCCATCCAATTCTCAACGTTTTCAACATAAATAACAACATATAATGCGGAAGACTTAAAACCATTAATGAAAAATCAATTAAAAGACTTATAAAAATCAATATATTATTCCCAAAAATTTGGAAGTCATCACCCCCAAGAACATCTAACTCAATTACTAATTAAAAGTATCTAAGAAGCTAAAATAAGTAAAAAAATCTAGTCCATGCGGATCTCAAGGCCACAAGACATGAGGAGGAAGTCCAGTCCAAGCTAGAAGCAATAGCTCACCCTGAAATCTGGCGTGATGACGACTGGCTAGAGTTGCGGCTAATTGAACGACGATGGCAGTTGTTGTACTCACAATGACAAAGAGAAAACATACAAGTAGGGATCAGTACAAACACAAGTACTGAGTAGGTTCATCGGCCAACTCAAAATAGAAAACAAGTCTATATCAAATAAATCATAAATCAACTCCATATACTTGCAAATTGTAGCAAACAACAAGTTCTATATTCATTAATAAGACCCGTTCAAGTCACCCATGAGGACTCATAGCCTCAATGGCCATAACATTTGGGAATTAGGTCATTAGATTGAGTATATTAACGTACTTTCAAGATTCATTATGTATTCCTCGTGTCGGTCGTGACACTTCCTCACCATGTAATACGTGTCAGTTCGTGACACACGTTCCCCTCGAATTCTACGTGCGGTTCGTGACACTCGATCCCGAATTCTACGTGTCGGTTCGTGGGGACACCCGCTACTACTATAATAGTGTCGGTTGTGGCAACCTGTAACTGATCATGCGAGGAAGAGGGATACCGGTTCTAACAGTTACTTGATTTAGTAGCCGGTATCTAGGGACATCCGAAGACACCCAATCTTCTTCTTCACAAACAAAATAGGAGCACACCAAGGGATGAACTCGGTCTAATAAAGCCTTTCCCTAACAATCTGGAGTTGGGCTTTACTCCCTTAAACTAATGCTGGAGCCATTCTATAAGGGGGTATGGGAAAATGGACGAGTACCCGGATCCAATTTCAATTGCAATGTAAATCCCTGTCGGGGCATACCGGGCCGGTCTGCAGGGAAAACATCCAGAAGAAACTCACGAACTACCGAAACCGGCACTTCAATCGAAGGTACTTGTGGTAGTTCTCATCCCTGAGATGTGCCAAGAACGCTAAACACCCTTACTAACCATTTTTTAGCACAAGAAAGGAGATAATACGAACTGGAGTGGAAAAGTGTAGTACCCTCCATACAAACGGATCTGTCCAGCTTGGACACGTTACAGTTTTAGCATTAAAATCTAAGAGTTGAAAAATGTGGAGAAAGAAGAAAGCCAAGTAATTACCCATAAATTACATCAAACAACCATTCGAAGTGACCGAGTCTCCATTGAGTATTTCTCCCCCCAAAAAAGTCACAGACCAAGAACTATATACCTTTTCAACTTCACAGAACTCACCCACCGAGTAGAAAGAAAAAACGAATGGCATGTGAAGCATTCAAATATAAATTAAGACCTTAGCAAAGAGGAAGATACATATGAAAGTGGAGCAAGGATCAAAATAATACAGAAGCCATGCAATTCCACAAACCAAAGATTACCGGTGATAACAGCATTTGAGCTCGCTAGACAGCCCCGGTAAAGCGTTAACAATGGGCCCCTATTCACCGCTGGTCTGCCTCGTTGGCCCCTACCTGTGGTGTTGCTGTAGTAGCTCCATTTTGTCAGTCACCCGGCTTTTTGGGTGACCCAGTACTCAGCCACCACGTCCTCCAGATACGACCCTCTACATGACCACCTCTACCTCTAGTATTGGGGGTTCTATAACTCTGTTTGGACAATTCCTCCTAATATGTCCAGTCTCCCCACCTCCATTACATTCTCTGTGGTCTAGCATAGGTCTCGTGAGACTGACGAGGTTTGGAATAACTCCAACCTCAGAGAAATGTGACCGGTCTGAGGGGACCCCCAAACTACAGTCTGTAGTGAAGGACTTAATTGGTCGGATGGTAACCCTTGAACCTGTTCCTATAGAGTAAGAAAAACCATTAAAAATTACATCCCCCCATTTCGAACCTTTTTTGATGTCGATGCATGTGAAGTAATCTGGCTTCACTCCATTCCACCTACTATCACAAGTCTACCACTTCTTGAAAGGATTTTGTTTTTTTTTGTGTGCCGCTTACCTGTAAGGGAAATCGCCAATTCTACCTCAACCCTTCTCAAAACAGAGAAACCCGCTTGTGGACTGGAAACATTAGTGGGTGGCATTACCTGGATAATGCGCGGAAACTTAGCCTCAATGTACAGTAATCGACATCCTGACCTGCTCTAGGCTCAGAACTACATCTATTTTCCTATGCCTCAAAAGTCCGGGAGGAATATACTTCTCCATAAACAAGATAAAGAATGAGCCCCCCAAAGTCATAGGGGCTGCATCTGTGATTGAAA
Source organism: Solanum habrochaites (assembly GCA_027704765.1). NCBI lineage: Eukaryota > Viridiplantae > Streptophyta > Magnoliopsida > Solanales > Solanaceae > Solanum > Solanum habrochaites. The sequence continues at coordinate 37,942,416 of JAKWJA010002496.1, read as the reverse complement.
ATCAACCTGTGACCGCCACCCACATTTGGCTTTCCTTGAAACTGATAAGTCACAAAACTTCAACCCAAAAAACCGTTTACTATAACCCTTGTGGTAGATCAGACAGTCAACCAGGAAAATCGTTAGGCATTCTCGATTAAGCACCCTTGAAGACTGGAGGGTTTCATTTAAAGAAATTACTGAAAAGTTCATGCTGTCATTTGTCATTAAAGGCCCTATGGTTGTGGTCAGACGAGGAAACGTACCTATTTCAATTAGGCATCCATTGCAGGGGAGCCATAGGTAGCTGCATGTTGTATCTCGGAACCGGAGTATGAGGTGTTGGTGCCAGAAAACACTGGAGGCGTTTGGCCCTGATCAGATAACCCTGCTAAAAATAAGCAAGAAACCTGATTGATCATCTCTGGGGTAAGGTTGGGGTGGCAATTCCTCATTCTGCACTTGCTCAGTTTCCCCTCCTCACCCTCTTCTGACTGACTTCCTCAGTCGGTGGAGGAGTCACGCCCTAGTACCAGAGGGACAGGGCTTGTCCTCTTCCTAAGAGGACGTGCCTCACACGACCTCTACCAAGGACCTTGCCACTGCTCCTCTTTGAGCTGAAAACGCCAAGTGGCTGGCTTAGACGCACCCTGTCATGCCGGTTGGTGATGGTGTTGGCGAGAGTCGTTGCTCTAGTCTAACCATCTGAGAAAATAGAGTAAGATGTCAGATACCAATTCGTACTCACCTAGTACCCAATTGGATCCAAGTAATAGGACGGACAAGAAAGAAAGACAGAATGGAATTTCCTAATGTCTATATAGCCTCTCAAAAGAAACATTTAAAGGTTGTCCCCCTACCGTTCCTTAAAGACTCTAATAGGACCTGTTTTGTGTGATGAGACAACGAAACCTAATGCTCTGATTACCAAGTTTGTCATGAACCAAAATGGGCCGCGACTGCGCAACCCACACTGTATCTCTATGTGAGGCGAACCAAACCATCCAATTCCCAACGTTTCAGACCATACAGAACATATATGCGGAAGACTTAAAAATCATAATGAAAAATCGATTAAATAACTTATAAAACTCAATTACTATTATTCCCAAAATTGGAAGTCAATCAACACAAGAAATTTATCCTTCAATACTAATTCTAAGAGTATCTAAGAAGCTAAAATACGTAAAAAAAAAGATAGTCCATGCCAGATTCAAGGCATCCAAGGAATGACGAGGAAGATCCAGTCCAAGCTAGAATAATAGCTCACCCTGAAATTTGTCTGGCTGCAGCTGGCTAGAGTTGCGGCTTATTGAAGACGATTGGCACGTTTGCGCACTCCACAATGACAAGAGAGAACATTACAAGTAGGATCAGTACAACACAAGTACGAGTAGGTATCATCGGCCAACTCAAAATAGAAAACCAGTAATATTTCAAACATATATAATCAACTACAATAATCAATTGTAGCAACAACAAGTTCTATAATCATTAAAAGCACCGTCAAGTTTCACCCATGAGGACTCAAGCCTCAAATGCCATACCATTTGGGAATAGGTTTCATTAGATGAGTATATTAACGTCTTTCAAGATTCACAGTGTTGTTATTTCTCTCGTGTCGGTAAGTGACACTCCACTCCATTGTATACGTGTGTCGTCTGACCCGTTCCCCTAATCTACGTGTCGGTTAATGCACACGATCCCCTAATTTATACGTGTTTCGGTTTTGACACTGATCCACTGATACATATACGTGGCGGTTTGTGACACCCGATTCACAATTTATACGTGTCGGTTCGTGCACACCCGTTCCACTACTCTCATCACTTTAGTCATCAAGAATTCTTTTAACAAGGGCGATCATCATACATAACAACGAAGCAATTAGGGTTTTTCAAAGATTAGGATCATAGCTTCATCATGCTTATTTGACTCAAAGTATATTAATCACATTCATAACAAAGTATACAATAAGCATATAGAAGGGTGTACAATACTACACCCAATACATATCATTCGCTATTAAGAGTTGACTACGAAGAGCATTAAACCCATAACCTACTCCATCTAAAGAATTCGTGATCAATGCAAGCTAAATCTTCAAAGTCTTTGCGTTCCTCTTCGTTATTCTCTTTCTCTGTTCGTTTCTCCCTCGCGCTCTATCTGTTATTCTATTTTTCTTATCAAAACCTTTTTCTGTCTTTTACCCTAATAATCAATAAGAAGTACAAAAGATGATAAAATACCCCGCTACTTGTTTCATGGTTCTCCCTTTAACCCCCAAGTAATTAATTATTTAACATTAAACCAATAACTTTATAATTATAAGCAGGAATGAGTCCAAAACGCCCCTTGAAATATTAACGAAATCTGACCCAGTCAGGTCACGCAGCCTTGTGACGGCCCGTGTGCACAGCGACGGTCCGTCCTGCTGCTTACCGTCACGAAGTTTAGAGACTACCCAAGTCATTAAGAGTCTGTGACGGCCCGTCATGCCTGAGACAGTCCGTCCTGCCACCCCGTCGTGACGTTCAGAGAGTCGATCTCAGTACCCAAATTCTAAATTCTAAGTGTTTTGGAACGAGACCCTCACGACGGTCCGTCGTGCCCGTGACAGTTTGTCGTGGGATCCGTCGACTCAGCCAGTTTTTCCAGAAATAAAATCTGCTGCTCAAAACGACTAAACAGGTCGTTACAAAATGTATATAAATGCATTGAAGCTGAAAAGATAAATCTTACTCTTAGACTCGAAATAAAATGTCTCTCTACTAAGGTCTCGGATTGGTCAGTACAAGATTTATTGCACTCAACATTACAAGAAACAAGTGCAATATCAGTACACAACCACCATGTAAATGTGGGATCACGCGACCGATTCAACATATGTATATAAGGAGTTAACTAGGCAAATAGTAATCATTAGTAATATACTGTATATAAAAACAATTACCAACTAAATATAGACTATAAATCACATAACATGAAACGACAATACAAGAACAAACCAATGCATAAATATGTCCCACATGATCATAATACAAATATCGGTCCTCTCATGGAACCTCAACCTAATGAATGGTCCTCTCACACAACTTAAGCCCAACTCTAGTATCATACATGTCATAGAATTCGAGCCAACAATATATAATCATACCATGCGTGGTATCCGAGAAAATAAACAATATCTTTTACCAATATGGTACCTGAGCCAACTAACAGACACATCAAGAATGTATAAAAATAACACAACAATCATGTATAATCAAATAGTACAATGAACAAGGCCATTTAAACTCACAAATCACAACACCAAGTTTATTTCATATGCTTCTTAGCATACATTGGACAATATGACACTAAAAACAATAAACATTCATTTATACATAATCTTGGAGCATACAACCATCACTTATATTAAAAAAAGTCATATATAATTTTTTTCACACTCCACCTTAATATAATATTTGAAAATTATCTCAGTCTTATGCGGAATATCATAAATGAAACTTTAAAAAAAGACTTGGTGAAGATATAAAAATAATCTTCTCTTTAACGTCATATTGTATGGTAGAGTGTATAAGAATAATGCAAAATAAGGTGCGTTCTGTTCGTAATGCTTGCATTTAGTATGCAGCATTATTTTCTATATACATTGTTTGATTTGAGTAATAGAAAAAAACTAAATCTTTCATAATTTTTATTAAAAACATATATGTTTTTCAAATATACCTTTCAAACTTTATTAATTGTAAACTTCCCTTTACAATAAAGTTCTTGCAAAACATCAAAAATTTCTTGCCTATAACATCATTATCCTCTTTTATCTTATCCTTTTTTCCAAAAAATAATGTAAAAAAGAGTTATACGATTGCGTCGAATTTTGGTGAAAAGTTGACTTAATTTTTATCAAATTTATCGTCATAATATTAAAAAAATTGATTAAAATATATTGAAATTGGATTTTATTTTTTATTTTATTTTAAAAAAATGACATTTAAGAGGTCATAAAGCCTATTAAGACACCAAAAAAATTAAAAGACACCGAAAAGCAAATTAAAATAAAAACAAAAACTTAAGACAACAAAAAAAATGAAAAGTCTTAAAGGATAGTTTTGTAATTATTTAATCTAATGCAAGTGTTAAAATGCAATGTATTACTAACTAGAACTCGTTGATATTAGTAATGCAAGTTAATACTCAATAGAGCGTATAACTAATTAGTTATACATGACATGAAAAAATATACCAAACAAGATACTACTAATATACACATCTAATACATGTATTATATATTCTAATAAACTCTACTAAACAACCCCTTAAGTATTCATAATTCCGTAAATATGAAACCTCACAAATTAGTAAACATGTTATTTCTTATGTTTTTAAACACATAGCTAGTACAACTTATCTACAATATGGATCAACCAAACCACATGGTGTGGTTACCAATTTTTTTATATTGATTTTAGCTGGAAACCTGCTTTAGTATAACACAAATCAATACCACATGTTACATACAATTTGACTTATTATTTTAAAAAATGAAACTTAGAAGATGGCATGGTCTCCAATACTATCCAGATTTGAGCATTGCATAATTCATTTTCGGAGGCAATATTTTCAATAAGATTTTTTTTTATTCTCAGGATTCAAGCTCAAACTGTTTGATTTGTTCTCTTCTGTTGTGCAAACATAGGATAAATTTCGCTACGTATATAACTTGATCCCATTTTTCTTTTTTATTTAGGTTAGAAACTATTTTCAATACATTAATATGGCCCCTCAGACGGTAAACAAGAGTTGTCACAATAGAAAAGAGAAAAAAAGAAATGACTATGACGAATTGATGACTATTTCTTTTTAAACAATCTATATTTTTCACATGACATGATCAACGTTTGATAGATTATCCAACCCTGAGCAATCTTTTTTATTGATGGGGGTTTGATTTGTTAATGGGCATTTGTTTAGTCATTTGGCATTTTTTTAGCTATGCATTACACACCTCATTTTAGTTAGAGATCAAAACTGGACCTGAAATAGACTAGACTTCTAGTAAGAGTAGGTGCGATTTATGTTGAGGAGAGTTATTCACAAGCAGTGGTTATGAGATCTTTCTTGTTCCGTCCATAAGAGGATGTTGTACTAGTGGATTGAATAACCTTTTTCTTAGTGCCAACAACGTAGCAAGGGCTCTACCTCTCGCATAAAGTCCTATGCTCTTATCGTCAACCTTCGTGGCTTTTTGCTCCATATGGTGGTCTATCACCTCTATTGGAGAGAAAAACTTTTTTATTGTCAGAATATCCCTCTATGTTAATCACTATACAAAACCTACTATAGTCGGACTAATTTTAATACACTCCATCAAAAATATACTATTAAGTTTAACTCATTTTAACATTTTCTGCAAAAGGGCATCACATAAAGCTTACTAAGGGCTCGTTTGGATGGACTTAATAAAAACAACTTTAAAAAAGTACTTTTTAAAGTGCTGAAACTATTTGTAAAATAAAGCAGGATGCGTTTGGTAAAGTGCTTGAAATAAATAAAAAGTTGTTGATGTGTTGGCAAGTGCGATAAAACCACTTTTTAAATCAAAATGTATTGAAACTACCCTAAAAGTGTTAACATAATAAAAGTTAATTAGTTAATTATTTTACAGCCATAAATAATGATTAGTTTGCTATAATCACATTAGTTTCGTTCTCACCAACTAATTATTTATAAGAGGAAAGTAACTTATTATAGATTTTAAAAGATATCTAATTGAATGATCAAAGAACGATTTAAGATTTATTTTCGAGTTTACATACATAAAGTAATAATACTGTCTATCATTCACATATTTCTTTATTATCACAAATTATTTATAACAGGCTTAATTTTAATGGAAAAAATGAAGAGAGGAATATAATTTTTATTTATTCAACATATATCGGCATCAACGAGAGAAAAAAGGAAGAAAGTTAATAGAAAAAATAATCGAAAAAACGTACTTCAAGGTTTATATTAATTCAAATTGGAAGAACATGAAGAAGTTCCGTAGTTATGCAAAAACGTGGGAAAGGAAAAAATGGAAGGAAAAGAGTTTAGGGTTATGTGGGTAATTTGGAGATTGTTATAAAATATTAATGGGAAAAAAGGTTAAAAATGTGGTCACTTTAAAACAAACTTATAGGCTAAAAAAAAAAAAACCACCCCTACCCAGCTTTTAACTTTTGGGCTTAAAATAAGTTTTTTTTAAAACTTAAAATAAGTTATTTGAGTACTGCAAATAATAACAAGTAAAAACAGCTTTTAAGTCGTTTGACCAACTTTAAGCTGAAGCCCAAAAGTCTCTAAGACATTTATATCGTTCTATATCAAAACAATTCATTATCTCAAAAATTTTAAAAATTATTCGACCAACTAATCTCAAAAGAATCACCTCGAAACTTCTACCTCGGCTTTATCACAAAAACTTTAATATACATAATAGAATTCTAAACCTTTATCACACTAAATATTTTATTTATAGCGAATCTTACAATAAAAAAAAATGTATACCTATATGCGTTTCACCTCTCTCTCTGACAATACTTTCTACTTAGAACATTAAACTCAAACCTTATTTAAACTCCATATTCTATTTAAGCAATTGTTAAAATAAAAAGGAGAAGACTTTTAGATTGTATTATTGTGGTTTTCACCAAAAACCAATATTTTTAGCTAAATTGGCTTTTCCCTATTCCATTAATATGTTTAATTTTTTTTTCTTTTTAAAAAGGGAGAGTAGTCAAAAAAAAAAAAGACAAAACCCCAATCCCTATTGAATACATGAGAACCTTTTTCTTCTTCTTCTTGTTGTTGGGGGATAAGGAGCCAATAAGGGTTTTCTCTTCTCAATTTCTCTCTTCTTTTTCTTCTCTATAGAGAAAGAGAGAGTTCTTCAAAGAAAATCTCTTCTTCTTCTTCATATCCCTTTTGGGGTTGAAGAAAAAAGAAGGAAAAAAACAAAGAGAGAGCAACAAAAAACCCTTTTGTATTACAATTTTTGGGATGACATATATTACCATCCGTTCATACGATCTTTCTAGGGATTTTTTTTTTTTACATTTTAACAATGGATTTGGGTTCTTCTGCTTATTTGTCAATGGTGGATCCTTTCTTTGTTGAAGCCCTTTCAAAAACCACGTTAACGTCTTACCAGTAACGTTGAGGGAGATTAGAAATAAAAAACTAGATGTGAACGTTCGACGAATTTCTGTAAACTTGAGTTGTGGGTGTTTCTTATTTGTTGGGGTTAGGTTTTGGGGTTTCATTTTTTTAAAAAAAAATTTGTGTGGAATTGGGTTTGTTTTTGGTTTTGCTGATCTGGGTTTGTTGTGTATGTTGAAAATTATGGATATAGTTGTAGATCTGAATCTGATGATAATCATTTGAGCTTGTTTATGTGTATAATGTGTAATTAATATCTGTGTTAGTAATTTTGTGGGGTTTTAGAAGTTGAATTTAGTTGCAGATAAGCTAAATATCCTGTTGGGAGAATGGGTGATTAGTTTCTGTATGTTTTTGTTAGCTGAGGTCTATGGAAGAAGCCTCTATACCTCCTAAGGTAGGGGTAATGTCTTTATGATCCACAAACACCACAACACTAGGTAGTTGGGTATGTTGTTGTATGTGGACTTACTATTATGGATGAAGATATATGTTGCCTAAGAGTTGGCGTTTGGGTTTTATGTGCCATTGATTTGCTTCCCTGCTTGACTGATAGCATGAATGTTTCATATCGATTTAGTGTTATAGTACTAGAAAAAGTTGTATGATGTGATTATGTCTGTGAGAGTATTACAATGGTAATTAGCATAGAAGTTGAAGATTTATTGCTTTGGCTGAAATTTGTATGATGTTTATTAGAGAGAAATTTATTAGTTTATCTTTAGTGCCAGTACTAGTTATTTCACATCAGTTCATATTTATTTGTCTGTGTGCAGAGCTCTTCTTTTGGCAGGTGTTACATTAGATTATTATGCACCAACTTGCTCATTGTATGATATTTGTGTGCTTTTATCCACATAATAATAACTCTATAGACAAAATTATTTATGTCTGATTTTTCCTTGCTGTTTGGCCAGTTCTAAGAATGGAACATGACATTCAGAAGTTCTTGCAAACTTTTGACGTGCAACAGTTTGAGTTCCCACATTTTCCGACTTCCTACCTTCGACTTGCTGCGCACCGTGTTGCTCAACACTATGGTTTGCAGACTATGGTACAGGATAATGTTGTGGATGGTCAGGGAGCCAAAATCCTGGTGACAAGAAATCCTGAAAGCAAAATTACCCCTGACTGGGTTATCGGACGTCCCACCTAAAAACAATCTGACAGTGACAAATACGAGAAGATTGAAAATAGTCATTACAACCAAGGCAGAGAGTAACACCTCTCGAACAGATTGTGATGAATTGGGTGCAAACGCGAGTCAAGTAAGAAAGAACTGTGGAAGAGAGAGAGAAAGAGTGTGACAGGGCACGTGCACGCATTTTTAATAGTCTATTAACTCTGAGACTAGAGGACATCGGTTCGTGTGCTTCTGACCTCAAGAACCAACATAGAGAGAATGAATCGCCAAACAGGTTACTCTTGGATATGGAGAGAAAAAGCATCAGCACAGAAAGGTGGTACTTTTCCCGAGTTTCCATCTTTAGGGACAGGGTGAGGAAAGAAGCTTGAGTTAAACCTGATTATGACCGGAATTATGTTAGGTAGTTATTGTCCATTTGCAACTAGTTGTTATCTTCTGTATTATTATGCTTAACGCTTCATCTCAGTTACCTTCTATATTTCCACAAACCAAGGATATATATGGTCTGATAATTTTTTATTATCATCATATAGTGTTTGAAGATTGGTACCAATGTCTTTCAAACTGGAGGAGCATTGTGAAGAGTGGTCCCAATCTGGTCAGTTCTTGTAGCAGTGGCACCTTTTGATGTGCAGAAGTTTAAGCCTCCATATGTACATTACGATGCTGTTTTTCCTCAGATGAGTCAGCTGCCCAGTGCTCAAGCTTCACCAAATTACAGGAGCCCTTTTCTTAGCCCATACCATGCCACGGGATTCAATCAAACCCTCAATGATGGAGTATTCATGCAGTGGCCAACCTAGAGCATGATTTATGCACATTCATATAATCAAGTTAGGCATGCCTTCTTTCAGGTACTGATCAGCTTCTTGTCCCTTGGATATTACTTTCTTTCTTGAGTTGAATCGGCAATCATTATGACTCAAATATATCTGGTGCCTTGTTCTATGAAGCACCAATAATTTTGTTGTATGACTCTATTAGGAGCCTTTTTTGGTCATAAAACGAGTAATGGCCAAATAATATTTCAACAGCTCACCAAAGGATCCACTTGTATCAAATTATATAATTTTTTGTTTTGGCATATATGAGAACTTGGTTTGGAAGCTAAGGTGAATGGAATAATCAATCTTATGTTTTTCATAATTAAGATGTTGCATACAAACTGAGTGCCACATATAGAAGCGTTCCTCTAGGGTCTCTTTCATATTTCGTGGCATTAATAATGTCATCTATAAATTGGCAGTTATCCTAAGCTCTATGTTGGACTGCTGGTTCTTTACATCATAAATCATAGGTTCTAGTTGGTCTCGTTGTTTGTTCTAGAGGCTCCTAGTATTATTGGTAGATGCTAATAAACATAAAAATCTTGAAATTTTGTATTCTTTTCTTGGCTTTGCATTTTGACCAACTATATTCCTATGAATATACCTATTAGGAGAAATAACCACTGCTCTATTTCTTAGCAAATATTATCAGGGTATGCATATTAGTATGAGATATCCTTTTTGAGTCTCAAATACAGCAACAATTGCCATTAGTTGTCCGAAAATGGGACAATTATTTTAGTAAGTGACCCTTTTTTTATTTGTTTTCCAACTGATGGAGACCTCAAGACTGGTGATTCCTTTTTGAGCAAGCCGAAAAATCTTCTGAGAAAACTGGACCAACAACAACATACCCAGCGTTATCCAACAAATGGGGTTTGGAGAGGTAGAGTCTGAAGCCTTACTCCTAACTTATGAAGGTAGGGGTCTAGAGAGCTAGCTTCTGCAGCCTTAACCCCTTTACCTCTTGAAGGTGAAGGGGCTGTTTCCGATAGACCCTCAGCTAAAGTAAATGGGAAAACTAAACCACACTGTTAGATTGTGAGTCATTGCAAATGTTATATGGTTGTCTATGGTTTGTATGTCTGTAAGGTAGAGAAAATATGAGTGAACATTAGGGTCAAGTCCAGTGTTATCTGAAAGGGTAACAACTTTCAGAAATGGGGACCTAAAAAGGTGCATTTGCATAAATTAGCCCTTTGTTCATGTTGTTTATCTCTGGTTTATTTATCAAGTTCTATTTATAATTTTGTGAGAATTTGTGTGATATCTCTTTAGTAAAGGGTCAATACTTGTTCACACCGAGTGGTAACCATGTTAAAATTGTTTAATGAAGTGGAAGTATATATCAACTATGTACGTGATTAAAACATAGTTGTGGTGCGGATACTTAACTCAACGTCTCTTTTATCGTGTTTTGTTTGTTGCAGCCTTCTTTCTGTCAGCAACCGCTAAGCTTCGGATACTCCCAGAACCACAGTTGATATTGAAGATATTGGTGAATGTAATTTTTTTTCTCTCTTAGTGCTCTATCCTGGTGTAGGTTAAAAATGTTATACTCTATTAAACTTGGTGCTATGCATTATTAGACCCTTTTGCTTTTCATTTTTTGGAATTCAGTTCGAGTGGAAGAATTCAGTACTGACTTCATATGAACTACTATATGCATTTGCTATTATTACTCCCTTACTATTAATTATTTTGTCTTGTATAACTTTACATTCATTAATCAGATATAGAAAAGAAATTTCCAGATAGTAGTTATCTCTCATCCACGACTGGCCATACCGGTTCGGTAAACCACTTGAGATGGAATGGCTATTGTGTCAATGGGAGTGTTACTCGATGGACACCCATGACGGACCGTCGTGCCTACGACAGACCGTGCATGGTTCCGTCTTGCACTCTGTACTTCTGCACTGTCATTTCTTTTCTATTGTTTTCTGCTTCCTCTGTTACTAACTACTTCTCTATGTAGGTACAAATGGCACCTAAATAGGAGCGTGTCTACTCACGAGGGCGTTCCAAGTCAATCGCCTCATTGAACCGGCTTATCATAGGCTCAGATGATAAGCGTGACCCAGAGTACGTATCACTAGGCGCCGCACTCCTACCTCTGCTGCCCGCTCCACCAGAGTCATGCCCACGAGGGTGGAGCGCGGCATAGTCACCGCCTCCCAGTCTTAAGAGGAGCGCATACTAACCGGCACACCTTCTGGGTCTCCTGTACAGTCTGAGGAGCATCTGGCTCCGAGGATGCTTCCGGTTCTGAGAAAGTGTCTTGTTCTGAGGAGGTCTCTAGGTCTGAGGAGATCTCTGCTCCTACCATCGCATCCCAATCTTCCTGGTTTAATGAGACTAACAGTACTGACTCTACTCCAGTGCCCCATAATGGCTCCCCTCCGCGATTGTTGATCAGCCTAACCGGTGGTGTGTTGAGGGGAAATATCAGGTATACACAAATGCTAAGCCGCCGAATGAAAAGGGGGTCATGACCTGGACCCTGACACTAGAACGGCAGGTCCTTACGGTGAGTCTCCCCACAATGCCAGCTATTCATGAATTATTCACCAAGCATCGGCTGGAGTGGACGGCTCAGGATGTAGGCCACTATAGTGAGGAGATGGTCCGAGAGTTCTACTCCTCTTATGTGGCGACTCTCTGATCTAAGCTAGACAGGCGGGCAGTCCCCGCTAAACATTCTCCTTTAGGTTACGTCCGAGTCCGCAACAAGTGGGTTGACCTTTCCTTGCGGGCCATCCGCATGTATCTCCATGGCGCAGATGTTGATGCCACCCAGACACCTCTCACTATCGATGGTGAGGCTGCCGATTGCGTGCTGGAGCCCAAGATAAGTATCAAGAAGTCTAACCTCACCTTCAAAGCAAAGTTTTTATGGATACTGGTCCGACACTGCCTTTCCCCCACTACCGTTGATAATATTGTCACCTGGGATCGTGAAGTGCCGATGGAGGCGATGATTGTGGGGTTCGAGGTGGACTTTGAATGGCTACTACAGGCGGTGATGCACGAGAGGGCCTTCAAGGTCACTACTACTTACCCTTTCGCGTGCATGATTTTTGCTCTATGCAGGTTAAAATGAGTGCCCGTGTGGCACATTGATATGGTAAAGACATCGTCTGGAACAGTTGATATTGGCCTCATTTGGGATGAGGCCAACGAGTTGGTTCCCAACAGAGGGCCCCGTATATAAGGTGTTGTTGCGTAGGTGAGAACCGTGTCCACCCGGTCAGAGGAGGAGAACCTCACAACCAACCCTCCCCCACACACCTCCCGCCAACCAGCCTCCCCTTCTACCTCCCTCACCCTGCCCCTATAAAAATAACGCCAATCACTAAAGTCCGCCATCGAAACCTCCACAAAAACCCCAATCCCCAACAAAATGTTGCCTCCAGAACCTCCCACCCTACACCAAATAAACCCAACCCAAAACGAACACACCTAATCAACCCATCCCACTAACCCCCCTCGCAGTGATCGTAAACCCAAACCACCACTCCCCCCGACTACTCCCCCAACAACCTTCTTATCCTTCCTCCAGCGGACTCACCAACACAAGCCAAAGATCCCCTCATCCCCCCCCCCCTCCCCCCCCAAGCCCCATAACACTTCTCCTTACACTCCCTTTCAAAACATCACCCACTACTCCCCCCATACAAACCCTCAATCGACACACAACCATAACCCACTCCAAACTCCTTTACACCCACAGCCGTCCCAACACCCAATCTCGTAACCAACATCCTACGCTTCGCAAACTCCACCCCCACAACCCATTAAACCCCGCGGAAAATTCTCCTCGTCCCTCCCCCCCCCCCACACTCACCGCACAGCACCACAACGAATCTTACCTAACAAAACTCGCCCACACCTTAACCCTACTCCTTCCCCCCCCCCCCCCAGAAAACCCCCCACCTTAAACCACCCACCAACACCTTCCAAACACTACTATACCACACCCTCGCATACAAAACATCCCATACACACTTAATACACCCAATACACCAAACAAAACCCATGGGCATCCATATTTAACCCCAACACCACTTACCTACGCCCCAAAAACGCATACCACACCCAACCGCCGACTTCTAACATAACCCACATCAGGAGAACCAGCCCAACAAGAACTAGCCAATTCGCTCCCAGACTGCTCCTTTTATCGTTCAAACAAGTTATAACCCAAGAACAAGGCACAGGACCCTTCAATCAGAGAACCGCCCCCCACCGTCACAAATCCCCCGCACATTCACCAAAATCACACCCGCACTCACCAACTTCCCCCCACAAACCCTGTCCTCCCCCCCAGCTACACAAAAATCGCAACAAAATTCCCTTACCAAAACCAACACCCATACACGAAATATAGATAAAATCTTCAACCGAGACAAAACACCTCGATAGTCACTTCCCTATACGAAAAAGGCCAGGTTGGCCCCACAAACAAAATCAAATGGCCCCAAGGGGGCTAATCCGGAACATTTGAGACTGTCGAACACCAATCCAGTCGAACGAGATCACCCAGAAAAGCAGTCGTCCAGCAGACTGATCCGAACTCCCCCTTCCTGTAATGCCCATCTTTACAACTGGTCCCCTGCTAGGGTAAGGAAAACTTTGAGGCCCAAGTGGCCACACATTCTGTAACCACAATAGACTTGGATGCAGAGGGGATTACTGAGGTAGATGGAGCCACTTAGAGAGGAAGATGGCCCAACACCCAATGAGCGGAAGGTCATTGAGGTTCCACCAAGCTGGACGCTTTTGAGCTACGGGTTCTTGCTGCTGACCGCACCATATGTGATGTGGATGACGCTCGGATTTGTGGGAGAGAGTGTAGATCAGATTTAGGTACGATACTAGACGCTCGGGTCCCGGTGTCTGACGCCTCTTCTGCAGAGCCCGCTAGGGACACAATGTTTGCTACCTTGTTCTCCACTGCCACAGTGCCACCACCTCCACCACGAGAGCGTGACAAGAGGGACCAGACTAGAGATGAGGAGGAGTCCCGGGCTTGAAAGAAGGAGTGCCTTGAGTTGGAAGCTGCGAGGAGAGCCTCGCTTATTGTTGAGGAGGCCCGCCAGTTGAGGTCTATAGAGTTGGCTGCTAGAGAGTATGGCTCCTGAATTGATAAGGCATAGAGGAGCACTAAAACTGGTGCTGTTGTTGCTAAGGACTCTACTGAGATTGTCCTGACTACAGATAGAGCGGGTTCCGAGCAAACGGACCCGCCAACTTGTTGATTACCAGCACTTTGCGCCTCAATTTTACTTCACCTACAACCTTATTTTAGATACTTTTATGCATTGGGAACAATTGCATGTCATTTTATTGGGGGTGGGGTAAATGGAAAGGGAGTGCTAGGGTGAAGTCTGAGTAGCCCAACTCAGGATCCTCTCCTTGTGTTTTCTTTCCTGTATTCTTTATTCCCCAAGAGACTGGTTATTTTTATTGTTGACCGGCATGTTGGTATCTTTTGTACATGGTATATAAATGGAATTTGAAGCATGATGCCTAAACAAAATAAATCCTGATTTAAAGAAATGTAGCATGACTAGGTACAGTAACTGATAAATGTGTGTCTCTAAGCATGACATAGAGATACAACAGTGCATGACCCTAAATTTAAGACTCGAACAGGTGTCTGATAATCTGGTAGAGTAATGAGATGCCAAGTTAGTGTGAGGAAAATTTGAATAGTCCACTATTTGTACTAAGCTAGAACTTGCCTGGTTACTCCTGCTAAAAGTAAGCCGTAATAGACAATTAGGAAAGGATCATAGGCCCTTGTTCAATATAACCATTAGCCTAAATAACAGAAAAAACCCAAATAAAATTAATCCCTTCTTGACCGAAATGATTTGAGCTTAAAATAGATTTTTCTTTTTCACCCCAACTGATCTTTTTTGGGAACAATGTGTTAGCCCTGGTCCCTTCTTGGACATGTGCACCTCAGCTTATGTCAAAAGTATAAGTTGAGGGTGGCTAATGCAGAAAACAACCTTGTTATGTCCATGACCCAACTTTGGGTGTTATGTACCTTGACTCATGGGAAAGCCATGAGTAGAGGGTGACTATTAAGAGGAATACACTGGAAAGTGGGGTTGAAAGAATAAAGAGAGATAAAGACCAAAAGAAAAGTGACTCAAGAAAAGTTTAATGCAAGGATTTTTTTTTAAATTTTAAAAAATTAATGAAAGAGTAGAGTCAGTTATATAAAAGGAAAAAGAAGAGAGAATAGCAAGGTTGGAAAATATTAAGAAAAAGGGTGGAATAAAATGATAAAAAGGAAGGATACTTAGCCGTCATGAAGGGGAACAAGTCACTAAAATATATCTAAATATACCCTACCTGACCTTGACCCTAAGTTACAAGATAAGAATGTTTTATCATGATCATAAGAGTGCATTATGGTAAACTTAAAGTAGTAAAATTAAGGGCAAGCCTATTGCAACAAGTATAATGAGGTGAGAAGTTTTCTGGAGTGAGGAGGACACAGTTTGCTCATCGAAAAATTGTACCTTAGGAGAGGTCACAGATGATTGGTGTCGTGTTGTGGTGAGTTTTGGTGTTTTGATTCTGATCCACATAACAAGCATAATAGTGATAGAGCTGCGTAAAACATTTGAAAATAATTAGGAATTGATAGAATATGCAAAAAAAAGCTAAATAGAAGCCGTTGTGGCAATATTTTTGTGTGGAGTCCATATGTGTCCGCTTGAGGAGAAACAAAGAATTTAAGTTGAGGGTGTTGATGTAACGTGGTAACATGTACTTTCAATGATTTTTCATTAAGTTTAGTGTGTGTCTAAGGTTTTTTAAAATTGTTTTTATGTATTTTTCTCTTTGTTTTTAGGAAATCTGTCCAGAAGGAGAACATAGGAAAATTACGATGAAAAATTTAGAATTGGCGACCTATGGAGCCATCAACGGTACATCGTGACCTCGTTGGTCCCTAGGTGGCCACGTCGTATGAAGAAAAAGGTTGCTAAAGAGAGTTGGGGAATTCTGACCAAGTGTGGTGCTACGGAGTCTCTCGAGGGACCGTTAGAGCCACGACAGACCGTCCTGCACATCCGTCAATGTTAACAGAAAGTAGCCCCAGTACCCATCTCCAAAAATGTCTAAGTATGGAAGAACGGAAGACATTAACGGAATGTCATGCACATAAGGGATCGTCATCAATGTCCGTCGATGGTAACCGAAAGTTGGTGAAGAAAGCAGTAAAAAAAGGAGTTAAGTATGGAACGACGGAGGGCCTCGACGGTCCGTCGTGACCTCGACGGTATGTCGCTCGAGTCGTCGACTCAAATGCATTTTTGGGCTAATTTTCCTTAAATAGATTTCCCTCTTTTGTTAGGACTCTATTATTATAAATACTTGTAAAAACCTCGTTTTTAGGGTTAACACTTTGAGATTTGCTAGTTTTATTATTCTAGTGTTGATTTTTTTGGATTTTGTAAATCACTTATTTTACGGAATTGTTTATTTGCATTTTTTTGATTAACTCAAGTAATCTTCCGGATTTTTTTCATCTCACAGAGTCATGCATCATTTCTTATATCTTTAATATGATTTGTATGATTATTAACATTTGGGTTACTAAACTACTTACTTGGGTTGTGAACCATGGTTAACGAACAAGGTAAAACCTGCTAAACTAACAATTATCGAATAGTGTCTCTGTGCATTTATTGATCATTCTTTCGTTAGAAGTCTTTGTAACGAGTGCATGCAATAGAGCCTCACCTTGTGCGGCTACTTTGCGGACCAATAGGTAGTTAATAAAAAAGAAATATCAATGTAGTTTAGTATACACTATCTCAAGGCCTATGTCGGTTGGGTTTGAATTACTAAATAAGATCAAACTCGTTATGATGCTTAATATGAGGTAAATGTAATGTTTAGTAAAGCATACACACCTAGCTGGACCAAGGTGCTGAGTGAAAAATTTTCTAGTTTTTGGACCAAAGAATTAGCATACATTACTTACCACTTTGCGTGCAAGATACTAGGAAAGAATTGTTATAGCTAGAATTACCGCATTATGAACCTGCGGGAACACTTAAGCCCGAGTTACTCTCATTACTTGATAAAAATCAAATCTTTAAACCTGTTACTTATTTACTTGGAAATAGCTAATTAAAGTTATTTCTTAAAACCCCCCTTTTTGTTACTTGGTACTTGGAAAGGACATGACTAACTAGAAGTAATAACTGGTTAAAGTTAAGTCTAAATAATTTTCTTCTGGCTTGAACAACTCCCTTGTTACTGGCACACGGCTATCTTGCCACATTTTGCATCAACACTGTGCAATTCCTTGGAACTGTAAGAAGGCTTTCTCTCGCCGTTTCAATATCCGTGCCCCCCCGCCTATCCCCCAGTACTTATGCACCTTGTCATACAAACTCTGAACAGATCCTCTGATGTCTTAGCCCCTGTGAATATAGGGAGATTCATCCACTCAGTGAAATCTCGTAGTCGGTCAGCCATGCTCCTTCTAACCATCATGGCCGTCTGAACTTGGGCAGTCAGATCCTGATCCTGCTCGTGATGCCCTGTTCCCTCTTGCTTAGGATGTCCTCAACCTTACATCAGTAACCCAAACCCACCAGCTTAATTTACCGCCAATGGCACTCTTTCACAGCTGAACCTGGAAACCAATACAAAGTATAATCAAACAAGAAGAAACGCTGTGAACATGCTCCACTATCTCACTCTACACTAAGTTAGAATGTTTAAAACAGTTAGCATCACTCTCTCAAAGCATGAGACATACCAAACTCCGGATTATGCGTGACGTCCGATAGCTGAACAATGAATCCTTTAGCTCGATCGCCCGCCGTGCTTTCTCACCTAAATAATTAATGTATAGGGTTAGCACAACCGTTGTACTAAGTATGGGTAAATGCATGCAGTCACACCAAGGCCTACAGGAGGAAATAATAGCTTCTTTCCTAAGACATGATTTTTGAAGTCAGTCAGTAAGAATTGACAAATCGATATAGGAAGGTTAGTGAACTTTTTACAAAATTGGATTAGAAGGTCATTCAATGACAGTAACGTGCATCATCATAAATAAGATATGCACACACACATAACATACTCATATAGTACATACTATAAGCCCATACCATATAACACATAGCTTCCTTTTCATATCATTCATTCTCTTCCATGATACCTTTGGAATCATGGCTGACATAAAGAGGCCTGTTTTTGGCTCATCTTAAAAGCTTGGTCAACTGATTTAAAAGCGATTTTTGACTGTATTAGTTGTTTGGCACTCCTAAGAATACTTATATTTTAAGTTACAAAAAAAACTTAATTTAAGCCAAAAGTTAAAAGCTTGGGTAGGGTGCCTTTCTTTTTAGTCTTATAAGCTGTTTTAAGTTGACCACATTTTTATCTTTTTTGCCCGTAATATTTTTAATACAATCGTCCGAATACCTACATAACTCTATCTAACATCTCTTCTTCTATTTTCCCCCTTTTCACGTTTGGGGCATAGCAACTCTTCAGCACTTTTATCCAAACACTACTGCTCGTTTTAAAAATAAGTTTTCAGCACTTTCAAAAGTACTTTTTTAACAGCTACTTTTATTAAGCCCATCCAAACGGGCCCTATGACGTTCCAAAATGAGGGCCATGGGACCTCAACTAGGGAGTATTCATTATCAAACACAGAGTCTGTTTCATTCATTCATACGTACTTCATTTCATTTCATTAATAGGACAGTGTGAACACCATGTATACCTAAGGTGTAGTTTAGGACTTTCATTGGGTTTTCTATGCAATGGTCAGGATCAACCTAATTTCTTTACCTGAGTCTCACCTCTTGATTATCCTATCCTAGCACCTTTTGTATCATTCATTTTGGTATAGTCTTCATTTGAGGCTGACCTTATTCATTCATTGGTAACTTTAACTTTAAGCGACATAGATCATGTGAGCATCATGAAATCCAGTGTCTCCCCACACCGAAAAGAGGTAAGAATTCACCGGCAAATGACTCAAAAAAAAAAAAAACGAAATATGCCCTAGCGTACATGAGAATTGGAACTCGATAGATCCCATATTGTGCATTATAGTTTCAAATACTAAGAGATATAAGGAGACCCATACTCGGCATGCCGACAGTCTCATTCAACATGAGAAGTTACTAGAACCTCCGCCCTTCCCCCGAAAGAAGGCATCAATCACCGCTATAGCTCGCCTATTTGTACTCTGTCTAAAGTTCCATTCATTTATCTCATACGTCATGGAAGCTTGCTTTCTAGTATGAGGCTCTATCTTAATTAGATTATTTCTCAATCTCCTCATTCGTATTGAGTGTGTTAAAGAACAATACTTTCTTTAGAGTAATTCTAGAGACTAGTATCTTCATTCTTTACACTCTCATGGTGAGTCACGTATGTGACATTTAACTTACCGCATTTTAGACTGCTCTCATCATTTACATTAGCCTCATGTCAAATGTGGTCAACCCACATTCTTCATCACTAGTACTTTTTTTTCTTAGTTACCTCACCTCGTATTAACGTGAATGTTCATTTCACAACCATTTCATAGTTCGTCTCATGATATGACAATGCACATTGACACTTAGTGTATCTTACAACTCATGACATACCCCTCCTATGGTTCATGCATTTCATACATACATCTTAGGTTCACTTACTTTTGAACGTATCTTAACTTTTGTGTCTGTAACATTCAAGCCATGGGCTTCATTCATAGTCGTTAAGTGATTCTTTCCTTACTTTCCTAAGATTAGGTTTACAAACTTTTGTATCTTGTAGATATTCCAAGATCTTGATTTTGATCTAACTTTGTGGCATTATTCTTGATATTTATGCACGTATGACTAATGTCTCAATAAGGAGAATTGGAAGGAAATCCAAGTTTGGAGTTTACTTGGATCATTTATATTTTTCATTTATTTTATTTCCTAATATTCATAACTTAGAATTCTAATTACTACAACAATATATCGATGATAATTGGGGGTCTACTTATTTTTCTCTTAGGTTTTCCGAAGGGTTGTGGGTTCACCCCCACAACCCCTTTTTTAATTTTCATTACTTTCATGTTGCCCTTCTCGGTTCTCGTTCTCGCCTAAACCAAGAGGTTGTTGGATCAAACCCCCACATCCTCTTGTATTTTTGTATTAATTTCTCTTGCATAGGGAGGTTGTGGGTTCGAACCCCCAAAACCTCTTTATTAAAATTTTCATTTCGCTAAGGCTGTGAGGTGGTGGGTTCGTACCCCCACAACCTCTCTAACTTTATTTTAATTAAATTGGGCGAGTGGAAGTGAGGTTGTGGGATCGAACCCACACAACCTCACTTTATTTCATAGTTAATTTCACCTCTTCTTTTTCATCCTTAAGCTCGTGGGTTCGATTCACACGCCTCCCATTACCTTTTTTTAATTTTCTCACATTCACTCGCTGCCTGGAGGTCGTGCGTTTGAACCCAACACTTCCCACTTATTTGTTTGATTTATTTTTCTCCTCCTTCTTCCCCCTCTTCGCGAGTTCATTTCCCCCCCGCCCCTGACATTTTTTTCCTTATTTTTCATCCTTCATAACATGTGAGGTTTGGGCTTTAATTCCCATGGACCTCACTTAATTTATTTTCCCTTTTCAAACCCTGATTTTAACATCACTGTAGAGTGCACAAATCAAGAAAATTTTTGTCATTCTTCAACTCATCTTTAGTCACATCTGTCATAAGATTTAATTGGCTAAAAGATTAATTGTTTTCAACCAACCATATTCTTATAATGAGCATTACACTTGTTCACATTTCACATTAAAATAGTCTGACATACAGTCTTAAAAACGACCCCAAAACAGTGGCCAAGTACCTCAATGTGAACACACAAAACACACCTTTTTTTTTTTTTTTGTTTTCCGATCACACTTTTATTATCATCTCCGTAATTTCCCTCACATAAACATATTCACATTTAATATAAGCACATAATTCATGCCTAAATCTACCAGCACAACATAAGATCCTACTAATTCAGTTAGGAGTTAGGGAAAAAGACAAACAAAGGGGAAAACCTTAGTTTCAAAGTAGATAGTTTTTGAATCGTAAGGGGACTCTTGGGAAAGGAAAAAAAAGAGAAGAAACCCATACCTTTTGACTTTGTTCAATCTTGAAGATGCTGGCAAAAAATGTCTCCTAAACCACACCCAATTCACCTAAAGTTCCACCACCAACTCGACGAAATCTCCCTTTCCTTAACATTTTTGATTAACTTTCTTTCCTAGACTTTTTAGTAAGTTCTTCAAGTGTGAAGAATTTTTTCAAATTTTTTTGTTTCTTCACGTTAATTGGTAGAGAGATCAAGAGAGGTTTTCTTTTTTGAAAGTGGAGAGGTGATAAACGTGATTAGGAGAGTGTTAGCATATAGATAATCTGCTAAACATCTGTACTATACTTTGCCTTACTATGAAGGTAATGCCTTCAGGAAATCAAGCCATCTCCTCTGGCAAAGATTTAACTCTTTCTGGGTGGTGAAAACCAACTGAGGCTTGTTATTGGCAGTGAACCCATATAGTGAACACCTACACGTAGTTGTCTCTAGATGTAAAAAACCACTGCTACAAGCTCGAGGTCATGAGTTGAATAGTTCTTCTCATGAACCTTAAGTTTTCTAGAGGCATAAGCTATCACCTTACCTCGCTGCATCAACACACAACCTAGAAAAACTCTGGATGCATCAGAACAAATTACATAACCATCTAAACCCTCTGGTAAAGTTAAGACAGGAGTTGTAGTCAATCTAGTTTTCAATTATGCAAAGCTTTTTCTCACAATCATCTGACCATTGGAACCTAACCATCTTCTGAGTCAACCTAGTGAATGGTGAGGCTATGGATGAAAATCGTTCCACAAACCTTCTGTAATAACCTGCTAGACCTTAGAAACTTCTGATATCTGTAGCAGAGGTAGGTCTATGCGATTGTTTCACTACTTCCATCTTCTGTGAATCCACTCGGATCCCTTTGCTTGATATAATGTGACCAAGGAAAGCAAAATATTTGAAACAAAATTCACATTTTCTAAACATAGCCAATAACTGGCGGCCCTTTAGTGTCAGCAGAACAACTCTCAAATAACTTGCATGTTCTTTCTCACTCCTAGAGTAAATGAGGATATCATAAATAAGCACGATAACGAAAAAGTCCAAGTAATGTTTGAACACTCTGTTCATAAAATCCATGAAAGATGCAGGAGCATTAGTTAGTCCAAAAAACATAAGTATAAATTCATAATTTGAATATACCGAGTTATGAAGGCTGTTTTTGGAATGTCACTATCTCTTACTCGGAGCTGATGATAACCTGATATGAGGTCTATCTTTGAGATGGCTAGCACCATGAAGTTGGTCAATCAAGTAATCAATCTTAGGGATGGGATACTTATTCTTGATTGTGACCTTGTTCAACTATCTATAGTCAATGCGCATTTGTAGAGAACCATCTTTCTTTCATACGAACAACAATGGTGCACCCTATGGTGAAATACTAGGTGTGATAAAACCCTTATCTAGAAGGTTTTTGTACTTCTCTTTCAATTCCTTAAACTTTGATGGAGCCATTTTCTAAGGAGGAACAGAATTAGGCTGGGTATCTGGAAGGAGATCAATTCCAAAGTCGATTTCCCTTTCGAGAGGGACTCCAGTAAGATCCTCTTGAAACACTTCTGGAAATTCACAGACTACTGGAACTGACACAAGAATTGGGGTTTCAAGGATACAATCCTTAACCTGAACTAGATGATAGAGATAACCCTTAGATATCATCTTTCTGAACCTAAGGTAAGAAATAAATCGACCCATAGGATCTATGTTACTACCCATAAGTTCTAAGGTTTGTTCATCTGGAAACTAAAAATGATCAATCCTAGTTCTACAATCGACTGAGGCATAACATGAATGTAGCCAATCCGTTCTTAGAATTACATCAAAGTATACAATTATTACCTTATAGATCTCTGAGGGAATTTCTCAGATACTATGACAGGGCAAATTTCCGTGAGCGTTGTAACTATAATTGTTTAATGACTGGAAGTAGGGACCAAGCACAGGTTCTAAGAGATTTTCTGGGATACACAAATGGAATATTAGAGCGGTACAAAAGACAAAGTCAAGTATGTTGTCTTTCCAGGAGTCGAACGTAAGGAGTCACCTGCATTGAGGTTGGTAGGAAACCAATCTCATCACGATCACTACCAGTTATGAAATCACATGAAATAGATATTTGACCTTATCTAGAACTTTATGGGTCCTTCCATCTTGCGACCCTCAAAAAACTTAGGCGAGTATCCTAACAAAATCACAAACTTGTCTTAACAGACAGTCATTTCTATTAGTAGGAAACTAGAACCTTCTGAGTGTTCATGTTCTCTACTTGAGCTAACAGCTGAATTGGTATTAGGGAAACTGTGATTTGGGAAATTCTTCGTGGTACGAGAGGAAGTGCTTTATCATTGCGTGAATAAGCATTCCATGCCTAAGTTCTATGAGAAGGCATTATCTTTAGCGCACAACATCAAGTTCGAATGGAATAAGATCATACCGTACACATGATAAGAATAACAAGAAGGTGAAGATTTTCCTAAAATACTTCATAGCCTCCCTCATATTGGGTGTGGTTAACTTCAAACCTATGAAAAGGACTCAACTTAGTGTGGCTTTCTAAGACATCCTAGGACTCTTGAACCTAGTGCTCTGATACCAAATTTTGACATGCCCTGAGCTACCCCCGAGACGCGAATACAGAATTTAGAATAACAAGTGCTCCCAAGCTAACCCTGCTGGCATGATCATAAGCTTACTAAAGATATATAACTGATGCGAAAGCTAATCTGCCTTTATAATGAAACAAGGGCATTCCCCATATGGCTACATTGAATTTATAAAAAAACCAAAAACAACTTGGCTGATTTGTCGCCTTCACAACTATATCTCCGTTCTCCGATGCCTGTACACGGGTCTGCCCCTCAGACTCTACCTAGCACTCACACACCTCTTGGGCCACTGCCCCCCCAAATAAGTCTAGAAACAAAAGTAAACCAAAATGCCCTAGAACTGTGAATGACACTCTGTGTTGTTCCTCCAGTGATGAGGACTCACCATTAAATCTGATGAACGGGATAGCGAAAATCGCTCTATGCGTGATTTGGATGTGAGAATTGAACCTACATCATGAGAAGTGTTGGCGCGCTTATGTGTAAGTAATGGAACGGTATGAGCATGTGGAAGAGTAAAACTCAAATAAACCATAACTGAATAAGCATAAAAGAAGTATATAATATGCATGATAAACTGAATTCTGAGCAATGGGATGCAAAGCCAATTATAAATATGCTTAAAACTAAATATTGGAAATACTGATAAATGGTCATAATGTAGAGAGTTTGATGAGCTATGGGGAGCTACTAACAATTGATAAAACACACTGAGCTAAATGTGGATTCTGATTTATCGCCCCTCGAGAGGACCTCATATACCCTGCCAAAGCGTATTAAAGGCATCGCATGGCGTGATCACTAAATTTTATTGCCCATAGGGGGATTAAACCTATGGCTAGTAGTTTTGGGACACTATTACGAATGTAAACCCCTAGTCCAACTCGATATTATGAGACTCCCATGATTTGTAAATTTATAAAATGTCTGCGTTTCTGTAAGTATTGGATATCTCGAAATGAACATGCAAAACTGAGACATCAAACAATTAACTGGTAATAATTATGAATTTTATAACTTAGGCATGTTATATTTGAAGTGTCCGAAATATCTTACTAGCATGGTAATTCAAGAACAGTTATATACAAACGCTGGACTGAAATCCATTCGTAATCGAGAGTCATAACTTTTAGATAAATTTGGAACATATATTAATAAATTCATGAAAGTTCTATGAATGTTTTAGAAACGTAGGTTTAAATTGATATGGGGAACTCAATAATCTGACTGAAAACTAGGAACCCAATGGGTGAAAGGAAACCACTAGTGAAATCCCACATACAACGGTGAGGAACCACGAAACAAAGACTTATGTTTTGGGGTGCGGAAAAAATACTGGAGCTGTGGCATCTTGACACTAGGGTCTTGAGATGTTTATTTCTTTCTTCTAATTTTCGAAATCTTGATTTAATAATTTGACTTAGATATGTTATAATTAAGTTACTAGGCTTAAAATGATTAAAATATGATGATTTTAGGTAAAAACAATGTAACTTAGGGGTTAAACAAAGTGGGAAAAGTCAAAAGGACCCCTGCAAAAGTTGTTGTCAGACCAAACGATGGGTAGAATTGACGGTTAGTCGTCTGACCGATGCCTCGTTGTTGGGTCTGTCGACTGGGCCTATTCGACAGGTCTTTACTAAAATGTCATAACATTTTCAAGAGGTCTGATTTTAGAAATGTCGGGGGCTATGGAAAGATAATTGCATTATCTATCTGTGGGAAGGTCATAGGACACCTAATTCATTTTGTTTCTAAGAGTTATAACCATTTTAAGTTTACCCAACTATATTTCCCCTTAACTGTATGTAAATTTTCAACCTACGGACCGCACTAGTCACCCGTAGCTCTTGTCAGAGAGTGGGTGAACGGGGGTCTCGATCGACCGTCATGGATTACACACCGTAGTATGACCTACGGACCGTAATTCTGTTCGTCGGTCATGACTTATCCAATTTTCCCTGCTGAGTTTTTTTTAGGAGTTTGTGATCCCATCGACAGTTGTGCAGGACGGACCATGGGTAAGGGGATACGATCCGGATGAAACGTGGGTACACCTGCAGAAGTTTTCGGTTAAAGCTAGTTTTACGTCTTTTTTATATGGGGTGTTCAATCAAAATAGCTACAATTCAGTATGACTGTATGACTCAACCCCTGAAACAAGACTACTCTTGATGTTGTTTGAGACAAACCTAAGAAGGCCACAACCTATGTTGCAATACCAGTTGTCAGACCCGCGAGAAGAAACCCAAGTAAACATGGTGTATTCGACCCTCAAAGAGGTATATACACTGTCTCTTATGCATTTAAACAACTAAGAAAATATAGAAAGGAATTTAAACTTTCTTTAAAATATACGCTAAATGTATTTCGCTAAAGTTAGAAGCTTTTTAGTCTTATTGTATCAAACCATCTACTGAATGAATGAAATAGAAGTCTTGGGAGATCCCACCAAAGTCTAAAATCGTAATGAAAGAAATAAAAGTAACATAAGATTTTGCCTCGAGCTACTGAGGCCTCGCCACTTATTCATTCTCAATGTCTTTAAAACTCTACCCTCAAGAAACAACTCAAAGCTCCAACCCTAATGCTTAGAGTGTAGGAAATAAGCGTTAGTACAAAAGTACTAAGTAGGAAATCTAATATATCATCATAAGAGAATCTCAAATGGTTTGTCAACATAAGACATAAGCATAAGAGATAATAACAGAATCATAACATAACAAGTTAACCTTAGGCATATATAACTTCATACTTCAACCGTTAGTCGTTTATACTTAAATTAACTACTACACCAGCCACCTCCAAGTATACTTGTATAATGCCCAAGATACTATCCGATAATACTACCTTAGCTAATTCCCTTTCTTTGGTCATTCATGGTCACAGTCCACCTTCGTAATTAAAGACCTAGGTTTTCATGACATAAGAGACTATAACCCTAAACCACCTCAAAGAACCCTTGTCAATGTATGTGAGGCATCCCATAATACCACACACATTAAACATGTCTTGAAGTCACCCTATTCTTTTTCGTCAACTCTAGGTGTCATTATAAACCAACTTCATTTTAACAAGGATTTATCAACTTAACTCATTCATATCATGGAAGGCAACTATAGACAGTACTCAAGATAGGCACACTTCAAAAGAGAACATTACATAGGTAGCTTTATGTCATACTTAAGCCACGTATGAATGGCATCCATTTTATTCATTTTCATCAACTTTGGGTGTGATTCTATCCCTACTTCATATTACAACAGAACTTTAAAACCTGCAAGTAAATTCATGTCATGGAAGTCAACTATAACCAATACCCAATATAGGCAAACATCATAAGAGGACATTTCATAAGCACCTTTAACTCATACTTGTTGCATGCATGAATGTCATCTCATTCTACCATTCACACTAGTACTCATTAGGCTAAAATAAAATAATGATGAATGAGGTCAATCAAAATGGTAACGATATAAGTGTTGATCGACAAGTGGACCATCAAATGAAATCAAATGCGACAACTGTTACCAGTGATGGTGCTAGATTAGATGAGTTTCTAAAAGTGAAAATCGTATTTACTAATTGTTATATTTGAAAAATTCTAGAACTTGCTAGTTTAATGTTTCTTATTAATCCTTCAACTACAAATACTGGACAACATAATTAGGAAGCATATGAGAATATTACTTCAATGGTGCATACTCTTATATAACAATGTTGGGATCCAAGATTATATTAGAGTATGTACCATTGAAGAAATATTCTCAGATGCTTCCCCACTATGTTTTCAAACATTTGCAGTTGAACGATTGATCAAAAACATTGGACTAGCTGGTTTTGATGTTTTTCCAATAGAAGAAGTAGTAAATTCAATTTTCATTTTTGAAGCTCGTCCAATCTAGTACCATCAGTGGTAATAGTTGTAGCATTTGTTTCAATTTAATTATACTCTCATCAACCATCAAATCATTACCATTCTTATTAAACTCATAGATCATAATAGTTTATAGACAAGAGGACCATCAGTGGCAATAGTTGTAGGATTTGTTTTAATTTAACGATACTCTTATCTATCAACCATCATATCATTACAATTCTTACTGACCTCATAGATCATTTTCTTATTCTAATGAACTTCATTAGTTTCCTTGGCAATCTATTTGTACTTAATATCAATCACCTTCAATAGCCAACTTACAGAGACAGCGCGAATATCATTAACGAACATCAATAGAGTGTTTGTTCTAAAACCAACACATTTGTTCAAGTTCCCTTTCTCCATTATCATCATTATTAGCACTTTGTGGGCCTTATAAATAGTTTTTCCTTGAACAACTACATTTTCATGTTTCTCGTACTAACTCTTACAGTTGAGCTGATTCTGTGTCTCACTTCTAACATTAATCAAGTCCTCTCCCTTTGAATCACTCTAGTAATGTGTTTTATCCTCAAAATTGCTTATCCCAATCAAGCCTTTATGTCTTAACACTTTTTGTACTTGATGAATGAGTCATTGTACACTAGGATCAGTAGCAAGGACATTCTTTTCGACATCCACCATCTCTACATCGCCCATATCCAATCTGACAACTAGTCATAGGCAACAGATCATATCTATCAATTTTTTGCATTTTATAATCATCTCTCCAAGAAGTAGCTCCCAAAAGATAAAGGAAAGAGAAGAAATAATTTCCAAAAAAAATTGATACGCATCACTCTTTCCACTAGTTATATGATTATGTACAAATTTAATACCTTTATTTCAAATTCAATATTACAGAAGAAAAGAAATTTTATATCTTATTTCAATCCTTAAGTTCATTTAAAAATTCATGAACAACTTACTTCTTTTCTTCGGTGGCAAAGGATGAAAGACTCTAAAAAACAAAAACGATTGGCCATAAAATTTAACTTTCTAAAAATATTTTAACTCCAAATCACTCACATAACTAAAAAAGAACTCCAATTTCCAATCATCATTATTCAGGTTTTTAATACCTGATGACGATAAAATGGAGTGGTTTGGTAGTGAAGGTAATTGAGTAAAGTGGTTTTTTACTTTTACGAGTGATTTGGAGTCAAACGGAGTTTCAAATTGCTTATTTTCATGGCAATATACCTTATATATACAATTAATTAGAGTAACACTTGGCATTCCTCAACACAAATACAAACAAAAAAAGCTAACCCTAGTTTCATTTCAAACAGAAAGCGCAACACAAATAAACAGAAAAATCCTATTATTCATCCCCATATATAAATCAGGACCCAAAGAATGACAACTACCCACCAAAAAGGTCATCCCGCCATCTATCACTAGAAACAAATATAACACGGCATCTCTACCATATCAACTGTCGTCTTCAGTTTTTATTTTTTATCCAAAAACAGAACAACGGTCAAAAGATAAACAAATAATGTCGATGAGTAAAAAAAATTAAAGGAATCCATCATAATCAACAAAAGGCAGAAATATGGAATAGAAATAGGAGGTTAAAAAAGAAGGAAACGATGGGGACCTTAACCATTTAATGACGACTTTTTCTTCTTAAAATATTTTTTGGCATTATGTAATTGAAGAGTGTGAGTAGGATATGACGTTCATTCATCGTCGTTTGTGAGAATGTTGAGAAAATTAAAAATGACCTTAATTTAATTCCTCTGTCTAGATTTGAGAACTTGTTGAGAAAATGAATAAAATGAATACTTAATTAAGATTAATTTTTATTTGGTCTTATTATTTTAGAAATAGTGTAAAGGATATATAATATACAGTTGTAAGGGGGGGACAAGGAAAGAGATTATGATGGAAGAATCCCCCCGAAAACTATTGGATATACACTTTGGATATATGATATAGTTTTCTAAATGTCATATAAAGTATAAGAAGAAGACAAAAAAAAAAATACTCCTAAACTATCAGACATTGCTCAAATTTTCCAGTAAACTATTTTGTGGCTCAAAATTGTTCTTTACGTCAAAGTATTGGGTAAAACTTACCCTTCAAATTAACAAAAGTATGTTAAGTACCACGTGGACTCCACATGGATTCCCCATAAAGGCCAAAGATTTCTCACTTCCATGTAAACTAATAAGATCACTAATATCTAAATTTTCCCTCATTTCTCTTAAAATTCAATTTCAGCCATTTCTCCTCATTTTTGCGGGTAGGGTAAGAAACGATTCACAAATTTCTTCACTTTGCCACTATGTTTCAAAGTTCATTAAATGTTTACGAGTTCATAGTTGTTGATACATCCAAAATTGGTGATGAATATATGTATTAAAAGGGTAAATTTCAGTGATTTCTTATAGTTTAAAGGTATTCTTGAGCCTTTTTCGTAAAGTATATACTGACTGTATAATATAGCATTCCTATATATAAGTTATACATTGACTATATATTATCATTCAATAAAAAAATATAGTTTAACTATATATGAAGCATACGTTGACTATTCAATCTCGATCAACTCAAATTCATCTCTAAATATTCTCATATTTTAGATATGGAATCATCTCGATGTTTCTAGTCTTTTTATTTATTATTCCCTAGAAAGATTTACGTTTGCAATACATCAAATTTTAACGGAAATGATAAATAAGTAAGATGCATGAAATGAAAAAAGTTGATGAGGGGGGAAGAAAGAAGGAAACAATGTTATTAGTTGTGAAACTAGAAGGAAGAAGAAGAAGAAGAGTTGAAGGTCTGGCAAATTGTTGTAATTTTTAAATTTTAGCGAGGTAAGGTACTAGTAACTCCTAGACTATTACCGAATAATCAAGATACACCTAAACTAAACTAAGATCTATACCCCCCTCCCCCGGATTAGGGAAATCCCCTCACCCCAGTCATTGGTACATTGATGAACTCCCCAAAAGAAAAAACACAAAGTAGAGCTCATTAGGCAACATGTACTAAGTAGATATTCATGGGTAAACTCAAAATAGTAACTAAGCGATAAAGCTAATAGTATAAACTCAACTATAGCATTAGCAAGTAATAAACAAAAAATGAATGAACAAGTGACAACTGAAACAAGTACATAATCATGACGATATCACGCACACACACGAGTGCTCAGGCTCACACCCTACTTTTTTGGAGGAATTGGGTTTTTTAATATTGTGTACATTTACGCCACGTCCCACTTCTATAGGTTGTACTCACCTTTATATTACCATGTTAGAACATTCACGAAAATCCCTATAATACCGTGTAAGAAGTTTACACCCGATTCAGAAAAAAAGTACTTTGTGGTGGAATGTGACACCCCCAATCCAAAATTATACCGTGTCGGAAACGAGACACCCCGATCAAAACATTACGTGTCAAAATGTGATTCCCTATCCAATAATACCCAATGTCAGACCGTGACCACCCCGATAAAAAACAATGATTAGTAATTTACAATTTTATTACAAACTTTTTTACTTCCTTAACAATATTTCATCTTAGCTCTTTCATAAAACGCTATACATAGATAGAGAGGGTCAAGGATTATAAAATTCACGTTCTCTAGATTCAATACCATTCACAACAGAACACATAGATTAGCCCATACCACAAAACCAAGTCACATATAATAACACCACTAAATTACATGAGAACTTATAATATTACTCAATGATATCAATAACGGTTTGATAGTCGATCCTAATAAAACAGAATATAACGATAAAGTACCTATAGAGTAACCCAAATTCGATTATTTAAACTACTTCTGCACATTACTTTTTCTTTCTTAAGGCCTCCGACGAAACATTCCAATATAATCAAGTATTGTGCTAAGTTTTAAGTTAACGAGCCCTAAGAACATCATATGTACAAAATATGCTATTTAACTTTGTAGCGCTTTTACACCTCTCAAAGGGTTTTATTTATCGATATTCATAGGTTCTTGCTAATTCTTATGATTTAAAGAGTAGGGCCGCCCTGAGCCACTCACTAGAATTGATTATGCTGATATTTGTGTACCCAAGAGTGACGGACGTTTGGGAATAGATCTTTATTTGATGTGTCCAAATCTCTTTTCGCAAAAACTCTGTTCAAGTACAAGACTAATTCTTTATTGGTTAATTTCATGCGAAAAATATTTTAAGAGACATAGACCTTAAGTCGTAAATGGCGAATGGTGGTTCACAGTATGCAGCACACGCGGATATGCTTCAATCTAGAGGTTTTTTTATCAAGAAAATTTAGGTGGGACCTAAGAGGGCGATGCTAGTGTTTTTTTGATGATTGAAACCCCTTGGCGCACTGCCTTCTGTCGTACATATCTCATACGATTCATGTTCCAATAAAATTTTCCCCTTGTCCAATCCACGATGATGACTAATGATCGGTGATCGCCCTCTCTTCACTGCGGCTGGTTTGTCGGCCCCCTTCCCCCGGTCTCCGGCGTCTGCTTTGCCCGCGGCCGCGCTCCGCCTTGTCGTGCCTCGTCTCCTGGGCTCTTCCCCTTGGCGTGGACCTCCGGCCGCTGGTGTTGGTGAGGCCCGCCCGTTCCTCTCTTCCCCCTTTTGACCCTCCCTCCCTTTTTCAGGTTCTCTTTCCTTTTTGGAGCGGAGACTGTGGTTCAGCCGAATTTCCTATCAGAGCGGTTTTTATTAGAAGGGGCAAACTGATTCTATTGGAGTGTTGTTTTCGTAATGCTCCTGCCACGACTCTTTTCTGCCTTTGCCTTCTCTCTTCTGCTTTTTCTCCCCAGTGTGGAAGTTTTTCTTTCCCCCCTGTCGTCGGTTTGGGTTGCCGTGTCCCCTGTTCCGCTTCGCCGTTTGTGCTTTTGTGCTCGTGACGTGCCTTTCCCTCCTTGCCCCCCTTTCTTTTCCAGCAGTCCCCTTGCCCTTTCTTCTGGCGCCTTGCCACCGCCCCCACCTTGCTCCCGCATCCGCCCCCCTAAGTCCCGTCCCCTTTGGGTTTGCGCTGGCCACCCATATCTTTGTTTGTTCCTTCTCGCTCTCCTTCCGGTCTATGCGCGCCTCCCCATGGCCCCTCCTTTGTCGTCCCTGTCTTCGCGGGGTTCTTCCCCCCGGTTCCCCCCCCCCCCCTTCCCCCGTTGTTAGCTGGACTTCCTCCTCTCGTGGCACCTCCTTCCCCCCCCTTTGTGGGTTCCGGATCGCCTTTGCATCTGCCGCCCCTAGCCTCGCGAACTCTCTAGTCGCCTTCGTCCTCCCATCTCTTTTTTTGTTATCCGAGCCTCGTGTCTCACCACTTAGGGTTTTCACCCTCATGGTGGCCCATCGCTCGCGCTCCGCCCCCCGGCCCCTTCCTCTCCCTCGCCGGGGTGGTCGGCCGTCATGGCTTACGCGTATTCCGTGCCGGCCGTTTGGGCCGGCCCTGATACCGGCCCCCTCTTGCGGCCCTTGTCACCGGCCCCGGACCCTCCCATTCTCTAGCCCCTTGTCTCTCTCCTGCGCGTTTAGCTCTCTTGCCCCTCCCCTGCACGCACAGTCTTCATGGTTCAAATCATCGCGGTAGTGACCCCCTTTGGGCAAATCCCCTGATTTCCCACCCCCCTCTGTGTGTCTGCCTCGGGTTCTCGTTTTTGGGGAGGTTTTTGCGCGCGCCTGCCGATTGCCCCTCCCTTTCCTCAGCGCCGCTTGCACGTTTGACATCGCTGGCGCCATGCCATGGAGTTCTCATGTTTCAGCTTTCACTAGTTGGTTTTGTGTGTTTTGTTTTTTTTTCTCATTGCCTGCAGACCCTTTTGATTTGTTCGTTCCCTTCTTTTTGGCTTCTCGGTTATGAGGTCCTTTTTCACCTAGTTTTCACTGCTTATCTCCTGCTCCCCTCGGCCCAATGCCACCTTTACTTTCATTCTTCCTTGAATTTCCCCGGGGCTGTTCCCCCCGGGCCCATCTCGCCCTACCGGTTCGCTGCTCGGCTATTTGCGCGCCCTCGGTGCCGGCCGGTAATTCCTCTCCTGTACCATGTTCCGGGTCGTTTTTATTTTCGTGTCTTCTCCGTCCCACCCATTCTTCAGAACTACCCTTCAGCTCTTTCTTGCAAGAGGCCCCCGCGTGCACGCATCATATAATGTGGGTTCGCCCTCCCCGATGTCTGCTCGACCACCCGCCCCCCCCTTTAGCCTCCATTCATCGCGCCCGCCCCGAAATCTGGCCCGCCTCCACCCTTTATTTACGGCTCTCTCCCCCAGATTTCCTCCCCCCTCGCAGCCGCCGTCTTTCTAACCTTCTGTCGCAAACCATCTTTCTGACGATGCGTACCATTCTTGTGGTGTCGCCCCCCTCCCCGTAAACCCCTACGACCGACCTCACCGGCCCCTCCTGGTTCCTCTCAGACGCGCTATGAGGCTCACCACTTCTTCATTCGTCACCATGCAGTCTTTGTTGAAATGAAACTTCTACCCCTCATTAGCCATCTCAAGCTCCAACCCTCCTTTGGGTCCCTTAGCCTGTCGGGGCCCTCTGCATTAGTCCCACTAGTAAGCCTGAAAGGTAGCCTAACCTCCACTCCGCGCATCTCCTGGTTTCGGTCCCTCTCAGCCAGTAATCATCAGCGATACTCCCCCCCCCCCCCCCACCCATCGTTAACCAAGGCATCTTGTAGTTCATACTTCAAATAGTCTTCCTCTGAAGTGAACTATTTTAAGCTACCTTCCCGTCTCCTTGGGCCAGCCAAGATGGCTCCCATACTACTCCTTCCGTACGTACCTCTCTGTCCATTCTTGGTCAAAAGTCCACTTCATACCTTAAAACTCTGTTTCGTGATTGCTCTCACCGCGAACTCTCCATTTCGTACCCTCCACGGCCAGCTTGTTTCCTCTGTGCGGCTCCCCTGACCGCACCCAACCTACTAATCTGGTCTTGCCCCCCATCTTCATTTTCACCATCTACGGTCGCTTTTCGTATGGACTAACTTTCATCCTGCACCAAGGCTCTCTCCCCTTCCGTGCGCTCCTAGTGCACCCGTGTCGGCCGACACGCGCCTCCGCGCCGGCCTCGCACACTTCTACACGCCACACTGCACTATCGCCGCATACAGGGCCCCTTCCCTTCCTGCGTGGCGTATGTCCATGCCCCAATGGAGCTGTGCCGTCCCAAGCCGGAGAGCGCACCCGGTAGTTCCCTCGCCGAGACCTCGCCCATCGACACAGTAAGCAATCCTCCCTACTATCTCCACACCGACAGCAGCAATCAAGTACCCTTTGGCGAGCCCAGCAGGGCGGATACCCTTACTCAATGCCTAAACAGCGGTGGATCTAAGCGGTACATAGGGGTTTTCTAAAGTAATGCATACTATAGAGTGGCACGTGATATCGTAACAGGGAAATAAACTGGCAGAAGCAACAGAGTATCAGGACAGTGAGCGTGTAAAGGGAGAACAGAAAAATGCCAAAGTATTCATAGGAAGGTATAGGTTATACCAACTTTCCACCAGTACACTCATCAAGATGCAATTTTCATAGAGGAGTACAATTGCAACCCTATCTATCTAGGAGCAGATTTACTGTCCCAATCTAAGCTATTGACATGGTCTCGACACACCTAACAAATAAAACTACGCCAAGAAGGCCATTCCTACGTCAGGCCCTACCTTGTAGCTACACAATATAGAGTATCCCCGATCCTCCCCATCTTAGGCGTACCTGCCTATACTAATTCAAGGCCCATGAAACTAATTCTACAATGAAAGATCAAGATAACCCAGGGAGAGGAGAGATCCTTCATCTCAAGATTATCATGATATTTACCCATCCAAAGCTACGGATATCTACAATCCGAAGCTACCATAGACTACATCCAAATGATACATAATGCAACTATCAATGAACGGAACATAAGAATCACTCTTAACATATTCTATCTTAAAACATAATTGATTTTAGTTTTTTTTTTTCCCCCTATGTCACTGAATCCTTTTTTATGGAGAGAACTTTACTACTATCCCACACCACGCACTTATCATTTTAGGTGTATAACACGCAAGAAGAATAACCAATCAAGAATCAACCTCATCTTTTGACTTAAACCCCTAAATCACTAACAAACATATTCTTCACTTTGTCATTAGAAGGTAATATACTCATACTTGATAATATAGGTTCAATTCTAACTTATCAAGTTCATATCGTTTCCTTTTCAATTAAAACTAGTTCAATTGTATTTAGATCTCCTTAACTACTTATAAATTTTTATGAAGACAATTTAATAGGAAGATCAGTAGATTTGAAAACCGTCTTTAATGTGACCTCAAACCACATGATCACCTACAGAATCTTAGATATGGCCCCCTTCATCAACGTATTCACATGAAAACTTCAATATAAACTAGTTCAAACCTAATGTAATGAATCACTATATTGGAGTCTCAATCAAGCCTCTCCCACCATGTAATCCAACCCCTACCTAGATTGGGGTATTTTTACTTCACAATGGTGATATCATACTGCGCGGCGATCCATGGGCGAAAAAACCCATAATACGAGCTTCACATACTTGTATAATACCTTATACTTATCTCAAACTTTTGGTTAAATCGACCTAGTTTCTTCACTTTCTTCCATTCTAATCGATGGTGATCTTAAGAGAGCTTTCGGAAGTGAGGTTTTGATTAGAAGACTAAAGTCAAATAATAATTATTGTTTTAAGATGTAAAAACCAAAAAAAACAAAAAAATAAAAATAAAACTGTCCCATGAATTTATTGGAAAGTAGGGAGAATTAAGCGATTCACCCCTTACTTGGCCAAGAACCCCTAGAAGAATTGAAGGTGGTGTTCCACGACCCCCCACCCCGGACTATGGTTGTGTGATGGGGTATCCGGCATTACGTTGTCATGAGTCACCGCTCCTTAAAATGGCGATCTTATATACAACCGTAAGTCTGAAGCCACGCCCCCACTACAAGGTGTCAATACCACCAACGGAGTGCAGTCACGGTCATTGGCCTGATCTGTATTGACAACTTTTTGGCCAACGTTTGGGGCCTCTCTCAGGATCCTTGTCGCGGTCCGTCGGGAGTCTACGGAAATAATTTTATTCCTAACCTAGATGTTCTAGGTGTGATAAACATCTAAAATGACGTTGTCCCTAAAAAAAACACATATCCA
Organism: Solanum habrochaites; assembly: GCA_027704765.1. Taxonomy (NCBI): domain Eukaryota; kingdom Viridiplantae; phylum Streptophyta; class Magnoliopsida; order Solanales; family Solanaceae; genus Solanum; species Solanum habrochaites. The sequence goes on along the minus strand of JAKWJA010002496.1, from coordinate 37,905,393 downwards.
AACTTGTGACAACACAATTAGAACATCATAGCAACCCAAAAGATAGTTCAACAATACGAATAATCTGCGTTTTGAGTCACTAACCTCGAAATCCTAAGCACTAATTTATTACTGTAGGTCAGAAACTTCATGTTACCCCATTTTGAAGTATTAGACCTCATATAGTTCTCTATCTTATGCATACTATATTTGGGCTGTTCAATACCCCGCCATTGGGAACTCATCCCTAGATAACACCTTAACTATCATAGGGAATCACCACAATCAGACTAGCAACTCATCGTGTATGCGTTTATCTTATACATGCACCACACCCAACCTAAGAAAACTTTAATTAAGCTAGGAATATTCAATTAATACTCAAAAATTGAATGAAAGAAACTACTACTCATTTTCAGGGAGAAACTATATCTCTAGATCCAACATGCTAAACATTCAACATTACAATTATTAGTTAAATGCCATATGCCGACCCTACACAGATCGCCTATAAACCAAAGTCAACACAATGCAATGTATCAATTTTAGAAGGCCTCTTGAACAGTCACAAACATAATCATCACGAAGGACATCGACCAAATCATAATCCAAAGTCATAAAAAGAAACTTTCATTTTTTCTAAATTCAATAGAAGCATATACCTTAAAGGGAAATGATGAGCAGCATTACTCTTGATCAGTCATTAGACTTGGACCGAATAGAACCTATTCTTTATTTGAGGATCCACATCTCCCCACTAGAGGAAACTTTCTATTCTCTTTTAGATTAGCCCTTACTTGGGAATATTGTTCATATGGCCCACTCTAACCACATCCGTAACAACATCTCCTACAGGCCAAAATACACATTCGCTCTTCTTAAACACCTACAAGGCGATTATGCAATAGGGCTCTCACTAAATTTCCCTTAACAATCTAGCGGGTAGAATAGAAAAACCCTCTCTCATTGTTATAATTAGGTACAATAGAATAACTTTGTCTTTTCACCCAACTTTCGTCGATTATTTGATGACCATTGCCATCGAGCATCAGAAAGATTTATACCCTTTCGACCTGACCTTTCTTTTCTGTAATCTTCCTTTCACATTTTTGACTCTTTTATTTTTAGGAGAACACTGAGGACATATAGATCATAATCATCAACACGATTTCCCATACGACATTCTTTCTACGATCGGATACTTCTCATACCTTATTTATGCCATCCCCAGGATGGCTACCTGTGTAACGACCCGAGAGGACACCCTAGAAGGTATGGCACAAACTCTCGGAGGTCGAAGACAAGCCGCTTAGCATCATTAATGGCATAAAATTTCAAAAATAGCGGAACAAAATTTAAAAATTTTCCTAGCAATCATATTCTAGAATACGAGTGCTAGAGAGTCAGAATGATATATAGAGATAGGAAGATATATAATCACAATAACATAATATAGACACTAAGATTTTACCAATCTTAAGACACAACTCAATAGAATAGAATAGGGATACGACCCTTAACAACAAAAAATTATAAGTCTAAGCATTACATGCACATAAAGAAACCTCTTACATAGGCAACCATTGAAAATCAGCATCCCTTTACTTGAACTTGGGGGACACGGTCTATCGAAGCTCGTCCTCTTAGGGAACATCCTCTAGCCATCCCTTCCAACATTGTGAAAATATGAAGACGCATAGTTATTAGTAAGAATTGCCCCTAAGTATAAAAACCATGCCAAAAACATGCATTTAAGAAGACATTATGCTTCGAAACTCATTCATCTATCTGTATATACTTCGAGTATAGTCGGGATATTACTCATAAAACCAAAACACTATTGCTATTTTTTACATTTAAGAATATTATTAAAGTTAACACTTCATACATAAGAACGATCACCTTAGACAATCTCCGAATGTCACTAGTTGCCAATGTACAAATAGTATCCCATACTATTCACTATTACCAAGTGATCCTAATATTCACTATAGATTTAGGACATCACATTCAATAAATACCACACATGCAGTTAACTTAGACATAAAGACCACCATAACATTAGATGGTCACTAAGAACTTTTTATTCCATTGCATTTAGTCAAAACTCATTAGTTCATTTTATCGATAAGACCAACCTCACACCCAATCACAAGCTTTCTTGTTAAATGTACACATGGAGTCACAACCCCTATATAACCAAGAAAACCCAATTATAAGAGACAAGTGTATTTCACATGCTTAATCATAATTCATGTCTTGAAAACGTAAAGTCAAACGTGACAAGCATTCATACTAATTAGAACTAAACATAATCTATATTCATAAAGAAACATCATCATAACATCCCTTAGAATCCACTTGTGCAATGTATAAGTAGGGTCCAAAGTCATACCTACACTAAGTAATCTTGAAAGGAACCATCACACTTATTTATAATGTTATCTTAGCTCATTTCTTATCTTTAGGATGCTTAGCGATAAACGACATACACCATGTGATATACATAGAATCAGGTCTCGTAAAATCCTACACCGATAAAAGTGATATACTAGACACGGACGAACCCAAAATATAGATATCTAGGTGGATCCACTATATATGTCCTACGTGGGAATTCCGTCTAGTAACTCGACTTATTGCATTAGCGGAGAGTCTTCCATCTCATGAGTATCACTTGGATGACCCAACCGATTGCATTAGCAGAGGGGTCTTTTCTTATTGTACGTATCCACCCATCTAGATTAAACTCCCTTTTTAGTACATTAAAGCCTTTATTTATCATTAGTTCATAAAGTAGGCCTTTTAGGACATACTCCGTCATACATTATATAGCTCAAAGGTTTGTAAGATGAGATTCGACATTCATCAAAGAACCTATATTTTGTAAGACTCTAATTTCACCTAATTGAACCATTCATACATTCATATGTGTGTGCGTTCATATGTGAGATCTACCTTAACATAAACACCTTTATTCGCACATGTTCATAAATTCATTTATGATATACTTTGCATGCATATTAATATGCAATGATGTATATGAGAACTATCCTTTCCTAAATAATAACAAATCTATCCTATTCATAGACATGTAGGAAGTGTGTGTACATGATTACAACCCTTATTAAAAATAGGGTATAATATGGTATTGAGGAAGACACACTAAAGCTCACACATTTCTTCAAGTCGTAAGTCAATACACTATAAGCATTAAGGAATATAGAATCCACACAACCACATTGAAACATAGGAGACAAGAGCATGTTTCGATTAGAATAGAGGACTCCTACCACTGCTTTGATCAATATTCATATGGGGTTCATATTGCTTTAGGGTCATGCTACAAGAAGATTCATCTCATTACAATATAGACCAAACCTAACCCTAACATGATCATTACACATGCACCACATTATTCACATCAAAGTATACAACTAGTATGGCGAAGGACCTTATACATTAACTTCAAATAACCATCAGTAAGTTAGACATGATAGTCAAATCAAAGGATATATCCTCAACTTCTAAAGCGTTTGGAAATAATATATAATTCCTCTTAACTAATGTGTCAAGGCAATGATCATAACACATAAACATGTATGAGAATGTAACACACCACTACTACAAGCGGACCATACCAAGCATCACAAGCAATAACATTCTAAGAGAATAAGAGGAAATAGGTCAAACTTAGTCAACTTCTCCATAATTAGAATAATTGATATAGACTAGGACTTGGACTAATCATATACTATAATCTATAAATATGAATAATAATCTAATCATGATCACAAAACCCATACATATCATAATTTGAGGAGGAAAAGATATTGGGTTCTCATTGAATTTGATTGAAAATCAGTCTTAAAACATATGAGTAATATAATCATTATAGATGATCTTGTACAATCCCATTAACAATGACCCCATGGCTAAGATGAAAAATATGATATTTGACTTAGAATCATGTTTGAAACAACTTTGAAAGGACTCATTTGACGAATGGTTCAGTAAGAATGAAAAATTTAGCATACCTTCTAAATTAGAAAACCCACAAAAATATGAGAAGAAAGCTACAAGAATGAACCTCCATAGCTTGTTCTTGAGCTTGGTCTCCAATGGAGGTTCGGGAGAATTTGGAAGAGAAGAGAGTTAGGAGAATTTAATTTCATAATGGGTGTTGGGGTTTAGACTTTCAAAAGAGGTCAAATAGGACATAAAAACTATTTATAACCGACTCCCAAAGTTACCAAAACATCCCTCTAGACTATTTGGACTATTAGACAGTCAATTAACATCAAAACAACACAACCCAAAATTTGGGAGAGTGGGTTAGCGTCGCGGAGCTGCTACCTAGTTTTGCCTCACAACATTTTTTAGGCAGTGAAACTTGTGTTTCTTAAGAGATGCACATGCAGGTCAAGTGCCAGGCGCTAGCGCGTGGTGGCCTTCACTTCTTGGTTTTGCACGTAGCCATTTGGCAGCTTCCTTGTCAAACGTTTGGGTCCTCTATGGGGGCCTTTAGGTGGTCCTCGGCGAGTCTTACCCAGAATTTTGGATGCTTAACATGTCTATTGAGATACTAGTCTCAACTCCACTATTTTACGACTCAAAAAAACACATAAACACAAGCCAACCATATAAGCACACACTAGTACATCCAAAGACTAAATTTTGAATGTCTTGGACGTTTGACCTCCAACACTCTTCAAATAAACTACACATCCACTAAAACACTTTATTTACGTGTTAATAACATTTTTATACACATGTGAGGATCTATCTACCTCGGTTCATGTTGAGGGTTTTGATACTACCAAGCTTGGAGTATAGTAAAACCAAAGGGTGAATTTCAAAGAGTATTCTTTAACACTCATATTAACTTGCTTGAGGTTGATGAATTCTCCAAATTTTCCTTCCCTCAAATCCAGGGGAAAAATCTATCGAGAAATTCCTACTTAATAATTTCCCACTCTATTGGGCCCACTCTCAACAACCTACTATACATCCATTGCCCATACAAAATTTGAGCAACATCTTTCAATTAATAGGAGGATAGCTTCACCTTCTTAATGGAGGACACTCCCATGATTGCAAAAACCATATAAGCCTCCCCTATGAACCCATTTGGATCTTTCTCCAGCTTTGAGCCATAGATTTCGGGAGGATCATTTTCAACAACTCTTTAACCCTAGTGACACCACCTCTCAGTAAATCCAGATCTCTGAACTCTGTGACGGAGCAGCAGGACGGACCGTCGCAGGCACGACGGCCCGTCACAGGCTGCGTAATCTCAGGCTGGGTCGGATTTTTGTTAATTAATTTAATGGGCGTTTTGGACTATTTCCTGCTTAATTATAAAGTAGTGTGTTAATGTTAATAAGTCTAATTACTTGGGGGTTAAAAGAGATAACCTTGAGTTAATTAGTGGGTTATTATTGCCATCTTGTATACATAATTATATGATAATTAGATAAATAAAGAGGGTGTTTGTTTGAATAAGAAAAATAGAAAGAACAGAAAGAGAGAGAGAGAATAGATCAAAGAGAGAAGGAAGAACCGCAGCTTTGAGAAGATAGCTTGTTGATCTGCAATTCCTCGGTGGGGTTAGGTTATGGTGTATATACTCATTAGTAGTAAAGCTCTTAATAGCGGAATGATAGTGTAGGGTTGTTGTATTGTAAAGTCTTCTAGATGTTAATTGTGATGTAGACTGTGATATATCGATTGTGATAAATAAGCAAGATGATTGCTATGAATCCGAAATCTTGAAAACCACTGTTAATGATGATGCCTTGGTATAAACGAAGGCTTGATGAACTAAGTAGTGGGCTGGATGATGATGCCTTGGTATAAAAGAAGGATTGATGAATAACAAATGAGATAGTGAGAGGGGTCACGGAACACGAAAGTAGTATTAGGGGGGGACCGGGTGTCACGAACCGACACGTAGTATTTAGGGTGACCGAGGGGGTGTTCACGAATCGACACGTAGGAATTAGGGGGGATCGGGTGTCACGAACCGACACATAGAATTCGCGGGAATTAAGGTGTCAAGAACCAACACCGTAGAATTAGGGGGTCGGGGTGTCACGACGACACGTAGTTTAGGGGATAGAAGTGTCACGTACCGACACATAGTAGTATAGCGGAGCGGAGACGAAGTGTCAAGTGCCGACACAGAGAATAAAGATAATAATCTTGAAAGATGTTAATATACTCAATTAATGAACCTAATCCCAACTGAGTATTGGTCTTGAGGCTTGAGAGTCCTCATGTGTGAACTTGGCGGTACTTATACTGTTATAGAACTTGTGTGCTACATGTTGATTATTTAGTTGATTATGATATTATCGGATATATACTATTTCTATTTTGAGGTGGCCGATGAGATCACTCAGTACTGGTGTTGTACTGACCCCTACTTGTATGTTTCGTTCTTTGGTACTATGTGGATTGCAGCAAACATAAGTCGTCTTCAACTCAAACAGCACTCTAGCCTCAGTATTATTACACCGGATGTAGGGAGAGCTAACGCTTCTAGCTAGGGACTGGATCTTTTCTCATGTATTGATGCCTGAAGTTCCGGCCATGGACTAGCTTTTACTATTTGTAGCTTTCTTAGAATACTATTAGTTTGTAATGATCATAGATGGTCTTGTGGGATGACTTCAAGATTTTGGGGGGAAGCCTTTACGTTTCTTTGAGAGGCTATAGGACTGTAGGAAAATTCCATTCCTTCTTCTTCGTGCTATTTAATGATTCAATGGTATCTAGGTGATACAAATGGATCTGACCATCTTCACTCTATTCGCAGATGTTTAGAACTAGAGCAACCAACTACGCCAACACCAGACCGGCAGAACGGGTGCGTCTGAGCCAGGGCACTGGGGTGTTAGCTCGAGAGGTAGTGGCAAGAGGCGTGGGGAAGAGGGGTGGAAGACGGTAGTGGTGAGACGTCCTAGAGGAAGGGAAGGGCCACTATTCCCATCTGCTACTAGGGCGGTGGACCTCATCCACCGATGCGGGAAGTCGGAAGTAGTGGAGAGAGGGCGAGGATGGGGAGACTGAAACAAGAGCAGAATGCGGAATTTCCACCCCAACCTACCCCAGAGGATGCTCAACAGGTCTTGAAGGATCTTAGGGGTTATCTGATCAAGGGCCAGACGCCTCCAAGTATTTTTTTTTTTTTTCGCCACAAACACCTCCGGTTCGAGGTACAACATGCAACTATTATCGCTCCACGCATGGATGGCCTCATGGAAATCGGAAACGTTCTCGTCTGACCACAGGGACTATAATGACAAATGATCAGCATGAATTTCAGTAAGTTCATGAAATTGAAAAACTCCAGTGCTTCAAGGGTGCGAATCGGCGGATTGCCTAAGATTTTCTGGTGATTGTCATGAGTACTACACAATATGGGTATAGTAGACGGTTGGTGAAGTTTGTGACGTTCAATTTTCAAGGGACGCCAAAATGTGTGGCGGTTCACCTGTTGGTGTCAACCAACAGAGGCACCACCTATGACTAGGGCATCCTTCTCTAGCTTGTTTATGGGAAGTATATCCCCCGGACCTTATGGGATAGGAAAAGAGATGAGTTCTTGAGCCTAGGCAAGGTGGATGTCGTCGGTTACTGCATATGAGGCACGTTTGTGCATTTATCCCGGTATGCCACCGATAGAGATATTGACTTCTTGCATCGATCTTGAACAGGGTAATCGCCATTTCTATGACCCCCTATAGAATGGCTCCCGCTGAGTTAAGAGAGTTTAAGCCCAACTCAAAGAACGTCTGTTGAGCAAAGGTTTCATTAACCAAGTGCATTCCTCTGGGGTGCTCTGTTTTGTTTGTGAAGATGAAAGTATGGGAGTCTGCGGATGTAAATAGACTACCGACAAACGAAATAAAGTAGTAACTTTTTAAGAACAGAATTCATCTTCCTCGCATTGATGATTTGTTACGAATCAGTTACAAGGTGTTGGTATCCTTCTCAAAAATAGATGAGATCTGGTTATCACAATTGAAAATACGGACCGCAGATGGCAAAGACTGCTTTTTGCACAAGGTATGGGCATCATTATGAATTCTTGGTAATGTACTTTGGACTAACGAATGCCCCTCTGCTTTCAGAGCTGTATGAAAGGATTTTTAAGCATATCTGGATCGCGTTGTGATCGTATTTATTGATGAATATACTGATATCCTCAAGAGTAAGATACGAAATGAGGCCTTGAGAATTGTGTTGGAAATTGTTGAGTATTTAAAAGCTTTATGCAAATCTCCAAAGTGTGAGTTTTTGTAGATTCATGTTCACTCTTGCGGGCACGTGGTTGGTAGTTTCTTAAGGATGGGGGGATTGATGGTGATCCTTATAAGATCGATAGTAGGGAAGATTGGGTAAGTAAGACATTACTAATGGGTCAGAAATAAGAACTTTGTTGGTTTTTTAGCCATACTACCGTCGATTCGTCAAGGGATTCTCTTCGATTGCTTCCCAATTGACGCGAAACTTGAATCAAGCAGGATGTTCCATTTGTATGGTCTGATGAATGTGAGGAAAGCTTCAGAAAACTCAAGACATTGACTGACTACCGACACCTCCTTACCTTGCCAGGAGAGGGTTAAGAACTTCATTGTTTATGTGATGCATCCATATGGTTGGGGGCAGTACTTAATGCAAGAGAAAGACTGTGATGCTTATGCCTTCGAGGGCAAATAAAGGTGAATGAACGTAATTATCAGACCCACGATTTAGAGTTTGGTGCGGTGGTGTTTGACATTAAAGCAATGGAGAACCCCCCACCCCCCACTATCTATATGGGGTAAGGTATGAAGTCTATACGGTTCATGGAACGAGTACAGTATGTCTTTACTCAGAGGATTGAATTTGAGACAGAGGGAGGTGGATGGAACTATCTCGAAGGATTATTGATGTTACCATCTGATCACCGGGAAAAGCTAATGTTGTGGCAGACGCCTTAAGTAGAAAAGCAAGGGAGCAGAGATGGGTAGTTTAGCCCACTTAAAGTTTCTAGACGCCCTTGGCTAGGAGGTTCAGACTCTGGCTAATGACCTATGAGGTAGAAGTAAAATGAGAAGGGAGGATTTTTTGGCCAGTGGGAGGCTGAGATACTTCCTTTCTTGACAAGATCAAGGGGAAGGAAACAGTTTGATGGAAGAGGAAGAAACTAAGCCGCATCCGAGGATATAAGTTTACGAGGAGAGCCTCTAAAGGAAGCCGATAATGGATGAGGAAGGTGTTTTTTTGAGGAATAAGGGAAGGTAGTGTACCCGTGTTGATGATTGATCAAATATTCCTACAAGGGCTCATAGTTCCGGATTATGCTATACATCCTGGTGCAACAAGATGTACGTTGACCTAAAGCCAACAGTTTGGTGGAGTAGACATGAAGCGCGACATGTTGATTTGTTCAAATGTCCAAATTGTCAGCAGTAAATGTATGAACATGCAGAGGCCCGGAGGAACACTTCGGAGATGCCCATTCCTGAATGGAAGTGGGAGAGATTGGCCAATGGGACTTTGTTGGTTGGTATTCCCAAAAAGACCTGGGCAAGTGATTCTTATTTGGGTAATGGGTGGACAGACTAAATAAGTTTGCTCATTCATTCCGGTTAAGGTGACTTACAATGCAGAGAGAAGTTAGCCAAAACTCTACACTCTCAAGAAAAAATTGTTCGGTTGCATGGAGTTCCACTTTCCTTCATATCAGAGAATGAGGTACGCAGTTTTACTTGTAAGTTTTGCGAGGAGAAACATTGAACGCAAGAATAGGTACTAGGTGGACCTTAGTACTGCTTTCACCCTCAGAACGGATGGAATAGTCTGAGCGAATGATTAAAGTATTGGAAGATAGCTTCGGAGCATGTGTGATAGAATTCGGTGGTCATTGGGATAATTCTTACCCTTAGCCGAGTTTATACAATAATAGCTATCACTCAAGGATTATATGGCTCCTTTCGAAGCCATTGTATGGGAAGAGAGTAGGGTCTCCCAGTGGTTGGTTTGATGCATTCGAGGTTAGACATTGGGTACTGAACTTTGTGAGGGATTCTGAGAGAAGGTGAAATCTATTCAAGAGAAAAGCTTTTAGCGGCTCAAGTAAGGGCAAAAGGAGTATTGCGGATCGAAAGGATAGGACTTGGAGTTTATGGAGGGGTGAGCAAAGTCTTGCTGAAGGTTTCACCCATGAAAGGTGTGATGCGATTGGTAAAAGAGGTAACTTAGCCCGAGGATATTGGTCTATTTGAATTGTTTTGAAGCGAGTAGGGGAGGTGGCTATGAATTAGCCTTGCCTCCAGGGCTGTCAGGGTGCACCCGGTTTTAATGTGTCTAGGTTGAAAAGGTTACCATGGGGATGGAAATACATCCTTTAGTTGGGAGTCAGTTCTGCTTGCTGAGAACTTATCTTATGAGGAGGAGCCTTTTGCCATTTTAGATAGAGAAGAGTCGCAAGTTGAGGTCGACGGAGTTTTTTGATTGCATCTTAAGGTGAATTGGAAGAACGACCAGTGGAAGAACCACTTGGGAGAAGGAGGCTGATATGCAAGAAAGATACCCACACCTGTTTACAGATCATGGTAGGGTACTCATTTTTACTATTGTTGTTTTATTCCTCGTGATTGTGCGAGGACGAACGATGGTAAATGGTATCTATGTAACGAATGTTTATCGTTTTGAGCAGAAGATTTTATGTCTAGATAAACTGGCTTGAGACGAGGATCCCAAGACGGACGTCATGGGCATGACGGCACCGTCGCGGGAGTCTCGTTCCAAAACACTAGCATTCTGAAATTTGGTGGTACTGAAAGCGACTCTCTGAAAGTCACGACGGCATGGCACGGACAGAACGTCGGGGCACGAAGGTCGGTCACAGGCCCATCAGTAAAGCCGATCTCTGCTGAAACTCTGTGATGGTGCAGCAGGGGGACCGTCGCTTGGCACGACGGCCCCGTTCACAGGCTGCGGTCGGATTTTGTAATTAATTTAAGGGGCGTTTTGGAATATTTAATGCTTTAATTATGTAAAGTAGTGGGTTAATGTAATAAGTCTAATTACTTGCAGGGGTTAAAAGAGGTACCTTTGAGTTAAATTTGGGGTATTTTCTGCCATCTTTCTACTTAATTATAGATAATAGGGTTAAAAGGAAAGGGGTTTTATAGAAAAAATAGAAAGAACAGAAAGAGATAGAGAATCGACAAGAGCGAAGGAAGAACGCAACTTTTGAGAAGATAGCTTGTTGATCGCAATTCTCGGGGGAGGTAGGTTATATGGTTTTTTTATACTATCGTAGTAAACTCGTAATAGCGAAAGATGATTGTGTGGGGTGTATTGTAAAGTCTCTATATGCTTAATTGTTATGCTTGTGATGAATGTGATTATTCATTGTGATAAAATAAGCAAGATGAAGCGATTGAATCCCAAATCTTGAAAACCCCTGTTAATTGATGGATGCCTTGGTAACACAAGAAGACTGATGAACTAAGTTATGGGCTGATGCTGCCTTGGTATAAAAGAAGGGATTGGATGCAATTTAACAGAATGAGATTAGTGGAGCGGGTGGCACGAACCGACACGTAGTATTAGGGGGACCGGGTGTCACGAACCGACACATAGTATTAGGGGGACGGGTGTCACAAACCGACACGTAGAATTAGGGGACGGGGTGTCACGAACCGACACGTACGCATTAGGGGCTCAGTGTCACGAAATGACAAGTTAGAATATTAGGGGTGGTCGGGTGTCACGAACCGACACGTCGAATTAGGGATCGGAGGTCACGTACGACAACATAGTAGTAGAGGAGCGGAGTGTCACGTACCGACCAAGAGGAATAAAGATAATGAATCTTGATGAAAAAGATGTTGATATACTCAAATCTAATGCAAAATATCCAATTTGAGTATGGTATGAGGCTTGAGTCCTCATGTGTGGAACTGGCGGGGGTACTATAAAGATTCATTAGAACTTGTTGTTGCTAACTGTTGAGTATGCTAGTGATTATGATATTATCTGATATATCTATTTTCATTGTTGAGTGGCGATGATACCTACTTAGTACTCGGTGTTTGTTTTGTACGGACCCCGATTGTATGTTTCTTTCTGGTTATATGTGGATTGCAGCAAACATACCGTCGTCTTCCAACTCAACGCAACTCTAGCAAGGCTCATTACCACCGGATTCAGGGTGGGTGAGCTAGCTTTAGCTTGGATGGATCTTATTCCTCAGTCTTGAGGACCTGGAGTTCCTGGCATGGACTAGTTGTTATTTTAGCTTCTTCGAATACTTTAGTGTAGTATTTTGATCATAATGATTCTTGTGGGTGATGACTTCGATTTTGGGGAAATAATAGATGTTGAATTTTAGAAGTTAGTGAATTGGTTTTTTTATAAGAGTTAGGCTTCCGCATTACTTTCTGTTGATATTATATTGAAATGTCAGGGTTTAGTTGGTGGTTCGCTCAACAGGAGGGTAAGGTGCGGCTGCATAGTAGCGGCTCGTTTTGGTGTGTGACATGCTCCCCTTCACCTTCCTAAACTATTCTAGAATTATCTCTTTATGTTCCATAACATGCAAAAATATAGAGGCAAAATTAGAAGAGAAGACCACTAAGCTACACCTCTATGGCACAAATAAGAGAATAAAGAAGTGACATTGTTCCTAAACATCCAATAACCTCCAATTCATGAAATGTGTCGCGACTCACACTCATGAACAAAACTCTACATTGATATGGTTTGAGACATCCTAAGACCATTTCACAACGTTATGATTTAATACCAAGTATGTCATGACCAGAGAGAACCCACAAGTCGTTACGACCTTGAAGAGGTCTATAGAAGCCCTAAGCATTCATTACATAACTCAAAGAAAATATAGAATAACTTAAAACTTTCTTTAAGACATATCTCAAAAAGTATTTCATAAAAGGGGAAGGAAGTCTTATGCATTATTGTCTGCAAATGCCACGATGAACGACTAAATAAAGTATTGCGGACCGCATCCCACATAAAGTCTAAACACATAATGAAAGACATAAAGGGAACATAAAAGTTTTTCCTCGAAGCTATGAGGACTCACCACTTCTTCACTTCTTCAAAGTCCTTGAAACTCTACCCTCCAATAGAAACTCAAAGATCCAACCATTCATTTAGTTAGAATGTAGGCAATATGTGTTAGTACAAAAGTACAAAGTACGAAAACTAACATAACATCATAAGAGCATCTCAAATAATTAGTCAACATAAGACATAAGAATAAGAGATAATAACAGAATCATAACATAACAAGTCAGACTTAGGAATATATAAGTTCATACTTCAAGCATTAGTCCTTTATACTTAAGTGAACTACTTCACCAGCCACCTCCAAGTATACTTGTGTAATGCAAATATACGATCCCATAATACTACCTTAGCTAAGTACATTTATATGTTCATTCTTTGTCATAGTCCACCTTAATAATTAAAACAAAGGTTTTCATGGCATAAGAGCACTATAACACTAAGTCACCTCCAACCACCCTTATGAAAATGTATGTGAGGCATTCCATAATACCACACAGATTTATCATGTCTTGAAGTCACCCTATATTTTCGTTCACCCTAAGGTATCATTCAGAAGAAACCTACTTCATATTAATTAGGAGATATCAACTTTAGTTATTCATATCATGAAATGCAACTATAGCAACTACCCAAGATAGGCACACTTCATAAGAAGACATTGCATAGGTAGCTTTAAGTCATACTTAAGCCATGTATGAATGGCATCCCATTCTATTCATTTTCATCAACTATATTTGTCATTATAGACCTACTTCATATTAACAACGAGTTGTCAACTGAAGTAATTCATATCATGGAAGGCAACTATAGCCGATACCAAATCTAGGCACACTACGTACGAGGACATTTCATAATGCTAAGTATATTTCATAGTAGTTTATCAAAGAATATCATACTATTATGCTTGACCTAACTACAATAGAAAACATCATATTATGCAATCCAAGCTACCATAGGGTTACAAGTATTACAACCTATCCACCATGCAATCACTCATAATGATTCAAGCTATATATAAGGCAGTACTGATACTAAACCCTGTGTTATTCTTAGGATAATTTAATCTTTGAATCCTAAGCTACAACAAAATGGTTATTGATTCAAACCCAAGTACGTTATCATCAAGGACATTCTATCAACAATATTTCACCACTATTCAAGAGAGTAGCGATCCTCAATCCTAGGGTAACTTACCTATACTAATGCAAGATACCATGAAAAACATTCTACCTATGCAAGATCAGATAACCATGGGAGATCTAAATTCCTCCATCCCAATCTATCATGATATCTACCATCCAAAGCGACCATTAGCTCTACCATCCCAAGTTAACATGAGCTCTACCATCCCAATCAACCATAGGATCTACCATTTAAAGCTTCCGTGAGATCCACCATCTCAAGCTACTATGAGATCTAACTTCTCAAGGTAAGTAATCAAACAATCCATGAAGAAATAATAAGACTCAACCTCAAGCTATTCTATCTTCACAAACATCATTCATCTTAGGTCCATAAGTCAACCTAGAATCCTTCTATGTGAGAGAACTTTATTATAATACCTTATTTATGTCTAGGTTTATAAGATAAAGAGAACACCCAACAAAAATCACCTCATATTAGATTTTATCTCCAAAGAACTACCAACAACGATTACAAACTCTATTTTCAATACTAGCTTCATTCTATTATGATTCATGTCTTATTACAATCTATTGATTTTGATCATTAGAAAGTAACTCTAGTCATACTTGATTTTATAGGTTCAAATCTAAAATTACATGTTAAGATCTTTCTTATTCAATTAAACCTATTTCAATTCATATTTAGATGATCCTTACTATGATCAATTTGTATTCAAGACAATTGCTTTAAGAATTGTGGTATTTCAGATTCACAATTGAGGGATATCTATGGGGGATCTATGGGTGGAATAACCCATGGTTGAAAAGCTTAACATACCTATGATCAGTGCCTTAGAATAATCTTGAAACCTTGGTGAACTGCGAGCTAGTTTATGGACTCCGTCAGTGTTCTACTTAATGTTGATTGAGATACTTAGCTAGAGAGGTGTTATTGATTTTGAGACAAAAAGTCTAAATGGAATAAATTAATTGATTAATACACTTAACATACCTAAATAAAAAGAAGTTTCTCATGACTTAAGGAAAAGTGGGTGAATTACCATTCACCTTTCACTTGGCCGAACCCTTGGGAGATTTGCAGGTGGCACGACCACCACCTACGGAGCGTAGGTTGTGTGACAGGGTGTTTTGTAGCTTCATGGTTCGTTATTAAGGCTCCTAAAATTAGGGGTTTATCCCCTACGACTAATTATGGAGCTACACCCTCTACCTACGGGGCATTAACCCAAAAACGGGGAGTTAATAAAAGTTGTTGGTTATGCTATTTTTAAAATCTTTTTGGCCAATGTTTGGGTCTTCTTGAAGGACAATTACGTTGTTTCTATGGGAGTCATAAACAAACATTTTACCCCTAACCTCGATATGCTAGGTGTAATAAACATATGTACATGAATTAGACCTGAAACTACACATCAAACTCCATGACAACACACTAGAACATCCTAGCACCAAAAGACTAGTTTCTGGACGTCTGTTGACGTTTAGGCACTAACACTTCCAAAATAATATAATTTCACTAATTTAATTCTAGAGACTTCATTTTAACCCTTCTAAGTTATTATATTTCATGTAGAGCTCTAGCTTAGGTTATACGATTTCCGGGGTGTCTCATTCCGTGACCAAAATTTAGTTAACTTTTAGGAAAAAGCAAAAGTACTTCCTACACTATGAACGATATCCTAGCGAAATACCTTAACTAAACTAAGGTCCTAGTACCCCATCCCCCAACAGGATTGTTTGTAATTTGATACACCTTTTGGCTTACATGACACACTCCATGACTACACACAATTGGGATGTGCAGGAGATGTTTGGATGCCACGTACGTGGAAAAGGTTTACAAAATTATAAAAAATGGGATCACGGGGTATAAGGATCTAAGTTTAGTTAACACATGTATATGGGGTTTTGGTCATAATCTAGGTAGTATTTGTACTGTATTTCGCTAAAAATGGCCAAACCTTGTACTTTTCTACTTCCTTCTAGTTTCGACAATAATAACTTTATGTCTTCTTAGTTATTTTTTTACTTTTCATTAAAATTTATGGTTCATCAATGTATTCACATGAAAACATCATATAAACATAATTCAAACATAAATGAATGACATCCACTATATTGGAGTCTCAATGAAGACTTACCCACAATGTAATCAACACCGTAGCTACATTGGGGTATTTTGGATTAACAATTCGTGGATATCAATGGGGGATCCATAAGTGGAAGAACCCACAAATGAAGGAGATTTACATACCTTTTGTCAATATCTTATTCTAATCTTTAAGCCTTGGTGAAAATCGTCCGAGTCTCTTCCTCTTACGTCCATTCTACTTCGATGGTGATCTTAAGCGATACTCCGGGAGGTGAGGGTTTTTATTTTGAAGAGTGAAGTCTAAATTCATAATTAAGTGTTTTATGATGTTAAAATACCTAAAATACTAAAAATAACCTTCCATGACATAATTGGAACGTAGGGAGAATTTACCAATTCACCCTTCACTTGGACGAACCCCTAGCAGAATTGCGAATGGTGTTCCACGGCTCCCACCTGCGGACTATTGGTGATGTGAATGGGCATCCTGCATCTACGTGGTTCATGAATCACGCTCCTTCAATTAGGCTCTAAAATCCCAAAATTATCTCTTAAGAGACGCCCTCCACCTACAGGATGTCAATACACCAACGGAGTATCAATCAACGTCGTCGGTGATGCCATTTTTGACAACTTTTTGGCCAACGTTTGGGTCCTCTTAAAGGACCTTTGCGGTGCTCCTTAAGGAGTCTTACCAAAAAAAATTATCACTAACCTAGATGTTCTAGGCGTGGTAAAAATTTCTAAATGAGTTGGACCTAAAAACACATATCAAAATTTGTGACAAAACACTAGAACATCCTAGCACCAAAAGACTAGTTTCAACACATAATGGACATATCTTGTCGTTTAGTCACTATACTTCCAAACTAAGTTAATTTCATTAGTTTAGGTCTAGAAACTTCATTTGAACCCATTTTGAAGTTATTATACCTCATGTAAGTATCTATCTTATGCCATACAATATTTGGGCTGTTTCAATACTCCCTGCCTTGGGAACATTCATCCCCGAATGACACCTTACATCTTGATAGAGAATCACCAAAACTCATGACACACAACTCATCGTGTTTGAATTATTTATAAATGCAAACACCCAACTAAGGAAACTTTAATTCAAGCTAGACATATTCAATTAAACTTAAAATGCATGAAAGAATCATACTACTCATTTCCAAGGATAAACTAATATCTCCTAGATACAACATGCTCAACATAGACTCATTAGGTATAAAATTCATATTGACTCAAGATGCAACAACCAGAGTAAACACAATGCAAATGTATCAATTCTAACAAGGCCGACATACATTCACAAACATAATCATCACAAGGACAACATCAATTCAATCTTTCCAAGTCATAAAACAAGAAATTTAATTTTTTTTCTAAAATCTCAATAGAAGCATATATTGAAAAGGGACATGAGGAGATTACTCTTGATCGTCTTTCAATTGGAGATAATAGCACCTATTCTTATTTTGAGGATCCACGTCCTCACAACTAGAGGAAACTTTCTTATCTTCTCTTATATAAGCCTTTACCTTGGGGAAATCTTTCTTCATGTGGACACTCTAACCACATCTGTAACAGCAATCTTACCGGCGAAATACCCGCATTCACGTCTTTTACCACACATCCAACGAGTAGGCCATAGGGACTCACTACATTTCCCTTAAGATCTAGGGTTAGACACCCTCTCATCATTATACTTAGATGCAAAAGAATAACCTTGTCTTGAAACCTTTTGTCAATTCTTAGAATGACCATGCCCATCGAGCCCATCATGAAAAGACTTATCCCTTTTTGACCTAGACCTTTTCTTTTCTGTATCTGTTCCCTTCATAATTTTTTACTCCTTTCTTTGTTTGTCAAACACCATGAGACAACATATATCCATATCACCAACAAGGATTGTCATACGGCATTCTTCTTTTTTTCAAATTGGATACTCCCGTCATAAACTTATTCATTAAATCCCCAGGATTGGCTACCTATAACGACCCGAGAGTATACCCTAGAAGTTATGGCATAGACCTCTCAGAGGTGTATGACAAGTCTCATAGCATTCATTAATTACATAAAACTTAAAAATAACGGAAAATTTAAAACTTTTTGTAGCACATCATATGCTAGAATATTAGTTCATATATATATATAATCACAATTACATAGTCTAAAAACTAAGTATTTTTACCATCTTAAGAGATAACTCAATTGAATATAATAGCGATACGACCCTTAACATCAAAAAATGTAAGTCTAAGCTATTACATGAACATAAAGAAACATCTTAACATAGGCAACCAATGAATCATAAGCGTCCCTTTACTTGAACTTGGGAAACGTTTATCAAAGCTCGTCCCTCTTATAAACATCCTCTATCCATCACTTCCAACACTTTGTTTAAAAAGATGAAGAAGAATGGTATTAGCACAGGAATGCACTATGTATGACAACCACGCAGAAACATGCATTTAAAGAGGGCTTTTTGTTCGAACTCATTCATCATGTCTTTATATACTTCATATAGAAGTAAATATTACTCATAACAACACTTAAGGCTATTTTATTACATTTAAGAATTATTTGTTGAGTTACACTTCACACGTAAGAACTACCACCTTAGAAAAAACTCCGAAAGTCACTAGTGCAATATACAAATTGTATCCCATACTACTACTCATACCAAGTGATCATAATAAGTCACCTTATATTTAGGCACATCACATTCAATAACATACCACACATGCATTTAACCTTAGAAATAAGACCATATGGTCATATAAGAACTCTTTTATTCATTGCATCTTAGTCATAAGTCACAACTCATAAGTTCATTTTATAGATAAACCACCCTCACAACTCCTTCACAAGCTTTGTTGTGAAATGTACACATGGAGTAACATACCCCCTCATATACCAAGAAAACCAATTTAGAAGCGACAACTGTAATTCACATGCATAATGATAATTCATGTCTTGAAAATGTTAAGTCAAACGTGACATGCATTCATACTAATCAGAACTAAACATAATCTATATTCATATATAAATATCATCATAACTTCCCTTAGAGTCCACTTGTGCAATGTATAACTAGGGTACATAGTCAAACCTACACTAAGTAATCTTGCAAGGAACCATGAAACTTATTTATAATCTTATCTTAGTTCATTTCTTAACATTTAGATGCTTAGCGTAAAGATGCTTAGCAATAAATGACATAGACCATGTCAACTACATGGATTCCGGTGTTGTAAAATCCTACACCGATAAAAGTGTTCTAGTAGACAAGGTAGAACCCACAAAATAGATATCTAGGTGGATCAACTTATTGCATTAGCGAAGAGGCTTCCATCTCATGAGTATCACTTGGATGACCCAACCTATTACATTAGCAAAGGGGTCTTTTCCTCATTATACATATCCACCCATTGAGCTTAAACTCCCTTTTTAATATTTTAAAGCCTTTATTTACCATTAGTTCATAAAGTAGGCCTTTTAGGACATGCTTCGTCATACATCATATACATAAAAGGTTTTTAAGATGAGAATCTACATTCAACAAAGAACCTATATAATGTAAGACTGTAATTTCACATAATTCTACGATTCATACATTTATATGTGTGTGCGTTCATAGGTGAGATCTACCTTAACATAAAAACCTTTATTCGCATATGTTCATAAATTCATTTACGATATACTTTGCATGCATAGTAATATGTAATGATGTATAAGAGAACTATCCTTTCCTAAATAATAACAAATCTATCCTATTCATAGACATGCAAGAAGTGTGTGTACATTGGTCAATATTATCAAAAAATAACTATAATATGGTATTGAGGAAGCCACTTTCAAAGATCACACATTCCTCATGTCTTAAGTCATACAACTATAAATCATTAAGGACTATAGAATACACACACCCACATTACATCATAGGAGACAAGAGCATATTGAGCATTAGAATAGAGGACTGCTACCACTGCTATGATCACATATTCATATAGGATTCATATTGTTTAGGGTCATGCTACAAGAATGTCCATAATCATTAGCCATATAGACCACACCTAACCCTAGCATGATCATCACACATGCACACCATCATTCACACATCTAGAGTATACGACTAGTATGGAAGACTATACATATAATTTCACATAACATTAGTTAACTTAGACTTGATATTAAAATCAAGGATATATCCTTCAACTTCTAAAGGGTGGAAATAAACATATCATTTCCTCTTACATCTAATGTCGTCAAGGCCATGATCTTAACACATAAACATGTATGAGAATGTAAACACCACTACTATAAGTGGACCATACCAAGCATCACAATTCAATATACATTCTAAGCTAATAAGAGGAAATAGGTCAACTTAGTCAATTCTCCATAATTCAGAATCAATTGATATAGATAAGACTTGGATTGATCAATATACTATAATCTAATAACTATTGAATCATAATCTAATCATGACCAGAAGACCCATAACATATCGTAATCTGAGAGGATAAAGATATCATGGGTCGTTCATGGAATTGGATTGAAAATAATGTTAAAAAAATAGATTAAGCATCTAATCATTATTAGAATGATTTTGAAATCCCTTTAACAATGAACCCATGGCTAGATTGAAAGATGATATTTTTTACTTAGAATCATGTTTGAAAAAGCTTTGAAAGGACTCCTAAGACGAATGGTTATATAAGGATGAAAAATTTAGAATACCTTCTAAATTAGAAAAACCACGAAAATCTGAGGAGAAAGCTCCAAGAATGAACCTCCGTAGCTTGTTCTTGAGCTTGGTCTCCAATGGAGGTTCAGGAGAATTTGGAAGAGAAGAGATTTGGAGATTTTAATTTCATAATGGGTGTTGGGGTTTCGACAAGGGAAAGGGGTCAAATAAGACATAAAAATTGTTTATAACTGACTCCTAAAGTTACCAAAACACCCCTATACATATTTTCACTATTAGACATGTCAATTTTTAATTCAAAACGACCACAACCAAATTTGGGAAGTGGCTACGCGTTGCGGAGGCTGCTCCTAATTTTGCCTCACCACATTCTTGAGGAAGTGAAACTTGTGTTTCTCAAGCGATGCACATGCAGGGAAAGTGTCACGCGCTAGCGCGTGGTGGCCCTCACTTCTTGGTTCTACACGCAGCCATTTGACAGCTTCCTTGTCAAACATTTGGGTCCTCTACGGGGGCCCTTAGGTGGTCCTCGGGGAGTCTTACCCGCAATTTTCGATGCTTAACATGTGTATCGAGAAACTAGTGTTAAATCCACTATTTTACAACTCCAAAAAAACACATAAATACAAGCCAACCTTACAAAGACACACTAGTACATCTAAAAACTAAATTTCGAATGTTTTAGACGTTTGACCTCCAACACTCTTCAAATAAACTACACATGCTGTAAAACACTTTATTTACGTATTAATAACCTTTTTATACACATGTGAGGATCTATGTACCTTAGTTCATGTTGAGTATCTTGATACTACCAAGCTTAGAGTATACTAAAACAAAAGGGTGAATTTCAAAGAGTATCCTTTAACACTCATATTAGATTGCTTAAGGTTGATGAACTATCTAAACTTTGCTTCCCGGAAATTTAGAGGAAAAACCTATCGAGAAATTCCTACTTAATAATTTCGCACTCTATTGGGCCCACTCTCAACAACCTCCTATCCATCCATTGCCCATACAAATTTTGGGCAACATTTTTCAATTGATAGGAGGCTAGATCAACCTTCTTAATGGAGGATACTCCCATGATTGCAAAAACCTTATAAGCCTCATCTATGAACCCATTTGGATCTTCGTTCACCTTTGAGCCATAGATTCCGGGAGGATTATTCTTAACAACTTTATTACCCTAGATCCACCAACTCTCTGTTAGATTGTGCCGTTATGACTTGTGCCAATTGTTTCATAGAATCCATAAGCTCGTCAAGAGTAGCATTTCCTATTGGAGGGTCGTTTTTTAACTTGAGAGGGTACTTTGTGTTGATGTTGAGGAGGATCTTTAATTGGAACTTGGGGGGGGGGGGAATCTCTTACTCCCATTCACCTTTCTAAACTATTCTTTCATTAGATCTATCAATTGCTATAACATGAAAAATCATAGGCAAACATTAGAATAAAGACCTACTAGAGCTGCACCTCTATGGCACAACTAAGAGAATAAAGAAGTTACATTGTTCGTAAACATCCAATAACCTCCAATTCATGAAATGTGTCGCGACTCACACCCATGAACAAAACTCTACTTTGATGTGGTTGGAGACATCCTAAGATCATTTCACAACCTTACGCTTTAATACCAAGTATGTCATGAACCGAGAGAACCCCCAAGTCGTTTTGACCTCGAAGAGGTGTATACAAGCCCTTAGCATTAATTACATAACTCAAAGAAAATATAGAATAACTTAAAACTTTCTTTTAAGACATTATATCAAAAATATTCATAAGAGGAAGTCTTTATCATTATTGTGTCTCAAATAATCTATGACCGAATGAATAAAAATTATTGAGGAAGATCCATATAAAGTCGAAGAAAAAAACATAATGAAAGACATAAAGAACATAAAGTTGGTCCTCAAGATATAGGACTCACCACGTTCTTACTGTTACAAAGTCATTGACCTAACCGCCAAAGCAACTCAAAGATCCACAACCTAATTTTTGTAAAAGTAGTCAATTATGCATTAGTACAAAAGTACTAGAGTATGAAAACTAACTAACGTCATAAGCGCATCCTCCAATAGTTGTAATCAACATAGACATAATCATAAGAGATAATAAAATAATCATAACATAACAAGTTAAAATTAGGCATATATAGGTTCATACTTCAAGTATTAGTCCTTTATACTTAATCTTTCAGCTGCCCTGTTCTGATGTGCACTTCCTGCCTCACCAACCATGAACTACTTCACAGCAGCCACCTCCAGTTAACATGTGAAGCCAAATATACAATCCCTAAATACCTTAGCTAAGTACCTTTATCTGGTCATTCTTGATCATAGTCCACCTTCATAATTAAAACGAAGGTTTTCATGGCATAAGAGAATTGTAACACTAAGTCATCTCCAACCACCCTTGTGAAAATGTATGTGAGGCATTCCATAATACCATACACATTTATCATGTCTTGAACTCACCCTATTCATTCTCGTCAACTCTAGGTGTCATCATTAACTTCTTCATATTAATAAGGAGATATCAACTTAATTTATTCATATCATGGAATGCAACTATGGCAACTACCAAAGATAGGCACACTTATAAGGACAGTAAAATATCTAGTTTAAGTTCATACTTAACCATGTATGAACGGCATCCCATTCTATTCATTTTCATCAACTATAGGTGTCATTATAGACTTCTTCATATTAACAAAGATTTTTAAACTTTAGTCAAGTTAGATCAATGGAAGGGCCAAACCTATAGACCATACCTAATCTAGGCACACTACATAAGAAGACATTTCATAAGAACCTTCAAGTCATACTTGTTCTATGTATAAATGATATCCCATTCTACCATTCACAAAAAAGTACTCATTCAGGCTAGATTCCTTAATGCTAAATATCTTTCATACTAGTTTATCAAAGAATAGCATACCATCATGCTAGACCTAACTACAATGGAAAACATCATATCATGCCATCTAAGCTATCATAGGAAGATTACATGTATTCCAACCTATCCACCATGAAATCACTCATAAAGTTCCAAGCTATATATAAGGAAGTACTGATCCTAAACCCTAAGTTATTCTTAGGATAGTTTAATGTCTGAATCCTAAGCTACAAAGAAATGGTATTGGACTAACCAAGTCAAGATATCATCAACACATTCGAAACATAATATTTCACACTATCCCTTAGAGAGTATCAATCCTCCATCGTAGGCTAACTTGCCTATACTAATGCAAGCTACCATGAAAAACATTCTACCTATGAAAGATCAATATAACCATGGGAGATCTGAATTCCTCCATCCCAAGATATCATGATATCTACCATCCAAAGCGACCATGAGATCTACCATCCCAAGTTACCATAACCTCTACCATCCCAAGCAACCATAAGATCTACTATTTAAAGCTTCCGTGAGATCCACCATCTCAATCTACCATGAGATCTACCGTCTCAAGGTAAGTAATCAAACTATCTTTGAAGGAATCATAAGACTCAATCTCAAGCTATTCTATCTTCACAAGCATGATTCATCTTAGTAATCCTTTTATGTGAGAGTACTTGATTATAATACCTTATTCATGTCTAGGTTAATAAGAGAAAGATAACACCGAACCAAAATAACCTCAGATCAGATTGTATCTCCAAAGAACTAAAAACAACGATTACAAACCCTATTTTCAATACTAGATTCATTCTATTATAATCCATGTATTATTACAAGCTATTCCATCATTTTGATCATTAGAAGGTAACACTAGTCATAACTGATAATATAGGTTCAACTCTAAAATTAAAGGTTAAGATATTTCCTATTCAATTAAACCTATTTCAATTCATATATATATGATCCTTACTATGATCAATTTGTATTCAAGACAATTGCTATGTGAATTGTGGTATTTCAGATTCACAATTGAGGGATATCTATGGGTGGAATAACCCACGGATAAAAAATCATAACATACCTTTTATCGGTGCCTTAAAATAATCTTGAAACCTTGGTAATCATCGGTGAATCGAGCTTCTTGTTTTGGATCTTCTTCTCTTTACTTTAAGTGGTGGGATCTTGGAGACGAGAACTTTATAGAAAAGAGTGTTTTGATTTTGAAGGGAAAAGTATAAATGGATAATTAATTGTTTTAATATACTTAATATACATAAAAAAATTCTATGACTTAGACGGAACGTGGGGTGAATTTACCAATTCACCGTTCACTTGGCCGAACCCCTTGGAGATTCGCAGGTGGTGTTCCACGACCACCACCTACGAACCATAGGTGGTGTGATAGGGTGTTTTGCAGCTTCATGGTTCGTGACTAAGGATCATAAAATTAGGGGATTATCTCCTATTACTAATTGTGGAGCTAGGCCCTCCACCTACGTGACATGAACCCATAAACGGGAAGTTAATAAAAGTCGTTGGTCGTGCTGTTTTTGAAATCTCTTTGGCCAATGTTTGGGTCTTCTTGAAGGACGTTTACGGTGTTTCTATGGGAGTCATACCCAAACCTTCTACCCCTAACCTCGATATTCTAGGTGTAATAAACATATCTACATGATTTGGACCTAAAACCATACATCAAACTCCATGAGAACACACTAGAATATCCTAGCACCAAAAAACTAGTTTCTGGACGTCTCTTAACGTTTAGGCACTAACACTTCCAAACTAATATGATTGCACTAATTTAACTCTACAGTCTTCATTTTAACCCTTTTTAAGTTATTATATCTCATGTAGATCTGTAGCTTAGGTTATATGATTTCCGGGGTGTCTCATTCCTTGACCATAATTTTAGCTAACATTTAGGGAAAAGCACAAGTACATTCTACACTATGAACGATATCCTAGCGATATACCTTCTCTAAACTAATGTCCTATTCCCCCCCTCCCCAAACAGGTTTGTTTGTAATTTAACACACCTTTTGGATTACATGACACACTCCATGACTACACACAATTGAGATGTGTTGGATATGTTTGAATGCCACGTAAGTGGAAAAGGTTTACAAAATTATAAAAAATGATCACGGGGTATTAGGATCTAAGTTTAGTTAACACATGTATATGGGGTTTCGATCATAATATAGGTAGTACTTGTACTTTATCTCGCTAAAATTCGCCAAACCTTGTACTTTTCTACTTCCTTCCAGTTTCGACAACAATAAATTTGTGTCTTCTTAGTTATTTTTTTTACTTTTCGTTAAAATTTAACGTAACACAAAGGTGAATCATGTCGAGTGAAATATATATCAAAAGATTTCAAACATCTAGATGATTTGATATCTAAAATTTGAGATTATTTAGAGGTAATTTGAGTATATCAAGATTGATGAGACAATATATAATTCATATATAGTTTAGTCATATTTAGTTTTTTATGTGTATCATAATGTATAAGTAAGTATGTAAATCATATATAGGTATGATCTATTATGTAGTCAGTATATTTTAGCAAACTATAGCATATAATCAATAGATATCTTGAATGTATTTTTAAAGTATATAACTATATTGATTGTAAAATAATTATTAATTTATTATATATAATTGAAACTTAAATTCCAAAAATAGAAGGGAAAAATAAAAAATAAATCTTAAATTAAGTGTAATTTTACGTATTTTCTCAAAAAGTCTTACATAAAGACAAAGGAATTAGTTTATATCCTATGCACCCTCTTCAGGTACTTAATGGCAAAAAAATCTTGAAAAAGCAAAATCCGCCATTGGGGGGTTCAGCTCGCAATTGTTTCCTTCTTTGTTAAGTTACTTTGCTTCATCAACCTCCAATTTTGATTGCAAATACCTACCAATTCCTGAATTTTATGGATTCCTATAAGTTTTTTACTCTTCGATATTATTTGTTTATAAGTTGAGCGTTGTTGTATTTTTTAAAAATATGAAAAACTAAACTCATATGAGATGTGGATGAAGTTCTGATGCTTTTCTCCAGCGAAATGGTCCGCGGGAGGAGCTTTTCTTAGTTTTCATTTTGTTTAGAATTAATATACAGGGAGGAAAAAAATGAATTTTTTAGTTGGTTTTTCTCATTCTCTATTTTGATGTGAAAGTAGGGAGGTTTTTTTTTATGGTATTTGGAAGGAGGAATGCATTGTTTCGCGAAAGATTTTATATCTAAGGGACTTGCCCTGAAAATTGCTAGATTTGAAAAACAAAAGGATGTTTTTACACAAAATGATTCAAAAAAACTCAAAACATTTAACTCCAATTTATATCACACCAAACCACAACTACGTTTTCCAATCATAATTATTCATTTTTGATATGAATAATGATTATTGAGAATTGGGTTGATTGGTTTGTTAAGGATAAATTGGAAGTTAGTGATTATTTTGAGTTCTTGGGAATGATTGGAATGAAAAAAAGGGAAAAAAATGAATTTTATGGCCAATTGTGTTGTTTTTTGGAGTCTCATCTTCATGTCAATGGCGAGGAAGAAAAGAAGTTAAATTCAGAATTTTGAAATGAAAATAGATATAAGTTTCTTTTCTTGTAAAAACTAATGTATGAAATTTGTAGAGAATCATGTAAGTATTGGATTGAGTGATGCATATCAATTTTTTGAAAGTTATTTCTACCCTTTTATTTTTCTTTTGGGTTTTCTTTCTTGAAGAGAAGAGTATTAGAATGTCAAAATTTGATCCATATGTTGCATGTGCCTAGTTGTCAAAATGGTAGACGGTGAGTAGAGATGGGGGTATAAAAGACGGACCTGATAGTGATGTCCTAGTGTCCGATGAATCCATGTCAAAGTACAAAAATGGTGTTACGACGGAAAGATCCATTGGCATAAGAAATGTTGAGGACAAGATAGATAATCAGAGTGATTCAAAGAGAGAGGACTTGAAGAATGCTACGAGTGAGACAAAGTACCAGCTCAACACTAAGAGTAAGGCAAAGGTACAAGGAAATGTAATCGATGAGGAAAAACAAAACATTGCTAAAATATTGAAAATGAAGAAGGGAAACTTAAAGGAAATGTGTTGCTGGAGAACAAATAAACCTACTATATATTTTGAAACGGATAATATGGTAAGTGGCTATTTGTAGATGACTGACAATGAAGTACATAAACTTGATGAAGCAGATCTGAATGAAGGTCATCAAAATAAGAAAATGATGTATGAGGTCAATAAAAATGGTAATGATATAATTTTTGTTAGACAAGAGGACCATAAAATGAAAATAAATTCCTTACAACTTGCTTAACAATGATGGTGCTAGATTGGTTGAGTTTCTAAAAAGTGGGAAAATCGTATTTTTCACTTAATCTTATATTGAAAAATTCCTGAACCAGATAGTCTAATATTTCTTAGTATCCCTTCAACGACCAAAGCTGGACAACTAGTTAAGGGAGGCATTGAGAAATACCTTCTGCAATGGTGCATATTCTAATATGACGTTTTTTGTCCCAAGGGTATATCAACGAATGACAATTGACCGAAAATTACTATCAGATGCTTGTCCCACAATGTTGTCTAACATTGTGGTTGAAGATTGATCAAAAACATTGGACAGCTGGTCTGTGGAACATTTTTCAAAAGGAAGGAAGTGTAAATTTAAAATTTCATTTTTTGAAGAAATTTTTCATTAAATGTAACACCATTCTAGTTTCTCTGTTTGTTTCTGGTTTAGTATTTTTGTAGAATTTGTTTTAATTTAATGGTCCTCTTATCTATCAACATTCATATAATTACCATTCTTATTGACCTCAAAGATCATTTTCTAATTCTAGTGAAATTCATTCAGTTTCGCTTCGTCAATCTTTTGTACTTCATGATCAATCACCTTAAAATAGCCATTTACCATATCATCTGAGCCAACATCAATAGTATGTGTTTTGTTCTACAAAAACACATTTCGTTCAAGTTCCCCTTCTCCATTTTAAATATTTTTAGCACTTTGTGGGCCTCATAATTTGTTTTTTCCTGACCAACTACATTTTCATGTTTCTCATATTGACTATTAGATTTGAGCCGATTCTCTATATCACTTCTAACTTTAATCGAGTCATCTCCCTTTGAATCACCCTGATCATCCTTTTTGTCATTAAGATTGCTTATCCCAATAAAGCCTATTGTCTTAACGCCATTGTCGTACTCTATCCAATGAGTCATTGTACACTAGGATCACCAGCAAGGACATTATTTTTTGCATCCACCATCTCTACACCACCTATATCCATTCTGACAACTACTCAGAGGCAACATATCATTATGTATCAAATTTTTGCATTCTAATACCTATCTCCTCAAGAAGGAGAACCCAAAAGATAAAGGGAAAAATAACTTTAAAAAAAGGATATGCATCATTTTTTCCACTAGTTATATAGTTTTCTACTAATTTCATACCTTTTATTTCTAATTCAATTTTTTCAGAAGAATAAGGGAAATTTTATATCTTGCGTTAATGGATTAAGTTCATTTCAAAGCATGAAGAAACTCAACTCTTTTCTTCATGGAAAAAGGATGGAAGACTCCAAAAACAAACACGACTTGTCTACTAAAATTCATCTTTTGAAAAATGTTTTCTGTAAAGTATTATATTGTTTATAATAATAAAGCATTACTATCTATAGGTTATACTATTGGACTCTATATATACGAGTACCTTCAAAAAACTAAAATAGTTAATTAAATATGAAGATATGTGGATATTCACTCGATCAAACTCAAAATCATCTCTTAAATAGTCTCAAAATATTAGATATGGAATCATCTCGATATTCGATGGCTTTGTATTTATTATTCGTTGGAAAAAATGATGTCACGTTTGCAATACATCAAAATTTTACTGGAAAAGATAAATAAATAGGAAGATGCATGAGATGATAAACGTGGGAGGAGGAGGGGGTGGAAAGGAAAACGAAGATGTTATAAATGGTGATGATTCGAAATGAAACTAGAAGGACGAAGAAAGAAGAATGGTAGAAGGTTGGCCAATTCTTAGTAATTTTGAAAATTTTGCAGATTAAGATACAAGGAAACTCCCTAGCTATAAGTGAAAACTCATAGATAGACCTTAACTAAACTAATATTCTATTACCGCTGCTTCCCTCCCTCCCATCCCCCATCCTTGCCCGGAGTTGAGGCAAGTCGAAGTCATTGGTGCACTCGATGCACTCAACAAAGGGAAAAAAAAAGAAAAAGACTAGTAGGACTCAGTATATGGCAACATTTACAAAATAGATATCATTAGTCCACTCAAAAAAGTAACAAATATGAATAAAGTAATAGTATTAATTCAACTATAAGATTAAGCAACTAATAAAACATAAACGACAAGAACAAGTGACAACTAAAGGAAGTACATAATCAATGATGATATCAAGCACACACATGAGGAATCACCACTCCACACCATACTTATTTGGGAAATGAGTTTCTTAAGATTGAGTACATTTAATTGATTTTATATGTTTTCCTGTTTAATATTACCATGTCAGATCGTGACATCCTGATCAAATAATACCGTGTCAAAACGTTACACCCCTATTCAATGATACCATGTGGGAATTACACCCCAATCCAATTAATAACTTTGTTAGAATGAGAAAACCCCGATTCAAACAATACAGGGTTCGAAATGTTTGAGTCCCGATCCACTAATCCCATGTCAAACGTTTACATCCACCGATTAAAAGATATAGATGTTAATTTTTCATTATACTATCACAGATTTTCACCTTAACAATATTTCATCTAGACTGCTTGATTCAAGCGGATTACATAGATAGAGACGGTTTTAGGATTATAAAATTTATGATCTCGGATTCAATTATTCACAAAAGAAAAACCACATATATAATTCCAAACCACAAACAAACCAAGTCCACACAATTACATATCAGAACTTCATAGTATACTCAATATGAATATCAATAAACGATTAAGAGTTATTAGCCAACTGTTATCAACACAGAATAAACATAACCTATCTCATGAAGAAACCAAAAGTCCATTAAACTACTTCGCCAATACTTTTCCTTTCCTCAATACCTCCTAAACTTTCTAATATATCAAGTATATGTGCATAAATTTTAAGTTAACGAGACTATAAAATACTCATATTATTCTATATATTGCCCTAAAATGTATGTGATGAATTCTTTTTCTGATCTTAGACAAATTAGTTTTGAGTAACTTTCTTAATAAAATCATTTCTTAGCTTATTGATGATAGATTTGAAGGATTTCTCCCAAGATTGATTGCGTTTTTTTAAGGGTAGAAATGTCATTGAAGTTGTTCTTATAGCACAACGAATTGTTTTTAATATTAGATTGAGGGGTAAACTAGATAATGTGGTTATTAAGCTTGATATGGACAAAACTTATGATAGAGTTGACTAGAATTTCTTGATTAAAGTTCTTAGAAGGTTGGGTTTGATTCTAATGTGACAAATAAGATTTGGAGGATTCGTGCTAATAATTAGTACTTGGTACTAATTACTAGGAAATTATGTGGCTTTTTTCATTCTACCAGGGGAGTCAAGAAAAGGGACCCTCTATCTCGTGCTTTTTCTATTGTGACTGGGAGGTTTTTATCTCTATCACTTAATAAGTTGTTTGAAATATCAGATTTGAAGTCTTATGGACTGCCTTAGTAAAGTGAATAATTGTGTCATGTGGCGTATGTGTATAATACAATTATGTTTGCAGCAGCAAACATAAGATCCTTATAGCTAATTATGAAAACTGCAAGAATTGATCTAGCATGGTATTTGCGTATCATTTGATGTCTTTGGGTTGTCCCAATAGGCATGGTATGAAGAAGAAGTTAAACTTTTCAAAATTGATCAAATAAATTCAGAATAAGCTCCAATTATGGAAAGAGAAGATTACATCTTTAGGGGGGATGGGATGGATGATATGAAATCATTACAGTTCTTGCCAAAAGTATTGCCTATTTATCTATACTTTTTATTCGCCTTATGAAATGGGTTATTTATGATATTCTTAGGATTTTTTCTAAATTCTAATGGAACTTTAAAGAGGAGGGCTAAGCCACTCAGTAGATTGCTTTTGATGATATCTCTATTCCAAAGAGTGAGCGGAGGTTTGGGGTTTAGATCTTTATATGATATGTCCAAATATCTTTCCCAAAAACTCTGGTCGAATTTAGGGGGAATTCCTATCTTTATGGGATAATCTTTAGCAGAACAAAATATTGTAAGGCGGGACATAGGACCTTAAGTAGTTAAATTAATGGGGGTTCACAGTATGGAAGGATATGCTTCAAGCTAGAGATTTTTTTTTCAAGAAATTTGGTGGGAACCAAGAGAAGGTCATGCTAGTGTTTGGTTTGATTATTTGACACATTTGGGAGCCCTGCAGTATGTCTTACCATTCAGTAGAGATTTTATTTTTTAAATCAAATTTTCAATTGTACACTACGCGATGATGGAATAATGATGTGACAGCTACTATCTTCAATGAGAAGGTTTATACGCACATTAAAAATGTTCTGGAGATATGCATATTGGAGAGGGAAGAGTTAAGCCTTGTAATACCTAGTGGTACTGGGATATTTAAAATTGGGTATGCTAGGGAGCTCTGCATTGTGAAGAAAGAACCCATAGAATTAATCCTTAACATTTGGGAAAAATTCATACATTTTAAGGTGTCTTTCCTTTTGTGGAGAATGTGGTTTAGAAGAATTCCTATAGGAGAGGTTTTGATTAGACGGGGTATAACTTGTTCTATTGAGTGTTGGTCTAGTAATGATAATATACAAGAATCTTTTATGAATTTGTTTATTCTCTGTTCTTATTTATATAAAGTGTGGAGGCTTTTTTAAATAGAAACTACAGGTTTGCATTTTCCAGTGGTTCATCTTAGGCAAGTTCTATAGGTTTGGTGGAATGTTGAATACTCTACAAAATTGAAACCAATTTTTAAACTAGTTCCTGCATTTATTATATGGAGCATATGTAAAACAACAAACATGATCAAGCATCGGAAAAATTAAGTAAGCTAGCTTTGGTGTTGGAGATTTGAACACACATATATTTATTTGTTAAATCTAGATATCCTTGGTCTACAGAGATTCCTAAGACTTGGGACCTTGTAGTGAAGTTCTTAGAGGGTTATTCACCACTGTTCAATTGCAAAGTTGTTAGATGGATTCAGCCTCCTAGTTGAACTAATAAATACAACACCGGTGGGTCAGGGATAGATACTTTTCCTTTAATTGTATGAAATGAAAAAAGTGATTTCTTTTATACTGAGACCATAGTATTAAAACATGTTTAAGTTATTTAGTCTTAATTAAAAGCTACCAAAATTGGCCTAGATTATTGTTTGCAGAATAATCAAGTTCCACTGATCAATGAGACAGACTCGCTATTGTTCAATAATTATTAAATAGAAATTGGTAGGTTCCATGGTTGATATCTTGAGATGTTAGGTACATAAAAAGTCGGATGATTAATAAGGAGGTGGATATATGACATACATTAATGGAAGGGAACTCCCTAGCAAACTTTTTTACTAATCGTATTGTTAATTTTTCAAGTATAAATAGGCAGCAATTTCAAAAATAACCGGAGATTATGCAATAGGCTAAAGCAACTGTGAAATTAGAAAAAGAACAAAATTATAATTTGCGGATAAGAAAAGTTCAAAACATGGAATACTTGCTACAATAGGTAGACATAGGCTAAATTAAATGTATCAACAACAAGGAATTGGGTAACACATTCAGATGATATGTAAGAACTAGAAGAGAGAAATACCTAGTAGTTTTCAAAATAAAACCTCTTTTTTGTTATCTTGAGCAGTGGTATAGAATCCTTTAGGGTTTTAACCTGCTGGGATGATATATAGGAGGTCAGAACCAAAGAAAACTAAATACCAATCGAAGGTGTGGAAGACTTATCTGGATTAAGCTTTATTAAGCTTGAATGAAGTTTTAGAAAGATACCGAGACCATAAATTTGAGGCCATTTCAAAGGACAATGACCATTAATTCTCTAGAACATATCATATCTCTATTCAAATTTAGATATATGCCACTCAAATGGAAGAAGTCTTCATTGTTACGAATCAAAGCGTCAGTGAGAAATTTGGCGATAAAATGATTTTGCACCAAATCTATGTCTCTTGTAGATTGTAGTTTGTGCGGAGGTGTTGAGAGATGATGGAGATATGCAAGATGAAATTTCATCGGAGAAGATGCGGCAATTTGGGAAAGAGATTGGAGCAAATCAAATGGAGCTCTTCCTTTCTAAGATTTCCATTTTTGTTTTGTTTTATTTTTGTTTTTTCTCGTTGAATGCAGACCATTTTTGATATGTTCTTTATACTTTTATTTATTTGATTCATAAATGAGTAAATTTATAAACTACTTTAAATTGATTATATAATGACCAATAGGCGAAAGCCACATCATTAATTTATTTTTTAATTGAATTTAAACTGGAGGATGTTAAAAAAATGTACAACATAGGACCTAAAGATAGATGAAAACGGTAATTTCGTACCATTTACAATAGTTTATGGGTAATTTAGGACTTTATCCATATAAAAATGATAAGAAATAACCATTCTGTAATTTCCGTGTAACGACTAGAGAGCACTCCAGGTCGTAACATGGTGCGTTCAACTCGTAGAGGTCTTATACAACCCATTAGCATTCATTTCATAAGAGCATAGAAAATAGTGAAGAATAAAAAATTTTCTTAAGACATGTCTCAAAAAGTATGTCATAATTCGCAAACCATATATGAATTACATGAGTAAAATTCTTGGAACATAGTCCACATAAAATCTAAATACATAATGAAAGACATAAAAGGAACATAAAGGTTCATCCTCGAAGCTATGAGGACTCACCACTTCTTCACTTCTTGAAAGTCCTTGAAAACTTACCTCCAATTAGTAAACCTCAAAGCCTCAATCTTACATTTGGTAAAATGTGAGGCAATATTTTTTATTACCAAAAGTACTACAATGAAAGCGAAGTAAACATCATAAGAAGAGCGTCCTTCAAAATGGTATAGTCAACTAAGATAGATAAAGCATACGACGATAAACAACATAATCAGAACATGACAAGTTAACCGAGGGAAATATATACGTTCCATACTTCAAACATTAGTCCTTAATATTCAAGTGAACTACTTTATAAGCCACCTCCAAGTATACTTGTTCAATGGAAAGATAGCATCCCATAATACTACTTAAGCTAAGTACCTATCTTTGGTCATTATTGATCATAGCCCAACTTCATAATTAAGACCTAGGTTTTCATGACATAAGAGGACTATACCCCTAAGTTACCTCAAAGCACACTTGTGCAATGTATGTGAGTCATCCTATAATACCACACACACTAATCATACCTTAATTCACCCCGTTAATTATTATCAAATCTAGGTGTCATTATAGACATACTTCATATTAACATGGATCTATCAACTTAAGTCATTCATATCATGGAAGGAAACTATACCCACTACTCGAGCTAAGCACACTTCATTAGAGGACATTTCATAACTAGCTTCAAGTCATACTGGTGCCATGTATGAATGACATCCCATCTACCATTAATACTAATACTTATTTAGGGTTGTTAAGTCAATACTAACTATCTTTAATACTATCATGCTAGACCTAAAAACTACAAAAAACATCACATCATGCAATCGAAGCTATCATAGAAGGTTACATGTATACCAACCTAGCCACCACACAACCACTAATAAGGATGCAATTTATCTATATGGGAGTATTAATCTACAACCCTAAGTTATCCTTAGGAGAGTTTAATGTTTCAATCCTAATCTAGTGAAATGGTGTTGTCCTAAAAAAGTAAAGCAATTATGAAGGCATTCTAGTCATGCTATTTCAAGCTTTTCTTATGATATTATCTATCCTCTGTACTAGGCCACCATGCCTATACTAATGCAAGCTACAATGAAAATTATTCTACCAATGCAGGATCCATATAGCCATGGGAGAGTTTAATTCCTCCATCTTAAGCTATCATCATATTAACCATCCCAAGATACCATGAGATGTACCGTCCCAAGATACCATGAGACCTACTATCCCAAGCTTCATAATTCTACTATCCATGAAGGAATCATAAGAATTAACCTTAAGATATTCTATCTTAACAAACATGATTCATTTAAGGCCCCCTTTAATCAACATATAATCTTCAGTAAAAATTGGACTATCCTAGATATTCATGGTACTAGTGTATACAAAAAAAATAATTTGACCAAGTTTTTTCAAACATACCTAATGTTTGCTTCTCCCGCAAAGCCCTAAAAATAATTGGCTACACAAACCGTATTTTCATATTGGCTTAGCTTCTATCTATAATGTGAAACCAGCTAAATTAAAGCTATTCCATAACTTTGATCATTAGAAAAGGTTTATCCAACTCATAATTGAATCAAATGCATAAACTAATCTTGAAACCTTGGTCAAACTCGACCTAGTCTTTTCCTCTTTCTTCCCTTCTTCCTTAAAGGTGATCTTACGAGAACCTTCGTGAGGGGAGGTTTTTAATTTTGAAAGGTGAAGTCTAAATTCCTTATTAATTGTTTTAATATGTGAAATACCTAAAATCACTAAATAACCATCCATCACTTAATTTGAACATAGGGTTAATTTACCAATTCACTTCATACTTGGCCGAACCTCTTACAGAATTGCAGGTTGTGTCCCACGACCATCACCTACGGAGCATAGGTGGTGTAATTGGGGGTCCTAAATCTACGTGGTTAACGAATAAGGATCCTACTATTGGGGTCTAAGCTCCCACGGGAAGTGTGAAGCCACACTTCCCATCTATGGGTTGTCATCCCACCAACAAAGCGTCAATCAAGGTCATTGGTCATGCCGTTTTTGGCAGCTTTTTTATTTGGGTCCTATTCAAGGACCCTTACAGTGGTCCTTAGGGAGTCATACCTAAACTTTTTACCCCTAACCTCGATGTTCTATGTGTAATAAAAATTTGTACATGAGTTGGACCTAAAAACACACATCAAAATCCATGACAACACACTAGAACATCCTAGCTCCAAAAGACTAGTTTCCATACGTCACG
Source organism: Solanum habrochaites (assembly GCA_027704765.1). Lineage (NCBI taxonomy): Eukaryota > Viridiplantae > Streptophyta > Magnoliopsida > Solanales > Solanaceae > Solanum > Solanum habrochaites. The sequence goes on along the minus strand of JAKWJA010002496.1, from coordinate 37,868,265 downwards.
GACATATATTGACGTTTAGGCACTAACACTTTTAAACTAAGTTATTTGAATTAGTTTAGGTCTAGAAACTTCATTTTAACACCTTTCTAAGTTATTAGACTTCATTCAAGGCTCTATCTTAGGTCATACAATTTCTGGGGTGTTTCAATACTCCCCTCCTTGGGAAAATTCATCCCCGAATGACACCTTAAACCTTCATAGGGAATCACCAAGACTCAAGACTAGGATCATATCGTTTTGAATTATTTATTAATGCAGACATCCAACCAAGGAAACTTTAATTCAAAGATAGACATACTCAATGCAAATCAAAATGCATGAAAGAAACATATTACTTATTTCCAAGGACAAAGTAACATCTCCTTGATACTGCATGCTCATTATAGACTCTTCAGGTCCAAAACACATATTGACTCAAGAGGATACAACATAAGCCAACACATGTAAATGAATCATTACTAACAAGTCCTACACACATCCACAAACATAATTATCACGAGGACAACATCAAGTCCATCATACCATGTTTTAAAACAAAAAAATTAGGATTTTTTTCTCAAATAATAATAGAAGCACATACCGGAAAGGGAAACGAGGAGATCACTCTTGATCGTCCTTTGATTGGAGAGCATAGAACCTATTCATAATTTGAGGCTCCACATCCTTAGGAATAGAGGAAACTTGCTTACCTTTTTTTATATAATCCGTTGCCTTACGAAAATCATACTTCATGTGGCCATCTCGCCACATACATAAGAACTATATCTAATACCTACATTCATGCCACTTACCACACCAAGAAAAAGTGGTCCATAGGGACTCACTACATTTCCCTTGAGATCTAGGGTTCGACACCCTCTCATATTATACATAGGTTCATTAGAATAGCCTTGTCTGAAAACCTTTTGTCGATTATTAGAATGACCATATCCATCGAACCCATCATGAAAAGACTTACCCCCTTCCAACCTATAACTCTTCTTTTCTCTAGATCTTTCTTTCTTGAGTTTTAACTCCTTTATTTGTTGGGAAAACACCATGAGATAAGAGATATCAATATCATCTACAAGAATTGTATGCCCGACATTCCTGCTTCTTACCAATCGGAAATCCCGTCATAAATATATTCATCAAATTCTAGTATTGGCTACCGTAAACGAACTGAGAGGTAGGCCCCTAGAAGTTATGGATTGTGGTGTGCCCACACGGTATCGTCGACCTTCTAATAGGTCTAAGACAAGCCTTTTATCATTCCTTCATTTCATAAAACATATAAATAGTAGATTAAAAACTTTTCAGAGCACATCGTATGCTAGAATATAACTTAATATATAATTACATAGTCTAGAAACTAAATCATTTTACCATCTTAAGACACAAATCAATAAAATAGAATAGGGGCACGACTCTTAACAACAAAAAATGTAAGTCTAAGCTATTAATCCATGTACTAGACACATTCTTGACATAGGCAACCAGAATCATAAGGGTCCCTTTTACTAACAGGGGAAAACATCTGTTCAAAGTATCGTACCTTTAGAAACATCCTCTAGCCTACACTACCTACACTCTGTGTAAAAAGATGAAGAAGAGTGGAATTAGTACAAGAATGCACTAAGTATGACAACTATGCAAAAGCATACATTGAAAGAGGATATTTAGTTTGAAATCATGCATCATGTCTTTGTAGTAAAACTTCATGAACATTGATACAACTAGCACAATAAACTTCACATTCTTGGTATAGACGCGGATATTATTCATAACAACAATTAATGTCGTTTCATCACATTTAAGGATCATTTGTTAAGGTACCCTACACACATAATAACTATCACCTCAAAAAAAAACCTCCCAATCTCACTAGTGCAATGTACAAGTAGTATTCCATACTACTACTCGTACCAAGTGATCCTAAGAAGTCCCCTTAGACTTAGGCACATCACATTCAATAACATACCACAAATGCATTTAGCCTAAGACATAAGACCAACATACATCAATAATGGTACATTATAACTCTTTCATTCATTGATCTGGTGATTACGGCAGGATTTGACACCGTGGTATGAGAGAAAACCACCCTCACCAACTCCTTCCAAAGCTTGGCTTGTGCAATGTCACACATTGGAGTCCCATACCCCCCAAATATACCAAGAAAACCCCTTTAGGGAAATCCACATTGTTATTCACATGCATTAATATAATTCATTGTTCTAGAACGATGTAAAAGTCAACCGTACATGCATTCATTCTAATAGAACTAAGTGTAATAAATATTCATAAGGAACCTTATCACAAACATACCTTAGTAGTACACTTCGTTTGTTCGTTGCAATATATAAGCAGCGTTGCCATGCCTCCTTTGTCGTGGGTTGTGGTTGTCCTACCTACCAAATAGTAGATTTCAGTAAAACCATTGAAAATTATTATAATCTTATCTTAGTTGATTTTCGTAACATTAGGGACGATTTAGCCCATAACCGCATTACACCATGGAGTTGATGAAATTTTGTGTCGTATAAACCCACCATACAAAAAAGGCATATACTATCCAGGTAAACATACAAAATAACTTATAGGTGTGATCACTATCTATGTACTCAAGGGGCACTAGTTAAGGGATATTTGAATGCTTTTGGAAAAATTCCGACAATGCATTAGCAGAGAGGCTTCCCATTCCCATTGAGTATCACTTGGATGGACCAAACATATTGCATTAGAGGAGGGGTATTTTCCTCATTGTATATATCACTCGTTCAGATTTTAAACTCCCTTTTTAGTATTTTAAAAGGGCAATATTATTCATTACAGTTTTTTCCATATATTTAATCCTTTTGGGACTTTCCTCACCTCATTTAACATATATAGCTTAAATTTTATAGAAAGACGAATGTACATCTTGAAGAACCTATATTATGTGAGATTGTATTCTCACATAATTCTACCATTCATACATTCATATGTGTGTGCATTCATATGTGAGATATACCTTAACATAAACACCTCTAGTCACACATGTTCATAACTTCATTAATCATATACTTTGAATGCATAGTAATAGGTAAAGATGTATAGGAGAAGTATCCTTTCCTTAATAATAAAGAATATATCCTATTCATAGACATAAATGAAGTATGTGTACATTGGTCAACATGATAACATAATGGCCATAACATGTTATTGAGGAACCCACCCTCAAACATCACAAACCATGTACAACATTTCTCAAGTCTTAAGCCATACAGATATAGACCATTAAGGACTGTAGAGTACACACGCTCACATTGGATCATCGGAGACAAGAGCATATTCAACATTAGAGTACAAGACTCCTAGCACTACTTTGATCACATCTTCATATAGGGTTCATATAGGTAAGGGTCGTGCTAGAAGAATGCTTATCATCATTATCCATATAGACCACACCTAATCCTAACATGATAATTTGACATACACAACATCATCCATACACCTAGAAACATTACCAAGTCTTGATGGGAACCTATTTGTACATATAATTTCACATAACATCAATTCACTTAGACATGATATCAGAATGCAGGATACATTCTTCAACTTCCAAAGCATGGAAAATGATCATATATATTCTTCGTATGACATCTAATGACTTCAAGGCCATGATCATAACACATTCTAAGCTAATAAGAGAAAATAGGTCAACTAGCAAAATCTCAAGCTAATGATCATCTTGATAAATTGACCATAATTCATAATGAATTGATATAGATAATACTAGGAATAGTTAATATATTATAATCTAATAATAGTTGAATCATAATCTAATAAAGATCACAAGACCCATAACATATCATATACTAAAAGGATAAAGAGATCTTGGATTTCTCATGGAATTGAATTGAAAATCATGTTAAAAACACATATTAATTATCTATTAATCATTCGAATGACTTTGAAATAACTTTAACAATAAACTCATGGCATGATTGAAAGATGAAATTTTTAACTTAGAATGATTTTTTAAAAAAGCATAAGCCACATCCTTAGAGTGAATTGTAATATGAGGATTGAAAGATTACCATCCTTATAAATTAGAAAAGCCCCCGTGTGCAAAAATCTTCGAAGAAGAAAGCTCCAAGAATGGCACCTCATAGCTGCTTCTTAGCTTTGGTCTCCAATGAAAATTGGAGAGGAACTTTGGAAGAGAGAGAGCTAAAAAGCAAGAGAAGAGAGTTTTGGAGATTTTTATTTCTTAATTGGTGTTGAGGTTATGATTTGGGAAATAAAAACAGTTTATAAATGACTCCCAAAGTTACCAAAAGAACCCTATACTTATTTAGACTTTTAGGCATGTTAAACTTTACTTTAAAATGATGCAACCAAATTCGGGAAGAGGCTACGTGTCGCGGAGGCAACTACTAATTTTTCCTAACAAAATTTATAAGGAAGTGAGTCTTGTGTAGCTAAAGCGACGTACAGGCAGACCAAGTGCCTGGCGCCCAACACATGGTGTCCTTTATTTCTTGATTCTACACGCTACCATTTGGCAGCTTCCTTGTCCAACATTTGGGTCCTACTCGGGGGCCCTTCGGGTGGTCCTCGGGGAGTCAGAATCTGATGTTTTAACCCTTAACATGTATATTAAGATACTAGGGTCAACTCCACTGTTTTTCAACTCCAAACAATAAATAAAAACAACGAAACAATACAAGGACACACTAATACATCTAAATACTAACTTTTGAACATCTTGGACTTTCTTGGACTTTTGACCTCCAAACCTCTTCAAATAAACTATACTTTCTCTAAAACACTTTAATTACATGTTAATAACCTTTGTAGAAAAATGTGAGTCTCTAGCTACCTTAGTTCATGTTGAGGGTCTTGACAATACCAAGATTGGAGAAATATAGACAAAAGGGTGAATTTCAAAGAATACTCCTTAACACTCAATTTAAATTTCTTGAGGTTGATGAATTCTCTTAATTTTGCTTCCCTCAACTTCCGGGGAAAAACGTATCTAGAAAGTCCAAAGTTATAATTTCCCACTCTATTGGGCCCACTCTCAACAACCTACTATCCTTCAATTTCTCATACAAAATTTGGGTAACATCTTTCAATTGATAGGAGACTAGATCCACCTTTTTAATGGAAGACACTCCCATGATTGCAAAAACCTTATAAACCTTCTCTATGAACCTTTTCGAATCTTTTTCCACCTTGGAGGCGCAGATTTTGGGAGTCTCCTTATAAAGAACTCTCTTTCCCTAGAATCACTCATTCCTCTTATAGGGTTGGCCAGAGCCACCACTTCTCTATTAGCTTGCGCCATCAAGGCTTGTGCCAATAGTTGCATAGAATCCCTAAGCTCGTCAACAGTAGCATTCCCTATTTGAGGGTCATTTTGAACTTGAGGAGGTACTTGGTGATGATATTGAGGAGGATCTTCATTTGGAAATTAGGGAGGAATCCCTTGCACCTCTTCACCTTCCTCAACTATTCTAGCATTAGCTCTAATATTTTCCATAATGAAAAATCATAGGCAAAAATTAGAATAAAGACCTATTAGAGCAAAAACACTATGACACAACAAAGAAAATGAAGAACTAAAATTGTTCCTAAACAGCCAATAGCCTCCAATTCATGAAATGTGACGCGACTCACACCCATGAACAAGACTCTACTTTGTTATGGTTTGAGACATCCTACGACCATTTTACAACCTTATACTTTAATACCAAGTTTGTCATGACCCGAGAGCACCCCCAAGTCGTAACATTGTGTATTATGACCTTGAAGAGGTCTATTCAATCCCTTAGCATTCAGACATAATAGCGGAGAAAACATGGAAGATTTTAAAACTTTTTGTAATACATATCTCAAAAAGTGTTTCATTAAAGCGTAGGTCTTTCTAGTATTATTATATCTAATCATATATGAATGACATGAGTAAAGGTATTGGGATGAAGCCCACATAAATTCTAAAAACATAATGAAAGACATAAAAGGAACATAAAATGTTTGTCCTCCAAGCTTTGAGGAATCACCACTTCTTCTATTCTTAAGAGTCCTTGAAATTTAACCCTCCAATAGCAACTCAAATCTCCAACCCTACATTTTGTTAGAATGTAGGCAAATGCGTTTTAGTACCAAAATTTACTCATTAGGAAAATCTAAAACATAACACATATGAACATCTTCTTAAATTGTAAGTTGGTTAACTAAAACCGAGCAAACTCCTTCGCTCCGGCCTCGCTTCGTCTCCCGCGTTATACCCCCTTTTCCCCCTCTCTCTCCGCTCCGCTCCCCCTTTTCCCTCCCCCTAATCTATCTATCCCCCCCCCCCACCCTAGAAGGAAAAATAAAAACATAATCATAACATAAACATTTAACATTAGGCTTATAAAAGATCATACTTCAAACATTAGTCCTTTATACTTAAGTGAACTACTTCACCAGTCACCTCCAAGTATACTTGTGTAATGCCAAGATTCTATCCCACAATACATCCTTAGCTAACTACATTTCTTTGGTAATTCTTAGTCATAGTCCACCTTCAAGATTAAGACCAAGGTTTTCATGACATAAGAGCCCTATATCCCATAATACTACCTTCGTTAAGTACCATTCTCATAATACCACACGTATTAAGCATGTCTTGAAGTCACCCTATAAATTTTCATCAACTTTAGGTTTCATTATAAACCTAGTTCATATTGACAAGGAGATATCAACTTAAGTCATCCATATCATGGAAGGAAACTATAGCAACTACCCAAGATAGGCCCACTTCATCAGAGGACATTACATAAGTGGCTTTATGTCATACTTAAGCCATGTATGAATGGAATCTCATTCTATTCATTTTCATTAACTTTAAGTATCATGTATAGACCGGAATACTTCATATAACAAAGAGTGACAAGTTCGTAGTAATTAATATCATGGAAGGAAAATTATAGCAATACCACAAAATCTAGGCACATTTATAAGAGGACCCCTTGTCATATGCACCATTAAGTCATACTTGTTCCATGTATAAATGACATCATATTCTACCATTCATACTAAATACTCATTTAGGCTAGGTTCCTCAATGCTAACTATATTTCATTACTTGTTTATCAAAGAATAACATACTATCATGCTAGATCTAACTAACAAGGAAAAATTTATATCATGCAATCAAAGTTATCATATAAAGGTTACAAGTATTCAAACCTAGACACCATGCAACCACTTTTCAAGATGCAAGTTATCTATAAGGGAGTATTGATCCTAAACCCTAAGCTGCCCTTAGAAGAGTTCAATGTCACAACCAAAGGATACTACCGGACTGTCTGCACTTATCTCAAGTTAAGTTACATAAGACTTGGGGTCATGGTACTTCACACTATCCCTTAAAGAGTACCGATCCTCCAACCTAGGCTACCTTGCCTATACTAATGTGAGATACAATGAAAAACATTCTACCTGTGCAATATCAAGATAACCATAGGAAATCTTAATTACTCCATCCCAAGTTATCATGAGATCTACTATCTCAAGAGCTCTGAGATATACCATCCAAGTTACCATGAGATCTACCATCCAAAGCTATCATAATATCTACCATTTAGAGCTATCGTAAGATCTACCATTTCAAGATACCATGAGATTTACCATCCCAATCTATGTAGTTCAACTATAAATGAATAAATCATAAGACTCAACATCAAGCTATTTTATCTTAACAAACATGATTCTTTTTAGGTCCTTAGGTCAACCAAGAATCCTTCTATGTTAGAGAAGTTGAATATCGTTTCTTATTCATGTCTAGGTTCATAAGAGAAAGAGAACACCCAATCAATATCAACTAAGATTTGATTTTATCTCCAAAGAACTAACAAGAACATTTACAAACCCTATTATTAATATTAGCCTCATTCTATCATGATCCATGTCATATTAGAATCAATTCCAACATTTTGATCATTAGAAGGTAATTCTAGTCATACTTGATCATATAGGTTAATTCTTACATAACGGGTTAAGATCTTTCCTATTCATTTAAACGTAGTTCAATTCATATTTTTATGATCCTTAGAATGATTAATTTGTATTCAAGACAATTGCATTAAGAATTGGGGTATTTCAGATTCACAATTGGGGGATATCTATAGGGGCTCCATAAATGGAAGAACCCATGGATGAAAACTCTCACGTATCTTTTATAAATGACTTATAATATTCTTTAATCCTTGGTGCAATTCGACCTAGTTTTTCCTCCTTCATTTCTTCTTTAATGGTGATCTTGAGAGAACTTTAGGGAAGGGAGTTTTTTTATTTTGAAGAGAAAAGTCTAAATTGATAATTAATTGTTTTAATATACTTAAAATAAGAATATAAAAACAATTACCATCTATGACTTAATTGGAAAGTAGGGTGAATTTACCAATTCTACCCTCACATGGTTGAACCCCTTGGAGATTTGTAGGTGGTGTCCCACGACCACCACCATACGGAAAGTGGTTGTGTAAGCGGGGTCTGTTTCGCCAAACTTTGGGTTCAAGGAATACTCTCCTCAAATGGGGGTCTTCTATCTAGGATTAAGTTTTTTGTTGGGGGGGGGGGAGCCATTACCCTCCACTACGGGCATCAACCAATCAACGGGCCGTTAATCAAGGTTATTAGTCATGTTGCTTTTGACAACTTTTTGGCCAACGTCTTAGTCTTCTTCAAGGACCTTCACGGTTTTCCTAAGGGAGTCTTACCCAAATTTTTTACCCCTAATCTCGATATTCTTGGTGTAATAAAATTTTCTACATGAGTTTGGACCTTTAAAAACACATACGACAAGCCCAGGAAAACCACACTAGAACATCCACAAAACACCCCGAGACTACTTCCGGACATTTTGAATTTACACAGTATAAAACTTTCCAAACTAAGTTAATTGCATTCATTTAAGTCTAGAGAATTTCATTTTAACCCTTTTAAAAGTTATGATAATTATGTAGAGCTCTAGCTTAGGTTATACGGATTCCAGGGTGTTATTTCACTCTATTATCAAAAATTTAGCTTAACATTTGGAAAAAAGGGCCAAGTACTTTCTTCCCTATGGACCGATATCCTAGAGCCACACCTTAAACTAAACACGTCTTGTCCCCCCCCCCCCAAATACGTTTATTTTTTAATTTTGAATACACATTTTTGCTTACATGAACACACTCCATATGACTCACACAGTTGGGTGTGTTGGAGATGTATGGCTTTGCCACGTAAGCGAAAAAGGTGGTCATATTACAAAAAAATGGCTAAAGGGGTAATTAGGAATCCGCCCCAGCTACCACCGAGAAGCGAACGGGGGACCTAGTTATCACAAGTAATTCCAAGATTACCCTTCTAGCATGATCATGAGGCATACTTAAACATTATAACTATTCGGAGCTAAATCATACTTTAATATAAAAAGATGGGTAAAACCCATTATTTATAACTGAGGGATATTGAAAACGGATTAGTTTTAATTCAAAGAAAAAATTAAATCAAGTAATAAGAAGGAAACTAAACTATGTCCGAAATTAATTAATTAAGACTCTACGGACTAAAAATATTGGGTCAAATAGCCGCCCACTAGTCTAGCAAAAATTGAAATTAAAGTACTTAAAAGACTTAAATGGAAATCATAACTATGTCCTCAAAGAATGAGGGGGACTCACCAATAAATCTGCTAAACTGGAGATCCAGATTTTAATCGTATTGCTTTCTCAATGCAGAGAAGCTGAAACCTACATTCATAAGAAGATGTAGCAACACGTATGAGTTGACTGGAAGGTATGGCATTGTAGGATATAATGAAGCTCAAAGAACCATAGTTGAAAAAGCACAAAAGCAAAGTCTAATATATGTGAACATGATATATTGAATTTTTAGATAAATGGATGCAATGACCAAATTTAAACATACAGGATGAAAATAATTGTAACGTAAAATATGATCAAAATGAATTAGAGAGTCTGACTGGAACTGCGGGAGGTAATAATACATGATAGAGTCTGAATGAACTGTGGGAGCTAATAATAACTGATAAATAAAAAAATACATGAGCCTAAATATGGGTCTGAGGTTATATGCCCCATAGAGAGACAAAAGTACCCTGCAAGAGGTATAAAAACCATGTTTGGTGGGCGTGATCAATAAACGATCTGCTGCGCAAGTGGGGAACTTACACCCTACGTCTTGTGTTAGTAGTTTCTGGAACTCTTGGGTACGCTGAACGCTTAGTCACTCGGTGGATTAATGCTAATCGCTTGATTTATGTAGTAATTTATTATTTCTGAATTTCTGTAAATAGTGTATAGCTCAAAAACAAACATTTGCAAACCGCGAAGCAATATTTAATTGATAATGAGCATTTTTACTGAGGTAGGATGATCTGAATATCTGAAATATCTGACCTAGCAGTGTAATTGAAAAAACAAAATAAATAAGAAGCTAGGGTTCTGAAGTTGGACACATATATCTATAAATTAATGAAGTTCTATCTAAAGTCTAGAAACCCTAGGTTAGTCATGAAAAAGAATCAAGAACTGACTGGAAAAATTGGGGGGGGACCCAAGGGGTTAAAGGACCCACTAGTGAAATCCCACCTACTTAGTTGATGAAATAGAGACGGAGGGGGACACTTAGATTTTAGGGATTGAACTGTTGAACCTTACTGCGTCTTGAGATAGGGTTCTTGACGTTTTTAAACTTTTCTTGCTTCTTAATTATCTAAATTTTTGTTTAATGATTCACTTAGGTAAGTTATTTGTAGTTATGTTGCTAGGCTTAATTTAAAACTGACAAATACATATATGATTTAGGGTATTAAAAATTACAAATGACGTATCTTAGGGTTTTTAAACATAGTGGAAAAAAAAAAAACCAAAAGACCCCTAAATTTAGTGGTTCAGACCAAAATACGACCTCGGCAGGAGCGTCCCCCGTCTCAGTTTGGACTCTCTTTCATTTGGGTCCGTGTTATGAAATGAACTAAGATAATATTATAAATAATTGTCGTGGTTCTTTGAAAGACTACTTATTGTAGGTAGGACTATGGACCGTACATATACATTGCACAAGTGGACTCTAAGGGAAGTTATGATGAGGTTCTTTAATGAATATTGACTATATTTTGTTTTTGGATTAGTATGAACACATATCACGGTTGATTTTACATAGTTCAAGACATTAATTATGATTATACATGTGAATTACACTTGTGGCTTCTAAATGGGTTTTCTTTACATATCACAGTTGATTTTACATAGTTGAAGACATTAATTATGATTATACATGTGAATTACACTTGTGGCTTCTAAATGGGTTTTCTTGGTATATGTGGGGGTATGGGACTCCATGTGTACATTGTATCAAGAAGCTTTTGAAGGAGTTGTGAGGGTAGTTTACCTATAAAATTAAATAATGAGTTATGACTATGATGCAATTAATGAAAGATTTCTTATGTGACCTTTAATGATGTATGTTGGTCTTATGTCTATGGTTAAATGCATGTATGACTTCTTAGGACCACTTGGTACGAGTAGTAGTATGGAATACTACTCGTACATTGCACTAGTTAGATTGGGAGGTTGTTTTAGGTGATAGTTATTATGTGAGAAGGGTACCTTAATAAATGATCCTTAAATGTGATGCAATGGCCTTAAGTTTTGTTATGAGTAATATTCACGTCTATACAAAACATGTGAACATTATTGTGCTATTAGTATCAATGTTCATGAAGTTTTACTGTAAATACATGATGCATGATTTCAAACTAAATGTCCTCTTTCAATGAATGTTTTTGCATAGTTCTCATACTTAGTGCATTCTTGTATTAATACCTTTATTCTTCAACTTTTTACATAAAGTGTAGGTAGTGTAGACTAGAAGATGTTTCTAAGAAGGACGAGCTTGGAAAGAAGTTTCCCAAGTTCAAGTAAAAAAGACCCTTTTGATTCAATGGTTGCCTATGTCAAGATGTTTCTATAAGTGTATTTAATAGCTTAGAATTATATTTTTTTTAAGGGTTGTTCCCCTATTCGATTTTATTGAGTTGTGTCTTAAGATGGTAAAGAGATTTAGTGTCTAGACTATGTAATTATATATGAAGTGATATTCTAGTATAAGATGTTCTATGAAAATTTTTTAATTTTCCGCTATTTTTATGTTTTATGGAATGAAGGAATGCTAAGAGTCTTTTCTTAGACCTTCGAGAGTATCCGATTTGGTAGAAGAAGAATTTCGTATGGCAATTTTTGTGGATGATATGGATATCTTTTGTCTCGTGGTTTTTGCCCAACAAATAAAAGAGTTAAACCTCAAAAAGGAAAGCTAAAGAAAATAAAATGTCTAGGTCGGAAGGGGATAAATCTTTTCATGATGGGCTCGATGGATATGTTCACTCTTAGAATCGAAAAAAGGTTTTTGGACAAGGCTACTCTAATGCACCTAAGTATAATATGAGAGGGTGTCTAACCCTAGATCTCAAGAGAAATGGAGTGAGTCCTTTTGATGATTATGTTTGTGAATGTGTGTAGGCCTTGTTAGCATTGATGCATTTGCATGTGTTGAATCTTATTGTAGACTCATGAATAAATATGGATTTTAGACCTGACCAGGTCTATGTTGAGATGTGTGTATCTAGGAGATGTTAGTTTATCCCTTGGAAATGGAGTATATTTGGTTTGCTTTCCTGCATTTTGGGAGTTCATTGAGTATGTCTATCTTTGAATTAAAGTTTTCTTTGTTGGATGTGTGCATGGATAAATAAAGCATACACTATAGGATGCTAGTCATGAGTCATGGTGATTCCCTATGAAGGTTTATGGTGTTATTCGGGGATGAATGTTCCCAAGGTGGGGAGTATTGAAATACCCCATAAATTTTATAACCCAAGATAGAACCTAACATGAAGTCTAATAACTTAAAAAGGGATTAATATGAAGTTTCTATACCTGCACTAATGCAATTTAATTAGGGGTAGAACATTTTGGTACGACTTTCTAAGGACCTCCGCAAGGGTCATTGAAGGAGACCCAAACGTTGGCCAAAAAGCTATCATAAATAGCATGACAAACGACCTTGATTGCCGCTACGTTAATGGGTTAACACCCCGTAGGTGGGGGCGTTGCTTTACACCTCATTGTGGGAACTTAGACCCCAATAGTTGGAGCCTGATTCATGAAACACGTAGATGCAGGATGTCCCATCCTACCACCTATGGTCCGTAGGTGGTGGTCGTGGGACACCACCTGTCATTCTTATAGGGGTTCGTAAATTCACTCTATGTTCCAATAAATTCATGGATGGTTATTTTAGTATTTATAAGTTTTAGTCATATTAAAATAATTGATTATGAATTTAGATTTCACTCGTAAAAATCAAACCCCCCCTCCAAAAATTCTCTTAAGATCACCATTAAAGAAGAACGGAAGAAAGTGGAAGAGACTGGGTCGACTTTAACCATGATTTAAAGATTAGTCTAAGGAATTGACAAAATTCATGTGAAGCTCCTTCATATTTGGGTTCTTCAACCCATGGATCCCCCACATATATCCCCCAATAGTGAACCAGAAATATACAAATCTAGATATAGTTGTGATATATTGTGGATAAGGCTTTATTGAGACTCCAATCTAGTGTATATCATTCAATTTTGTTTGAATTATGTTTATATAATGATTATATGATGTTTTCATGTGAGTACCTTGATGAACATATTATAAGATGATGAAAGTGATCATTGTGGGTTTAGGCCATTAGAGGCAATGTTGAAGGATCAAAATTGATTTTCATAATATAATTGTCTTTAATACAAATTGATCATAGTTAGGATTGTCTAAATATGAATTTGACAAGGTTTAATTGAATAGGAAGCATATTAACTTGATAAGTTAGAATTTAACATATATGATCAAGTATGAGTAGAATTACGTTATAGTCATAAAAATGATGGAATACATTTTTGTTAGACATGAATCATGATAAATTGAAGCTAGTATTGAAAATAGGGTTTGTATCCATTATTTTTAGGGCTTTGGGGGTAAACTCAAATATGAGGTGATCTTAATTGGGTATTCTATTTCTCTTATACACCTAGACATGAATAACCTAGGATAGTCAAGTTCTCTAAAATAGAAGGATTCTAGGTTTACTTAAGAGGGCATAAAATGAATCATGTTTGTTAAGATACAATATCATAAGATTAATTATTATGATTCATTCATGGATAGTTTCATTATGTAGCTTGAGCTCCTTAAGAATCTTTGCCAGAGGAGATGGCTTGAGTTCCTTAAGGATTATGATATGAAAGTGCATTACCATCCTTGTAAGGAGAATGTAGTAGCATATGATCTTAGTAGATTATCTATGGGTAGTGTATCCCATGTTGAAAAAGAAAAAAAGGACCTAGTAAACGATGTTCATAGGCTTGATCTCTTGGTAGTTTGCCTTGCAAACATATCATATAGTGGTGTAACCGTTCAAAATGGGGCAGAATCTTCTTTGGAAGTGGAGGTCAAGCAAAATAAATACACAGATCAAGTCTTGCTTGAACTTAAGGGTGCAGTCCATAATCAGATAGTGTAGGTTTTATCTAAAGGAGGAGATGGTGTACTTCACTACCAGGGTAGATTGTGTGTTCCTATCGTGGGCGAGTTGAGACAACATATTTTTTCAGAAGCCCAAAGCTCCAGGTACTCTATTCATCTAGGTGACACTAAGATGTATCGCAATCTGCGGGAAGTTAATTGATGGAGTGGCATGAAGAGGGATATAGCATATCTTTTGAGTAAGTTCCCTAATTGCAAACAAGTCAAGGTAGAACATCAGAAACCAGGGGGTATAACTCAAGAGATCGACATTACTACTTTCAATTGGGAATAGATTATGATGGATTTCACTACAGGGTTACCCCGTACTCGAAGACAACATGACTCCATTTTGGTATAGTTGATAGGATGACTAAGTCTTCTCGCTTTTTGCTGGTTAAGACTAAAAATTCGGTAGAGGACTATGCAAAGATTTACATTAATGAAATTGTTAGGTGGCATGGGTTTTCTTTTTCTATCATCTCATATATTTGTCCTCAGTTTACCTCTCATTTTTAGAAGTCGTTTAAGAAGGGTCTTGGTACTCAAGTAAATCTTAGCACAACATTTCATCCTCAAACGGTTTTACAGGCAGAGTGTACCATTCAAACCCTAGAATATATACTGAGAGCTAGTGTGATCGATTTCAAAGGTAGTTGGGATGAGCACCTTCGTCTGATTGAGTTCGCCTACAACAATAGCTACAATTTCATCATTTAGATGGCCCCTTATGAGGCTTTGTATAGACGTAGATGTAGATCTCCTGTAGGTTGGTTTGGAGTAGGTGAAGAACCTTTTATAGGGCCACATTTAGTCCTTTATTCTATGGAGAAAGTGCAACTCATTAGAGATAGACCTAAGACAAGCTAGAGTCATCATAAATCTTATGCAGATTTAAGGAGAAGGGAACTAGAATTCAAAGTTGCTGATTGAGTTTTCCTGAAAGTGTTTCCTATAAAATAAAAAAAAGCTAATGAGATGTGGCAAGAAAGGGAATATCAATTCTAGATATGTCGACCCTTACAATATCATCAAAAGGATTGGCAAGGTGGCATAACAGTTAGAGTTACTAGAAGACTTAGCAGTAGTCCATCCGGTCTTCTACATCTCTCTCTTGAAAAAGTGCATGGGTTATCCAGCCTCGGTAGTGCCATTAGAGAGTGTGGAGGTGAAATATAGTCTTTTTTATTCGGATTTACCGGTTGAGATTCTTGATCGTCAGGTTAGGAGGTTGAGAAACAAGGAATTCGCTTCAGTCAAAGTTTTTTGGAGGAGTCACTCCATAGGGGAGCTAATTGGAAAGCAGAAGCAACCATGAAAGTCAAGTATCCTCACCTCTTTCTTTCAGATTCCACTCCTTATTGAGGTAATAGTTCCTCTTAATTTCTCCAGTCATTCATGTGTGTATTCAGTCTTATAATCATATTCAACTAGTTCATCTTCAGCTTGCATGTTCTCGGAACTCAATTCAGTCTGAAACTCAGTTCTCAGTGTTTAGTAATAGGGTGTGCAACTCTCTCCCTCTATTTCAGGTAGTTTAGTCTTTATTCGAGGAAGAATTTTCCCAAGGGGGAGATAATGTAACACCCTGCTGTATCCAAAACACACCAAAAATCAGCTTTTCAGAAAAATAGAGGTTGCAAATCGATTAGTTACCAGTCGACGACCGTATCCTTACATACGGTCAGGCCGCAAGTCGTCGATGAGTCTGAAAACACCAAAACTCAGCCCAAAAAAATTTAACCAAGGCTCCGTAGTCTTTGTTCGTCTATAAAAACCGCGTTTACCCACTCTCTAATATGAACCACGATTGACCAGCATGGACCGTCGTTTAATCTACGGTCTACTAGCAAAGGTAGAACCCCAAAAAAAATATCTAGGTGGACCCACTATCTATGTCCTACAGTGACACGTAGTTAAAAGATATTGAGATTGCTTCTACAAACCCAACCTATTGCATTAGTGGACAGGCTTCCATCTCAAGAATATCACTTGGATGACCCAACCTATTGCATTGGACGAGGGGTCTTTTACTCATTTTACAATCCACTCATTGAGTTTAAACATTCTTTTCAATATCTTAAAGACTTTATTTAGCATTAGTTCATACAATAGACCTTTAGGGACTTGGTACATCATACATTATATAGATCAAAGGTTCCTAAGATGAGAATCTACATTCATCAAAGAACCTATATTATGTGAGACTGTACTTTCACATTATTTTACCATTGATACATTCATATGTGTGTGCATTCATTTATGAGATCTACCTTAACATAAACACCTCTAGTCACACATGTTCATAACTTCATTAATCATATACTTTGCATGCATAGCAAAATGTAGTGAGTGTATGGAGAAAACATAATCCTTACCTTTACATTCATCACGTGATATCGTGTTCCCTATTCATAGACATGCATGAACTGTGTGTACATTGGTCAACATGATCACATAATAGCCATAACATGGTATTGAGGAAGCCACCCTTATAGATCACAAAACATGTACAACATGCTCAAGTCTTAAGTCATACACATATAAAGCATTAACGAGTATAGAATACACCCACTCACATTACATCATAGGACACAAGAGTATATTCAACATTAGAATACAGGACTTCTAGTAATACTTTGATCATATATTCATATAGGGTACAAATAGGTGAGGGTAATGCTACAAGAATATTCATCACCATTAGCCATATCGACCACACCAAACCCTAAAATGATCATCACACATACACGACATCATACACACACCTAGATCATACAACTAGTATGAAAGACTATTCATATAACTTTACATAACATCAATTCACTTAGACACTATATTAGAATTAAGGCTACATCCTTCAACTTCCAAAGCATGGAAATAATCATATAAATTCATCTTACATTTAATGCCTTCAAAGACAATATCCTAACACATAAACATGCATGAGAAAGTAAACACAACCACCATAACTGGTCCATACCAAGTATCAAAATTCAATATACATTCTAAGCTAATAAGAGGAAATTGGTAAACTTACGAGATATCCAAGCTAATGATCATATTTATCAATTTACATTAGTTCATAATCAATTTATGTAGATAAGACTAGGATTAATCAATATACTATAATCTAATAACAAAAAGGGTCGTATTACAAAGATTTGAAATGAAAGTATGAAACAAACATTAGGGACAACATCTACTAGCTATGTCTACTACTAGTCTAGACTAAAAGTGTGGCATCCTCAAAATCAAGAGTACTTACCAAATGGTCTGGAGAACGCTGATGTCCCAACCGTTGCAATGAATCTTCAATCTACTCTCTTACCTGCACCTATAAAAATAGTAAGTTGTATAGGGTTAATACACTACTTGTACTAAGTATGGTTGTATGCACAAATACACATAAGGCTATGCATGCTCAAGGAAAGTTCTTCTTAAATCGTTAGTTGTGGAAAGAGAGTGTCATTTCTGGAAAGTATAATCACTAGACTTTCCTAAATCGTTAGTTGTGAATCTTGAACCCGAGAGCTCCTATTGGTATACTGAGTTGTTTTCTATATTGTTTTTTTGTATTGTGTTGTAGTTTGATAATTACATTTGATCTAGTTTTACTTTACAAGTGCAAGATCGTTTAAGTCCCGTACCCACAATGAATCATGTAAGTAATCCGAGGACTAAGGTATAATTTCACTTCCTTATAATGAGTCATTCTTTACTATATGTATCTATTAACATTTCATATGGCAATCTCTATTAGCTATGCCCTCTGTTTCATTACTTTCATGTTATGGGAAGATATCACGTTTTTAGTTGTTAGTATGTTTTTTAATTTCCTAAGTTGGCATCATATAAAAAGTCATTTGAGCCAATCTTATTTGGCCTTGCCCATTATTTGATGAAACTTCATAAGTATAAATATTGACAATTTACATTCTAAACTCTTCTTCATATCTCACTTTGAACATACATTCCATCATCATTCCTTCTTGCTTACATAGAGACATCTTTAGAAGTAACATCACGCGAGCTAACATGAAATCTAGTGTATTCCCCACACCAGAAAGAGGCGATTAAAAGATTAAAATGAATTTAGATCATGTGAGATACTCATGAAATCCCAATGTGGCCCCACACGAAAAAAGGGTCGGGGTGATTCCCGGCTAAGGCAGAATGCCATTCTCAAGTGGTTCCACTCACAACACCAAAAAGGAGAACTCCTGGCTATCGTGAAAAGAAATGTTCATCGAGCCATAATCGAGGAGTCAGGTCCGTAAACAGAGCAAATCTAGTGTCTTCCCCCACACTGGAAAAGAGTTGGAAAAATCCACTAGGCCAATGTGAAATGGAACATAACTAGTCTCGTAGGTGGAAATTTACTGGCTAGTTTGTATGTTGGCTTGACATAGTTCGAAATACTAGGGTCTTATTGAGACTAAATTTTAAAACCTCGGGGAGCCTCATATCATGAGAATTAACAAATGCAAGCAATGTCATTAACTAGTCTATCAGGTGATTGTGCTAACTTTCATTATCTTCTTTATACTGTAGAAAGGTAAGCTCAAGTATTATCGAGTTACTTCTAGATGAGAATTTACTTACTATTTGATGACACTTTTCGTGTCCTTACTTAGCAACTTGATTGTGAGAAATTGATGAGAAAGTGCATATAGAAGGATGAAGGCTAAGCAATAAAAGAGAAAATTCCATTACAGTGCATCGATGAATGTGAAATTGTCCTTAAGAAGGGAATCGAGTAGATATGTAGGTGTTAATGACACTAGTCTCACAATTTTAAACCTTCATTCGAGTATTCTTTTAAATTAGTAGCATTAGGTGTAAGTAAGACGTATAACTTCTTTAACACCCCATTTTGTCACATTACATAATTTAGAACCATTAATTTGATGAACTCACGTTACTTCTTTACTTGCGTGTTAGTAGCTTAAGGTTTGTTTCAATCGTTTATGGCCGAGGAACCGTTATTTCAATGGTACATATGTTCATAGTTTATTCCGTTAGAAGCGGTGTTGGGAGTTGTCCCAATCAATAGCATGCCCTGGTATGGATTCATTGAATTACATTAGAAGTGCTCTAATATCATTTGATACTCTAAACTACACACGATTGACATATGATTTAATATTGGGGACCAACGTTAGGATATTAAACTACATAGCCACTTTTTGTTGGATAAGCCCCCCCCCAAGTTATACGTATGTTTACATATTAAAATCGAATATGATATATGAACCCATTAGACAATCTTTAATATTTTACAAAAACATTAAATTTTTCTGCATCCTTTAACAAAGTAGTGTAAGGAAAGTTGTTGGCATAAGCTCGGCAATTCATTCAAGATGTGATTTCATATCTGTCTCTTTTAGGCCAATATAGTTTATAGCTTCCTGTCGTACTAGCCTTTTTAAACCACTTTGGAAAGCATCAGTATTAAGAATTCAATGAACTTAGCATCTTCATAACATAAATAACCAGCAATCTCAAACATTCTGTCCACCAACACATAGATAAACTAAACAATCACAGACGTACTTAGACATATCATCGGTTCTAGATTTCACATGATAATATTAAAACTTTTACACAACGAAAATGTTCATTGATAGTTTTTCATTGATCATTCAATAACAAAATAGATAACAGACCCCAACAAAGACCAGACCACCGCACCCATCCACAAACAAACCTGATCTCTACTATAATCATGGAATCGAAAATGGTACTAGGGACAAGGGAGTTCGACGACAATACGGGAACACCCCTTGTTTTCAAGATCTTTGAATTGTTCAAAAAAAATTCTCTATTGGAGAGGATTCCAGGAGATAAACCCATGCCTTATGTATATTGAATCTGCGACGATCCCTTGTTGAACGAAAACCTTGAAATCGCCCAAGAAAGAATGTATCATTATACGTGGACGTAATTTCTAGTTTTTTTGAAACTGATGTTGAATTCTTCAACTGTAGATTAATTCACTTAATTAATAACTTAATTAGTTAAATACTAAAATACCCCTCCTAAGTTTACTAGACATAAGAGGACCAATGACTTAGTCAACTTCAAGTTTTACTAAGTGTCTCTGCTGACCAAGGCTTAATTTAAATCTAATTTGAGGTGGCTATTATGAATAATGGACTTAGATTAGGAATACCCACAACATACCCAAAAGTCACTAGGACCACAACTAACAACTCTAGACCATACTAGGTTAGGTACTAGGTTGTCTCTTTTTTGTCTTTGCCAAAATCTGGAAATTGCTTTTTGATTTAGGTTTTATCCTTTTTTAAATATTATTAGCTGATAATTAATTAATTATGTAGCCTAGGAGAATTTCAAAAGGATACTATGTTCTTAGGACAATAACACCTTTTGAAGCCACCTACGTTTTATTGAGTACTCGGTTGTCTCTGTAACTAGACTAGGTTAGGTCACCCGGCACTCCGTCCGAGGTTGCGGGTGCACCAATTAATTTATTGGCCTAGGTTATTTGATTATTTATTGGGCAGTAGTTATGGTCTGAAGTTGTTTAGGAAGGTAGGCCCCTCATGGAGTGGTCCTTGTGCACATTTTTACCCCTAAACTATATAACCAATATTAGGGTAGGGGTGGCCCCTCCTTTGGGAACACTTCTTCACATTTCTTTCCATGTGCTTGAACATGAGTTAGTGTGGTTATGTAATTTCCTACTAACTAGTACTTAAGGTAATGGGTTAAGTAATGTTTACATGTCCTAAGGAGCCATTACTATGTCCTTCCGGCACTTGCTTATCTAAATGATCATTTTAATATGCATGTGACATGGATATCTAGCCTGACACTTGGATACCTCATACCTTTATTTTGAGGTTAATGAAAATGATTTTTTTAGCTTGAGAGGTGCTCATTGTCAGGAACTTCCTATCAAGCTATAATACTTTAAAAAATTGTTAAAACAACCTTAAGCAAAATATTCTAATATATGCCCAATATTTTTTGATTTGGGTATTTGATAGTAATTGGATTCATTACCCTAAACTACATTTTCTATATTAGTGGGGACCCAATGTTTCTCAATAGTGGGGCCATGGATGGCTATGTATCCCAAAATGAAGTCTTACAGAGCTGACTTGGGACGCTTCATTAGACATTGTAATTTTGGAATTTAACAATCCCTCCCATTGCCTCATATATTAATTAGGCAACATTTTTCAATTGATAGGCGGCTAACTCCACCTTCTTAATGGAGGATACTCCCATGATTGCAAGATCCTTATAAACATCCTCCATGAACCTATTTGGATCTTTTTCCACATTGGAGCCACAGATTGGGAGAGGCTCATTCTCAAGAACTCTCTTACCATAGAAGCATTCATTCCTCTTAAAGGGTTGTAGATCCACCACCTCTCTATTAATTGCGCCATCAAGTCTTGTGCCAATAGTTTCATAGTATCCCTAACCTCGTTAACAGTAACATTCCCTATTTAAGGGTGATTTGGAACTTGATGAGGTACTTGGTGTTGATCCTGAGGATGATCTTTGTTTGGAACCTGAGGAGGAATCTCTTGCTCCCCTTCACCTTCCTCAACTATTATAGAATTAGCTATAGTATTTGCCATAACCTGAAAAATCATAGGCAAAAATTAGAATAAAGACTCACTAGAGCTAAACCTCTATGGCACGACTAAAAGAAAAATGAGATTATTGTTGTAACCATCTAAAGAAGGACCAATTCATGAAAATATCGAGACTCACACACCATTGAAACTTCATGCTTTTCTTAGAGCATGTGCCTGATGTTTTTTCCAGCGAGCTGGTTGGAACAACGCATTCAACAGTCTTAAACAAAATTCAAACCCTGGAAGAAGAGGGGAGGACCCTTTCCCCAGACAGGGAAGACCTTACAAGACTCTACTTTGATGTGGTTTGAGACTTCCTAAGACCATTTGACAACATTTTGCTTTAACACCAAGTTTGTAATGACTCTAGATCACCTCCAAGTTGTAACATAGTGTATTCGACCTGGAAGAGGTCTATACAAGCCTTTAGAATTCATTACATAACAACAAACAAAATATGGAAGAATTTAAAACGTTCTTTAAGACATATCTTATAAAGTATTTCATAAAAAGCGTAATATAGTTATGTCTAGCGTTTTTTTGTGCTCAAAACACACATCAATGATTGCCACGAAATAACAATGTATTGTGACGCGCCCACTGAAATCTAAAAATAGAATGAAATACATAAAGTGAATTTAAAGGTTTGTCTTCAAATCTATGAGGACTCACCACTTCTTAACTTATTCAAAATCATTGAAACTCTACCCTCCATTAATAATTCAAAGCTCACACTCTACATTAGGTTTTAATGTAGGCAATATGCATTAATACAAAAGTACTAAGACCGAAAACTAACAAAACATCATAAGAGAATCTGAAATGGTTAGTCAACATAAGACACAAGAATAAGAGAGCAAGAATAAACCTACTCATAACAAACCAGTTCCCTTATGACTATATAAGTTAGATACTCAAACATTAGTCCTTTATTACTGTAGGAAAATAACTTTCACCTCCACCCAAAGTTAATACGTTTAACGCCAAGATACTATCCCATAATACTACCTCAGCTATGTACCTCTCTTTTTTCATTCCTTGTCATAGTACACCTTCGTAATTAAGACCTAGGTTTTCATGACATAAGAGCACTATAACACTAAGTCACCTCCAAGCACCCTTGTGAAATGTATATGAGGCATATCCATAATACAAAACACATTAAGATCATTTTTGTCAAATCTAGGTGCATTATAAGCCTACTTAATGTTAACAAGGAGATATCAATTGAAGTCATTCATATCAAGCAAGGCAAATATAGCCACTACCCAAGAAGTAGGGCACAGTCATAAGGGACATTAAGAAAGTAGCTTGAGATATACTTAAGGCAAATGTATGAAGGCTCCCAGTGGACAATTAATTCTCTCAACTCATGTGTTGTCAGTAGAACTAACATGCATATTAAACAAAGATTAGTTGTCAACTTAAGTAAAGCATATCATGGAAGGCAACGATAATCCAATACCCAATTCTAGTCACTATCATAAGAGGACATTTCATAATCACATTTAAGTCATACTTGTTCCATGTATAAATTGCATTCCCTTTCTACGTACACTAAAGTACTAATTTTAGGGGGGGGGGGTTTAAAAAGCTTTCAATGCTACACCTTTTATACTAGTTTATCAAATAATAACAGACTATCATGCTAGACTTAACTACCATGGAAAACATCATATCATGCAATCCAACCTATCATAGAAAGGTTACAATTATTCCAACCTAGCCACTATGCAATAACTCAACAAATATGCAATATCATCCGTATATAAGAGAGAGTACTGATCTTAAAACCTAAGCTATCCTAGGGAGAGTTAACATTGTCTCCAAATCCTAGCTTACCACTAAATGGTCTTAGACTACCAAGTCAATCTATCATTAAGACAATCTAGTCTTGATAATTCACACTATCTCTCAAAGAGTATCGATCCTTCATTCTAGTCTACCTTTCCTATACTAATGAAAGCTACCATGAAATAAATTCTCCCTTTGCACGATCAGCAAACATAAGAGATCTTAAAGTTCTCTCATCTGAATCTATTATGAGCTTAACATTCCAAGCGACCATTGAGATCTACCAATCCAAAGTTTACCAGAGATTACCCTCCCATGCCTGCCAATTAGATCAACAATTTTAAAGCTACCGTGAGATCTCCTATCCCAAGATACCATGATATCTACAATACCAAGATAAGTAATTCAACAATCCATCAAGGAATCATAAGACTCAACCTCAACCTAATATATATTAACAAGCGTGATTCATTTTAGGTCTTTAAGTCATTCTAGAATCCTTCTATGTGAGAGAACTTGACTATCGTAGATTATTCATCTCTAGATTTATAAAAGAAAGAAAACACCCAATCAAGATCACCTCAGATTTGATTTTATCACCAAAGAACTTACAACAATGGTTACAAACCCTATTTTCAATTTTAGCTTCATTCTATCATGATCAATGTCTTATTACAATCTATTCCGTCATTTTGATCATTAGAAGGTGATTCTAGACATACTTGATCATTAAGGTTTAATTCTATCATTAAAGGTTAAGATCTTTCATATTCAATTAAACCTATTTCCATTCATATTTAGATGATCCTTACTATGATCAATTTGTTTTCAAAACAATTACATTAAGAATTCGGGTATTTCAGATTCACAATTGGAGGATATTTATGGGGAAATCCATGGTGGAGAAACAAAACGGCATGAAAGGCGTTATCATACCATTGATCAATTGTTCTTGATAGTCTGAAACCTTGGTGAAACGGTGAGACTAGTGTATGTAAACGACCTGTTTAGTCGTTTTTGGAGCAAGCAGATTTATTCTGGAAAAACTGGACCAGAGGTGACGGATTGCAAGCTGACGGGACCGTCCAGCGCGGGGAACGCGGACCGTCGTGGAGGTGTAGTTTCAAAACACTTCGAAAAATATGAACATGGGTACTGAAATCACGTTTCTGATACTTCGTAACGAAAAGGCAGGACGGACCGGCAGACAGGTGGACGGACCGTAAGAGAGTCCAGTGGATAATCCACGCCGTGACGGGGTGGGTGGCGGTGACGTATCCGCGCGTACGGACACGTGCGACGGCAGCGATGCGGGCCGGTCGAGGTTGCTGCGCAGATACCTAGTATGGGTCGGATANTTTGCGTTCTTTCTATTTTTCTTATCAAACCCCCCTCGTTCTTTACCCCTAATTACATATATAAATTAAGAATGAAAGATGGCAATAATAACCAACTAATTAACATTAGGTTACCTCTTTTAACCCCCAAAGTAATTAGATTTATTAACATTTAACCCTCTAACTTTATTAATTAAAGCAGGAAGGAATAGGCAAAAACGTGCCTTTAAAAGTGTAAAAGAAATCCAACCCGAACGGGGATGGCGTAGCCCGTGAAGGGCCGGCGAACAGCGACGGTCGTCCTGCGGTCCGTCGGCGTGCAACAGAGAGTCAATCTCAGTGGATGGCTGTGACGGGCCGTCGCGCCTCGCGACGTACCGTCCTGCCACTCAGTCACGAGTTCAGAGAGTCGATTTCAGACCCATTTAAG
Organism: Solanum habrochaites; assembly: GCA_027704765.1. Taxonomy (NCBI): domain Eukaryota; kingdom Viridiplantae; phylum Streptophyta; class Magnoliopsida; order Solanales; family Solanaceae; genus Solanum; species Solanum habrochaites. The sequence continues at coordinate 37,842,488 of JAKWJA010002496.1, read as the reverse complement.
ATTTTCTAAGGTTTTGAAAAGACCACATCCACGACGGTCCGTCGTGCCTTGTGACGGGTCCGTCTGGCCTCATTCACCTCTGACAGTTTTTCCAGAATAATCTGTTGCTCAAAACGGACTAAACAGGGTCGTTACACTTACTTTAAGTATTATTACTATGGTTATTTAGTATTGCTATTCTTATTATTATTATTATTATATTATTTACTATGATGATTATTAGTAGGTATTATTCTTATATTTTTATTATTATATTTTATTATTACTAGGTATTATTTTTTATTATTATTTAGTATTATTATTTATTATTACTAGTACTATTTACTATATTATTTTTATTTTTATTAATTTTTATTATTATTATAATTTACTATTATGATTGCCTATTACTATTATTATTATGTTCTTATTATATGACTATGGTTATTACTAATTACTATTATTATTATATTATAATTATTGTTATTATTATCATAATTTATTATTGTTATTATTATTATTATTATTTTTTTAATTATATTTCAGTAGTATTTTATTTATTATTATGATTTTGTTATTATTAGTATTAGTGTTATATTTTATAGTTTTATATTATTGTTATGATTATTGTATTATTGTTATTTAATCTTATTATATGATATTATTATAGTATTATTATTATTATTATTATGATCTTAATATAGGCTTATTATTATATTATTATTATTATTACTACTATATTATTAGTAGTATTATTACTATTATTATTATTAGTGATATTAGTACTGTATTGATATTATTATTATTCTTACTGAGTATTATATTATTTTTTATGATGTTTAATTTTATTATATTTATTATTATTATATGTATTATTATGATTATGATTTACTAGTATTATTTTTATTATTATTATTATTATTTATTTATTATTATATTATCAGTTATTATTAACTTTATTATTATTATTATTATTATTAATATTAGTATTATTATTAATATCATTACTATTATTATTGTATTGTTATTATTATTGTTGTTATTATTATTATTATTATTATTGTTGTTGTTGTTGTTGTTGTTGTTATTATTATTATTATTTATTATTATGTTAGACCAAGGGTTTCTTGGATTATAAGTGATTTTTAATGTCGGTCACACATTTGGTGTAGAGCAAAGGCACACCAGTTTTAGTATATTAAGATTTAAACCATGAATTTAGAGGTGAACCTAGAAATAGAAAGTTAATGATTCCCATTATATGATAATATAATTCTGCATGAGAATAACTATATTCAAAACAAAATAAAATATTCACAAATAATTAGTAGATTTCCTAATTTCTTATATGCTCATAACTACCACATTAGATTTATCCTAGTATGAATTGGAGGAAGGAAGTGAAAATATCAAATTGTCAAACTATGATTTTTTTAAATTAAAAAAAAATATCTCTAAGATTTCATTATAATAATAGACGTATTATATTAATCTCAAACTTTTCTAATTTTTTCTTTAAACAACAAGACAGTCATAATCCTAGGACACAATGTGGTTACATCCAAGGAAAATTACCAACAGTCAAATTACTATCTTTTAAAGGAAACTCCTATTACTTAATACACCACAAATTCCATCAGTACAAGTCGGAATTCCAAGTTGACAAGACGAGCACAATCCTTTGCAGGGAGTTCGTGATACAGACACTCTAATGCCAGTATGCAGAGACAGATAAGACAGATAGGACAATATCGATCCAGGAGGAAGAGGCCTTATAAAGTCCCCCCAAGAGTAGTGAGCGAGCCGAGTTTAAGTTTTTGATCTTTTCGAATACTATACATGATTGTGACCATATCAGAAATAAAAATATATTGAGCCATTAGTTCAAGTAAATCATTAACAATACATAGCAATAAAGATATATTAATTCCTTCAGTGCTTACCTTATTTAATAAAAAATCTAATACAAATCCCAAATGTTAACCTTTATGTGTGTGTGTATAAAGAAAAACATTCATTTACATAGCATCTAACAAGAGATAGTGAGAGAGGATAGAGGTAGAGGGATAAGGAAAGATATGAAAAGGGGAAAAGGATAAAAAACTTTACCGAGCAAAATGAACACCCAAAGAATAGTGAATACAATGGTTGATTCCTTCATCATCTTTTATACAAAGTCACTTTTTCTCAAAAAATAATGATGATCTTTTATTTTTGTGTATTGATTCAAAGTAAAAGTCTGCATATTTATAAGATATAAGTAGTATACAAACTTTCCAAGTGAAATCAATCATTAAATTTTAAATCTAAAAGAAGTGGGTAAACTAAAAATTCATTGCAACTAGTCAACTATTCTTTGCCAGTGGAAAAGAATATTGAATTAGTTGTTGCTCATATATTTAAGATTGAAATAAGAATTTATATTATGAAAATCATTTGTTGACATGCAATTTTGACTACCGATTATATATAAAATTTTGACACATATTTGGTTAAATAAAGATTTAAAAATAATATGTCTTTATTATATTTTAATCTATTATAAAACTTTTGTCTAAATTATAGTACTTATCACAACTCAGCAGTTATAAGTGGCTACTAATCATTTAAACAAATTTGGGTTTAGAACTAGCTACACTGAAACTAAACGACACCATTTAATCAAAAATCAAGTGATATTATATAATATAAGAGATATTTCTACTATACTTAAATTGAGTCAGGAAACGCAACTAAACATCTAAAATACCCAAGCCCAAAATTACCCTAAAAACTGAAAAGTCACCAACAAAAACCCTACAAATATCCAAATGAGATAGACCCCCTAACGCTAAGCATAATAAAACGTCAAATATCCACGTTACAATTAAATGGATAAGAAAATGTAGATAAATGCATGGAAGCTTATGTACCGTGGTTTTAAGGTACTTTCAATTCTACTTCCTTAAGTGTAGTGTGTGTCTAAGGCTTCTTTGAAGTAGATTTAATGTATTTTTCTCTGTGATTTGATGTACCATGGTTTCACGGTACTTTCAATGCTTTTTCCTTAAGTTTAGTGTGTGTCTAAGACCTTTATGACTTATGGAGCCATCGATGGTCCGTCGTGACATCGACGGTCCGTAGGATGCCACTGTTGTACGAAGAAAAAGGCTGCTAAAAGAAGTTGAGGAATTCTGACAAAGTGTGGGGCTACAGAGGCTCTCGATGGACCGTCATATCCACGACGGACCGTCCTGCACATCCATCAATGTTAACAGAAAGTAGCCCCAATACCCATCTCCAAAAGATTCTAAGTATGGAAGAACTGAGGACATCGACAGACCGTTGTGCACGCAATGGATCGCCATCCATGTCCGTCGATGGTAACTGAAAGTTGGTGAAGAAGAAGCAGAAAAAGGAGTTATGTATTGAACAACGGAGGGCCTAGACGGTCCATCGTGACCTCGACGGTCCGTCGTTCCAGTCGTCAACTCAAACGCATTTTTGGGGAAATTTTCCTTAAATAGATTTCCCTATTTTGTTATGACTCTATTATTATAAATACTTTTAAAAACCTTATTTTTGGGGTAAGACTCTTGGATATTTGCTAGTTTTATTGTTCTAAGTGTTGAATTTTGGGATTTTGTGAAAATCACTTTATTTAACAGAATCGTTGAGTGCATGTTTTTGATGAATTCTAGTAATCTTCTGGATTTTCTCCAATCTCATCAAAGTAAGTGCATGAATTCTTATCTAATTAATATGAATTGTGTAAAAAATATTTACAATAGGTAACTGAACGCCGTAAACTAGGGTTGGGGAACCATAGGGAAATCACCAGGTAAGACCTAGCTTAAAATACATAATTCCTTGTATAGTCTTGCATGTAATACTTTTCATTTAAAAGTCTTGTTAACGAGGGTGAGCGTTAGAACGCGCCCTTGTTGCTATTTGAAGGCCAAGGGAGGTAGTATAGAAAAGAATTAGATAAACGTTAGATTTAGTTGAGTCTACACTATCTAGGCTAGAGGTAGGTGGTGTGAAGGAAACTACTAAGCAAAAATGGATTATGAGGCTTAATATGAGGTGGTAAATTTAAGGTTTAGTTAAAGCATTAACATGTAGTCCGGACAAGGTGCAAAGTGCAATTTTCTAGTTGTCGGATCAATGGAATTAGGGCACATAAAACTTACCACTTTGCATGCAAGATACTAGGAAAGAAAGGATTGTTATAGCTTGAATACCGCGTTATAAACCTTTGGAACACTACTCCTCGTTAACTCTCATACTTGCTACAATATCAATATTGTGACATGTTAATTATTTACATAGAAATAGCTATTACAATTATTGCTTAAAAAGAATCCCCTGTTTTGTTACTTGTTTTGAAATAAAGGACTTGGACTAAATAGAACTAATAATAGGTTGGAAGATTAACTCTAAATGATGTTTCACGCATGGGAGATCGACCCCAACCGTATAGTGGTTTTCTTTACTTGATAGGACTGTGTCTTACCTTTTCGAGACGTTAACTTTGCGAGTATTCTACTTTTGGAGCCGTTGCCGGGGAACGTGGCTCTTAGCTTAACTTTAATTTATTACAAAAGTTTAGTCAACATTTTCCCCTGACTTTTTACTTGTTTTGTCATTCGTCTCTGCAGATCTACTCGTGTATGCCAAGTACGGGGTCGAGGAGAAACGCCTATCTCACCGCCCCAGAAACTAGAGGTATTACTGGCAGAATGAATTGAACTTTGAGTATTCTCGATGAAAGATCCCAACCCGTAATTCCCCAGGGTGATGCTCATGACTAACTTATACATGAAATCACGGGGAAGGTGAACTTGACGGAGGCACACCCGCTCCAATCCCTGAAGAAGAGTATTATAGGGGCCATTGTATAATATTAATGATTTTGTGTGAGGGCCATCTCTTGCCTCCCCTACCCACTATGGCATATTTCGGTAAAACTATGAGTTTGATTGCCATATTGGCTCACCGCTTAGGAGGTTTGTTCTTCTGGGTACCGTTGAGGATCCACAGGCTCACATGCAAAGGTGAGGTCGGGCTGTTGTTGTAAGCGTGTGTTAGTGTAGGGCGGCCTCATTGAATATGGACGTAATTGGGTGAGAGTGTTTCCTCTCTCACTGACGGAGAGGCCGCTATTATGATTTACCGAACTACCCTAGGATCACATATACATTGTAAATCAATGACGGAGTGTTCTTAGCACGTTACTTTCAGAGTCTAGAATCTGGGAAGGGTCTGAGCAACTTTGGTCCTACCGTGGGATTAGTCGTAGTCTCTTTGTATAAGAGTTGAACTCGTTCTTGAGAAGTGTCTCCAATCACATGCATTTCAAGATGAATCACGAAGAAACTTCTATCGGGGCAGGATGATAATAATAAAGATAGTACTGGATACGATAGGCGGGTGTTATTAATGGGGAGGTCTTATGTGGAGATGAGATGTTGAGAATAGTTTGAAGAAATATCTCAAGAAAATAAAGCTGGAGCACTAGGAAGTCAGATACTGGAAGAAGAAAGAAGAAAACACTTTTACGCTGTGCAATACGCACAAATATCCAGTCCTATAAGAGATTCGTGAGGAAAAGGCTCAACTGAGAACGAGCTTCGGTTGGTGTTGAAACCCCCCCCATTCATTAGGGTGCAAAAATACAAGGTAATAACTGCGGGGTGTGAAAACTACTTGTCTTAAATCACCACCGCCAACTGATGAGTTATTACTATGAGTAGGAATCTTGTGCTTTAAAATGATAAGAGAGGGGTTTCCGACCTAAAGACCAAGGCTCCATCAGGAAATAGCGCAAAGTCACGGAACCAAGGTCCAAAAACTATGGTTAATTTAAAACCCACAGAGAGGGTAATATGTCCGTAGATGGGAAATTACAACCGCAACAACACCTTCAACGGGGTGGGGGTGGTTGGTGTAACTATGGTTAACAGAAATAGATAGGAATAGGGCCTAGTTATTTTTTTTATCCTCAAAATCATGAGTTGCTCCTAGGGATCGGTGGAGGTAGTTATGGGCGCGAGGTTTGAAGGATATGTTCCAGAAAATTGATGAGAGGTTTGATACTAGTGATGAGCAATACTAAAGAATTGGGACGTGACTTAGAAAGTATGGGGCACAGTTGATGCACATGCAATCTCGATTAAAGGCATCTTGAGTTTGAAATAAATGGCCCATTGTCTGGGGCGGATACTGTTGAATCCACGCCAAGGACACTCTTCCTATAAATACGTTCCAAAATTCTATAATGATGGACATTGTATATAAGTTCACAACTCGTCGGTAGTAAGAAAAACATTGATCCACGATGCCGCGGTGTAGAAAATATGATAAGAGGCGAGGATGAAGGTAGTGGATTGGTAGTGGTGAGTTAGAATAAAAAATGGGGAAAGAAGTTGAGGAAACCCCAACAAGGTGACCCCAATTTCAAGGAATACACCTCCATTTCCCAGAGGTTAGGAAAAAGACTGAGTGAGGATGGTGAAAATACCGGGTTTTAATATATGTTGAAAATTAGTTTCATCAATGTGTCGTTTGTGATCGCTATCTTGCACAATTGCTCGATGATGCAATGTCATGAAGGTCTGGTAAAACTAAGAAAATATCGTCGCCGGGTTTTAACGATGATGATAGAATGCAGCATTGTAGTGCTATTGTCGAGCGGTCTCTAGTGCAAATACAAAGAAGGAGTCCGGGTGCAGTCACGTATTCCATGTACGTCGGGTTATTAAACTTTGAAAAGCCTTATGTGACCGTGGCAAGCATAAATCTCTGCATTGCTATTTATAAGAAGTTGGGTGTTGGGTGACCCAAAGCCCATGCGAGGCGGGCTACTTATGGTCAATCGAACGATAATAAAGAGGCCTATTGGGATACCCATGATTTGTAAGTAAGGTGGAGTCATTCATAATTTTCGTTGACAAGGGTTTTGTTGAGTGTGGGGGTGGTTTTTTTAGTGGGAATGTGCGGTTGATTGGGTGATTTTGTTGTAGTGTGTTTTGGTGTGTGTTGAGTGCCTTTTTAGTGTTTAACCGTGTGGTTTGAATGGGCCAGTCATTGCTACGGGTAGAGGCCTTGGTCGGATATGGAGATAAGGGCAAAATGCCAATTGCGATTGTTGAACATGAAGAAGTGACTTTCACGTTTGTAGGTCCATGAGGCAAAGTGGTGAGATCCAATCGGTATCTGCCATATCTTACCAAAATTGAAGTCATCTATGGAAACAATTAGAAGGCTCTGTATGTAGAAGAAGCACTAGCGCAGCGTGCTCATGAATTTGATAGTGATTGTATTGAAGAGTATTGAGTCATTGTCACGACCCGGTTAGACGTGGTGGGTTTTCACTAAAAACCAACGGAATTAGAGGGTTAGATGTATGCATCGCGAGTTCCAACCCGCGAAAAACCAATCTATAGAGGAGGCTCCCAAAGTAGGAACATAGGGCGTACCCACCGCATATGAGGTATGTATTTGGCAAAAGGGGACACTTTGCCAGGTATTATGTGTTCAGATTTGACTGGATCAAGTTGAGAGTTTGGTGGCGTGTTACAAAGGTTCAAAAAGTGCTAGGGATGTACTATTCAGTATTTATTGGGATACCTCCAGGATTTTTTCACTCTAAATACTAACTCATGCCCGATCATAAGCTAAGTATTGAGCATGGGGACGTTTAAAATTCCACCTACGGCAAGAGGGGTAAATGAGGAAAAACATAAGTGGTTGGATGTTGTATTGATAATACCCAATCGACGATGTAGTTGGGTATGCCATGTCAGGTTGTACATAGAAAGGGGGAATGACTGTAATCCCCAATTGGGCAAACTATTTGGTCGATGAGTTCGGGACTGGATGAAGGGGTATGATGGATTCCCGGCAGTCAAATTATGGGCGAGGAAAGACCATTTTCCTATGCCCTTCATGGATCAGAGGTTCGATAGACTGCAGGGGAAAGGGCGGAGGTGCGTGGGGTAGATGGGGTGGTAGTATTTTATGTGTCTATTCGGGTATAATCAGATTTCTATTGCACCGGAGAAGGAAAGATCAAGAGGAAAAACCACTTTTATTTTACTTATGGGACCTTCGTGTTCAGAGGAATGACTTTGTTAAGTAATGCACCTGCCACATTTCAGAGGATTCTATCATGTCAATTACTACTCAGATATGGTGGGAGGACAGTATTGAGGTGTTTATAGATGATTTTTCAGTGGTTGGTGAGTCTTTGCAGCACGGTGTTTGAATCATGTGTCTGAGGTTTACTTAAGACGGTGTGTGAAGATTGCCAACCTGTTGCTAAATTGAGGAAAAAATATCACTTCATGGTGTGAAAGAAGATATTGGTGTAATCGGGTCATCGGCATTTCCGAGACGGGTATTTTATAGAGGGTTGATCGAGCTAAAGTTAAGGGGGATAGAACACTGCTCTTCACCATTTATGTAAAAAGGATTGTGTGAGAGTTTTCTTGGGTAGGCAGGGCTTTTACCGGAGGGTCATCACGGGATTTTTCAATGATTGCAACCTTGTGCTATTTTGCTTTTTAAAAAGAGTTGAAGTTTCTTTTGATGAATCTTTTCTTAAGGTAATTTGGCGGTTGTTTTTTTTTTGGGATGGTGTGGAAGGAAAAAGTTGTGTTGGCAACCTTATCTTCATTCTCCGGATTGATCAAGCACCTTTGAGTGATGGTGCGATGCGAGTGGGGTTTGCTTCTTGGTGTGGGTATTGGAAAAAGAAGGGAGAAAATCCTCATTTCCATTTTAATATGCTATGTAAAGTCCCTTAATGAAGCCCAAGAACTACACGGTGACTGGAACAAGGAGCTCATTCAGTAGCTTTGCTTGTGAAGAATTTTCGCTCCTATTTTGCTTGGCAACTAGAGTTATAGTGCGATACTGATCATTCTGCTTTCAGATACTTGATGTCAATGAAGGAGCAAAACTGATGTTGCTTGTTGAGGATGACTATTGTAAGAATTTTTGAACTTTGAGTTTAAATGGATAGAAAAGGGACCGCAAATCAAGTTGTACATCCAATTGTCCCGATTAGAAGCTGAAGCAAATGAGGGAGATTTGGGTGGAAAAAGCTGGAGATGATGTACTTTCCTGATGGCATGATTGGCTGTTCTCCCAAGAAATGATCCATGGTTCGCTAGATTTTATGACTTATTTGCTCAAGTGATATCGTCCCCACTGGACTTGTCCTTCTCAAAGGAAAAAAAGTCCATGCATGATTGACACAAATTCTTTTGGGATGAGCCATACCTTATATAGGAGTGTGTCGATGGGCTTATTCAGGTGGTGCCGGAAGTTTTAGATGTTGATAGTGTTTGGAGGCATTTCCATTCTTTGTTTGTAGGTGGGCATCATAAGTGGGCTACGGGAGGCTCTCGAGGGAACCGTTCAATAGCAACGATCAGGACCGTCTGGAATCAGTTCAAGGTTAACAGAAAGGAGCCCAGTATACCATCTCAAAAAATTCTAAGTATGGAGAAACGGAAGACATCGACAGACTGCGTGCACTAACGGATTGCCATCCATGTCGTCGATGGTTGGTAAACAGAAAAGTTGGTGAAGAAAGCAGCAGAAGAGGAGTTAAGTAGGGACGCGGAGGCCCGACGGGTACGTCGTGAACCTCGAAGGTATGTCGCTCCAGAATCGACTCAGACGCAGTGAGCTAATTTTCTTAAATAGATTTCACTTTTTTGTACGACTCTCTTATTATAAAACTTGTTAAAACTCGTTTTTAGGGTTCGACTCTTGGATATTGTTAGTTTATTATTTCTAAGTGTTAAATTTGGGGAATTTGTGAAAATCACTTTATTTTACGGAAAATTTGTTATTGGCATATTTTTTATTAATCAATAAATCTCTGGATTTTCTTCAATCTCATCAAAAGGTAAGTGCATTTCATTTTCTTAGATATTACAATATGAATGTATGATTATTCACATGGGTTAACTAACCTCCTTAATTAGGGTTGTGGGAAAAAACAATGGGTAAATAACAAGGTAAAACCTCGCCAAATAACAATTCTCGGAAAGTCGTCTGGGCATTGGATTGTATAAATCTTTGTATCGGAAGTCATTGTTCAAGAGTAACGCATTAGAGTCACTTGTTGCTGCTTTGCACAATTGGGGAGGTAGTTCAATAAGAAAAGAATTTTCAACATAGATGTAGTATTACATATCTAATAAGATAGGTCGGTTGGCTTTTGAATTAACTACTAAGCCAAACATCGCTATGATGCTTAATCTGAGGTAAAATGTAAGGTTTAGTAAAGCTACCACACGTAGATGGGACTAGTGTGGAGTGGTGAAAGTTTTTAGTTTTCGGACCAAAAAATTAGCATACTAATTCACCACTTTGCCATTCAGATTACTAGAAAGGATTGTTATAAGCTATAATTACGAACCCTCCGGGAAACGGGAAAAAAAACACTTGCTAGTTACTCTCATACCTTGATAAAAAATCACATCTTTAAACCTGTTTACTTATTTAATTAGAAATTAAGCTAATTATAGTTATTCGTAAAAAACCCCCCTTTTTGTTGCTTGGTACTTGGAAAGGACTTGACTAAATAGAAGTAATAATTAGTTAAAGTTAAGTCTAAATAATTTTCCTCTGGCTTGAACAACTCCCATGTCACTGGCACACGACTATCTTGCCACATTTTGCACCAAGACTGTGCAACATCCTTGAGCTGGTAAGAAGCTTTCTCAGCCTTTTCAATATCAGTGCCCCACATATCCACCAGGATCTTATGCACCTTGTCTACAAACTCTTGAAGATCTTCTGATGTCTTAGCCCCTGTGAATATAGGAGGATTCATCCTCGTGAAATCTCGCAGTCTGTCAGCCATGCTCCCTCTAAACATCCTGCCGGTTGACTTGGGCAGTCAGAGCCTGATCCTGCATCGTGATGGCCTGTACCATCTGGCTAGAGATGTCCTCACCTTAGCATCAGTCAACCCAGCTTGATTAACCGGCATGGCCACTCTTTCACTTGAAGCCTAGGATGGAACTTGATTGCCCCCCAGCAAGTGCTCTTCCTATCCTCTGACCAATATCACTCCTAGTGTTTATTCTCTAAAAAAAACAAGGATTGATGCTAGAAAAGTTCATAACACCAAGAACTCTGACATTAGGAAAGGTCGATAAGATTAGAAGAAGGGTAATTTAACTACGCATCATGCAGTCTCTAATTCAGGATAGTGGTGCACTTCACTACCATGACTTAGAAATTACTAAATGTGGTTTATATGAACTCATTATCCTCGGATTTAACATATGGCTCTGATATCAACTTTTTCATGATCGTAGTGTAGACCCCAAACGAGACCGGCGTCGTTAACCTCTCAGAGGTCGCAGACAAGCCTACATGAATTATTCATACTTCACCTCGGTTAATTATTAGTAGAAAATTAAAAACAATTTTGTTCTTTAACATACTTGCTAAAAATTCTTAATATATCTTAATCGTTCATCATCAACCATTCAATAAGTATTAATTGTATAATTGCCAAAATGGCACCAATACAAAGTCTTAATCAAAACAAGAAAGAAACGCTAGTGGAACATGCTCCACTATCTCAACTCTAGAACTAAGCTAGAATGTAAAACAGTAGCATCCTCAAAAGCATGAGGACATACCAAACTCCGGATGAATGCTAACGTACGGATAGCTGCACCAATTGATCCTTGTAGGCTCTATCGGCCCACGTGCCTCACTAAAATAATATAGATGTATAGGTTTGTACACACTTTGTACTAAGTATCGGGTATATGCATGACACACCAAGGACATAATGAGAAAGAATAGCTTCTGCCAAGGACATGATTTTTTAGCATCAAGTCATAGACCTAGACTTGACAAACAAATAGGGATTAGGAAGGTAGTGAACTTTCAAATATTGGATTAGGAGGTCATTCCCATGACGAGTAACATGCAGGCATCATAAATCTCATTGGTATGCACACAACACGTAACTAATCAGAGAGTACATACTATAGGAACATAAACATATAACACATAGCTTCTGTTATATCATTCATTTCATATGCATGCATACCTTAGAATCATGGACTGGACATTAGTGACTTTCCAAAATGAGGGGATCAACAGATGGGACCTCAACTAGGGAGTATTCATTAGAAAAACCACCAGATACTGTTCATACATTTCATTAGTTACGTCATTTCATTTCATCATAGGACAGTGTGAACACCATGTATACTAGGGTGTGTTAGGACTTTTATCGGGTTTTTCGAGCAATGGTAAGGATAAACCTAATTGCTATGACATGGAGTCTCACTTCTAATGATCCTATCCATCAGCTTTTGTTCTATATTCATTTTGTTATGTTGGTTCATTTGAGGCTGTGGCCTTATAATTCATTGGTAAATTAACTTAGCGAAATAGATATCATGCGAACAAACATGAAATCCAGTGTCTCCCCACACCAAAAAAGAGGTAGAATCACCGGCCAAAGTGACTCAATAATTAGCTAGCTAGGCGTACATGATAATTTGATCTCGATAGATACTAATATTAATCATTATGGTTCAAAACTAAGAGATATAGGAGGGACCCATACTCGGCATGACGGAAGTCCCAGTCTCATGAGGAGTGTACGAGAAACCTCCGCCCCCTCCCGTGAAAAAAGAAAGGCATCACCGCTCATAGCTAGCCTATCTTATTGGCTATGTATAAAGGTCCAGTTACATTTATCTGATACGTCATGGAAGATAGTTCTAGTATGAGGGATAGGAGGACATCATATTCTTATAGATTATTTGCTAATCTCATTCATTAGTATTAAAGTGTGTTAGAGCAATACTTTCTTTAGAGATCATTAAAGACTAGTATCTTCATTGAGTTTACACCTCATTGGTGAGTATGTATTGCGTTTTTGACATTTACTTAGGCTCCATTTTGAGATGCTCAATTCATTAATTAGCTCAATGTCATGTTTCACCACATTCTTATCAATAGTACCTTTACTTTTCTCTAGGTTTACTCACTCTTATACGTGGAATGTTCATTTCACCATTTCATAGTTAGTCTCATTATATTACAAGAACTTGGACACTTAGTGTATCTACATCATACTTAACCCCATAGGGGTCACCAATTATTAACATACATCTAGGTTCACTTACGTTGAACGTATCTTAGACTTTGTGTCTAACATTCACGCCAGATGGGGATTCTCATAGTTACGTTAAGTGATTCTTACTTTTCCTAAGAGTATGTAGTAAGACAAGCTTTTGCATATTGGATAATTCCCAAGATCCTTGATTTTGATCTTTGTTGTGGCATAATTGTTGGATATTTTATGCACGTATGGGACTAAGTATCAAATAAGGAAGATTGGGAAGGAAAACAAAGGGGAGTTACTTGGATCGCCTTTATATTTTTCATTGATTTAATTTTCATAATATTATACTTTAGAATTTAAAATTAAATCACTAACATTAATATCGGAAGATTAATTGTATACTTAATGTTCTCCTTAGGGGCCGAAGGGTGGGGTTTCGAACCCCCACAAACCTTTTTAATTTTCATTAGGGCTCATGTTGCCATTCTCACCTAACCAAGCGGTTGTTGGATCAAACCCCCACATCTCGTATTTTTGTATTAATTTTCTGCTTGCATAGGGAGGGTGTGGGTCGAACCCCACAACCTCTTTATTAATTTTCATTGCGCTAAGGCTTGTTGAGGTAGAGTGGGTTTCGTACCCTACAAACCTCTCTAACTTTATTTTATTAAATTATGGCGAAGTGGCAGTGAGGTTGTGGGATCGAACCCACACACCTCACTTTAGTTATAGTTAATTTCACCTCTTCTTTTTCAGCCTTAAAGCTCGTGGGGTCGTAGTCACAACGCTCCATACCTTGTCTTTAATTTTCTCAACCATCCATCATGCATGGAGGTGATGGGTTTGAACCTACACTGCCCAATTATTGTTTGATTTATTTTCTCCTCCTACTTTCCCACTGTTCGAGAGGTTCAGTTCACCCCCCATGGACGTTTTTTCCTTATTTTTCATCTTTTCACATGTGAGGTTTGGGCTTCGATTCCATTGACATCACTTAATGTATTTTCCCGTTTTCAAACCCTGATTTTAACATCACTGTTGAGTGAAAACAAATCAATAAAATTTTGTCATTCTTCAACTCATTTGAGTCACATCTGTTCATAAATTTTGTGGCTTTACAAAAGATTGTTTTCAAACCAACCATATTTATGATAAGTGAGCACTCACATTGTATACACATTTCACATATAAAATCAATCATGGTGAAATACATGTCTTTAAACGAACCCCCCCCCACCCCCCCCCCAAAACAGTGCCAAGCACACTGCCCAAGTGCACACACCTTTTTTTCCGATTACACTTTTATTATCAGCTCCGTAATGTCCCTGCACCAGAACTATTCACATTTAATATAAAACATGCATAATTTCAGGCCTAACCACGCTACCACACAAACACACGATCATATGAATTCAAGTTAGGAGTTGAGGGAAATGGACATACAAAGGGGAAGAACCTTAGGTCGAATAGGATAGTTTGAATGTTAAGGGGACTCTTGGGAAAGGAAAAAAAAGAGGAAGGGAAACCCATTACCTTTTGACTTTTGTTCAAGCTTGAAGAGCTGGGGAAAAAATGTTCCTAAACACACCCAAGTCACCTAAATTTCACCACAAACTCGACGAAATCTCCTTGACCTGACATTTTTGATTAACTTGCGTCCTGACTTTTATACGTTTTTTCAAGTGTGAAGAATTGTCAAAGTTTTTTGTTTCTTCACGTGTCATTGGCAGAGAGATCAAGCGAGGTTTTCTTTTTGAAAGGGGAGAGGTGAGAACGTGGATCAAGAGGTTAGCATATAAATAACTTACTAAAGAGCATTCTGTACTACATTTGCATTACCAGGGATGGTAATGCACACTTCATATCGCTAATCCTTCAGGAAATTCAAGCCATTCTACTCTGGGCAAAGATTCAATCTTTTCTGGGGTGTGTGGAGGGGTAAACATACGTTAGGCTGTTATTGTCAGTGAACACATCTATGTGAACACCATACAAGTAGGGTGCTCTAGATGTAAACACACACTGCTAAAAGCTCTAGGTCCTGATTGGATAGTTCTTCTAATGAAACCGTAAGTCATTAGAGGCAAAAGCTATCACTTTACCCGCTGCATTAACACACAACCCAGGAAAAACATCTGGATTGCATTCACAATAGATTACATTAACGTCTGAACCTCTGGTAACGTTAAGAACAGGAGTTGTAGTCAATCTGGTTTTCCATTCTGGCAAACCCTTCCTCACAATCATTTCTATTGAAACTTGACATATTCTGAGTCAAACTAGTGAATGGTGCGGGCTATTGGATTGAAAATCGTTCCACAAACTTCTGTAATAACTGCTAGACCTTGAAGAAAACTTCTGATATCTTAGCAGAGGTAGGTCTATGCGATTGTTCATACTTTCATCTTAGTGTGGAATCCACTCGGACCCTTCGTGAGATAAAGGTGACCAAGGAAAAGCAACAGATTTGAAACCAAAAATTCACATTTTCTAAACATAGAGCATAAAGGCGACCCGTGAGAGTCAGCAGAACAACTCTCAAATAAACTGGCATTCTCCTCCCTCCTAGAGTAAATGAGGATATCATAAATACGACGAAACGAAAAAGTCTATGTAATGTTTGAAACACTCTGTTCAATTAAAATCCAGAAAGATGCGGAGCATAGTTAGTTCAAAAACACCATAAGAGAAAATTCTAAAACGCATATACCGAGTTCTGTGAGGCTGTGTGTTTTTGGAAAGTCACTATCTCTACTGCGGAGTGATGATAAAAAACAGTGATATGAGGTCTATCTTTGAGAACTGATAGCACCATGACGTTGGTCAATCAAGTCATCAATCTAGGGATGGGATAATTATTCTTTATTGTGACAGTGTTGCTAACTATCAAATCAATGGGAATTCGTAGAGAACCATCTTTTTGTACGAACAACAATGTGCACCCTCTGGTGAAATACGAGGTGATAAAAAACCGTATCTAGGAAGGTTTTTCTACTTCTCTGTCAATTCCTTAAACCTGATGGAGACAATTTGTGAAGGAGGAATAGAATAGGCTGGGGTATCTGGAAGGATGGATATATTCCAAAAGGCAATTTCCCTTCGGGAGGGACGGAGGGACTCCAGTAGATCTCTGAAACACGTCTGGAAATTCACCCCACCTATGGGAAAACTTGACCACAAGAGTTGGGTGTTCAAGATACAATCCTTAACCTGAACGAGATGATAGAGATGACCGTTAGATAATCATCGTTCTGGGACTAAGGTAAGAAATAAATCGACCATAGGATCTATTGAACTACCTTAAGTTCTAAGGTTTGTTCATCTGGAAACTAAAAATGATCAATCCTAGTTCTACAATCGACTGAGGCATAACATGAATGTATCCAATCCATGCTTAAAATTACATCAAAGTCTACAATTTATAACTCTACTAGATCTTCTGAGGTGACTTTCTCAGATACTATGACAGGGAAATTTCTGTATAGCCGTGTAACTATAACTGTTTCACGGACTGGAGTAGAGACTAAGAAAGGTTCTAAGAGATTTTCTGGAAGTGACACTGAATTGGACTACTATACTGAGTTATAAAAGACAAATTCAAGTATGTTGTCTTTCCACTGAGTGAACCGTATGTGAGTCACATGCATGAGTTGGTAGGAAACCAATATTACCTATCACCACCAGTTATTGACATCACACGAAATATATATTTGACATCATCAATGAACTTCTATGGGTCCTTACCAACTTGCGACCCTAAAAAACATAGGCGGATTCATCCTAACAAATCACAAACTCTGTCTTTAACTAGACAATCATTTCTATTAGTAGGAACTAGAACCTTCTGATTGGTCCATGTTATCATACTTTGAGCCAAAAGCTGAATTGGTATTATGAAACTGTGCATTTGAAATTCCTTATGTGGTATGAGAGGAAGTGCTTTATAATTGCGTGCATTAAGCATCATGGCATAAGTCTATGAGAGGCATTATCTTAGGCGCACAACACAAGTTTTCGAGAATGATTTGTAACGAGCCTGTGTAGTCGTTTGGAGCAGTCAATTTTATTTCGGGAAAAAAACTGGCTGAGTCGACGATCCCACGACGGACCGTCATAGGCCCGAGGACCGTCGAGGGGGGGTATAGTTCTAAAACCATTAGAATTTAGCAATTTAGGTACTGCGATTCGACTCTCCTAAACGTCACGACGATGGTTGGCAGGACAGACCGTCCAGGCTGACGGCCGTCAAGACTCTTTACTGATGGGAGTCGCGGAATTTGTGAACGGGAAGAAGCAGGGACGAACCGTAGGCACGCACGACGGGGCCATCACCAAGCTGCGTGACCCTGACGGGGTTGATGCAGTGGTAATATTTTTAAGGGGCGTTTTGACTATCCTGCTTATAATATAAAGTTGAGTGGTTAATGTTTATAATTAATTACTTGGGGTTAAAAAGGGAGAACCTTGTGAAACAAGTAGTGGGGTATTTTATCAGCTTTTATACCTAATTAATAATTATTAGGGTACCGCGAACGGGTTTTGAATCGACCCCATAGAAACAACAGAGCGCGAGCTTGGGAGCGCCCCGAATGCGAGCAGAGCCGAACGAAGCGGAACGCACCGTTCTTGCAGCTTCGCCTGCTGATCACACGCATTCTCGGTGGCGGTAGTTCTGGTTTCTGCCCTTGTCGTAACCTCTTCCTCGCGCGGCTCGGTATGGGTCCGTCTTGTACCCTTCGAATATGCTTACTTGTATGGGTGGTATGCATGTGCTTCCCTTCACTTGTGCTACCATCAGGCCTGATGGAGTCTGCATCCTCCCTCTTGACAAACCCCTCATTGCTTGTTTCAGACTTGCTGAGGCCTTGGTCTTCACACGACCGGCTTTCTGCACTAACGTGATGAGAGTGAGTGGACCCCAGACCGCAGTGCGTGTCACAGCCTACCACAAAGCACCCGTCGCCTAGGTGAAGATACTTCACAGCCCAGAACGGGTCTCAAGTAGAAGACACGCTGAGTCACGACCCGGACACGTAGATTAGGGGATCGGGGTGGTGTCACGATACCAACAGTTAGTAATTAGGGGAGATCGGGTGTGTCACGAACGGAACGTTCCATAGAATTAGGGGGGATCGGGGTCACGAACCGACACGCTAGTATATGGAGCGGAGTGTCACGTACCGACACGAGGAGAAGAGAAATAAACCATAATGAAGTATGAAAAGATGTTAATATACGTCAATCTAATGAACCTAATCCCAATGGGGTATGGCATTGAGCTTGAGGTCCTCAGGGTGAACTTGGCGGTGCTTAGTAATGATTATAGAAACTTGTTGTTGCTAAATGTTGAGTATTGTAGTTGATTTATGATATTATTTCTATATTTACAATATTTTCTCTTTTAGTTGGCCGATGTACTACACAGTACTTGAGTTTTTTTCATTTGCGCCCGAGATTCCAGCCCCCCCACACAACAAACACCAAAAACACAAAGCAACCAACTTGTATGTTCTTCTTGTTCATTTGTGGAGTGCAGCAAAACGGGCCATCGTCTTCAACCCAGTCAGAACTTTAGCCAGTCTTCATCAAGCCAGATTTTAGGGTGAGCTATTGCTTCTAGGCTGGAGATGGTCTTCTCGTCATGTTCTGGAGCCTGAGTTCCGGGCAGGGACTAGCGTTACTTATTTAGCTTTTAGAATTCTTAGATTAAGTTTAATTGCGGCTAGAGTTCTTGTGGTGATGACTTCCAGGTTTTGGGAAAAATAGTATGAGTTTTGTATAAGTTATTTAATCCAATTTCGTTAATGGTTTAAGGTCTTCCGCATTATATTTTTTGGGATTTATGGTCTAAACGTTGGAATGGATGGGTTGGTTCGCTCACTAGTGGATAAGTGTGGGTGCCAGCGCGGCCATTTTGGGTGTGAACAAACTGGATAGGAGCCTTAGGTTTTGTTGGTCTCATCACCACAAGACAGGTCTAGTAGGTCTTAAGCGATACGGTAGGGGGACCGCCTTACTTTCTTTGAGAGTCGATAAGACTTTAGGAAAATTCCATTCTTCTTTATTTCGTGCTAGTACTGGATTCCAATGGGGTATAAGGTGATAAAAATTGGGTACTGGACCATCTTCACTCTTATTTCGCAGCTTGGTTTGAACTAGAAGCAACGATGCTCCACCACCAGCAACCGGCGAGGAAAGGGCGTGCGTCTGAGACAGGCCACTGGCTTGTAGCTCGAAGAGGAGCATGGGCAAGGGGCCGTGGTTAGAGGTCGTGGAGGGACGTCCTCTAGAGGAAGAGGGAAAGGCACCGTGTACCCATTTGTTACTAGGGCGGTGACTCCTCAACGATGAGGAAGTAGTAAGATAGAGGGTGGGAAGGGGGAAAGTGAGCAAGTGACAGGGAATGAGGGGAATTACACACCACCCTACCCCAGAGATGGATTAATCAGGGTCTTGCTTATCTTAGCGGGTTATTGCTTAGGACCAGACACCTCCAGTGTTTTGCCAGGCACCTTAGGTTCCAGCAAGAAAGTAGACAGGGCGCTGCTGAGGCTCCCCGCATGGATGCTCCTTGGAAAAGGCCAGTTTCCTCGTTTGACTACCAGGGGCCGTATAATTGACAAGAGATCACATGAACTTGTCAGTAAGTTCTTGCAATGAAAACCTCCATTATCAAGGGTGCTGAATCTGAGGATGGCTTATTGATTTCTGGTGGTTTGTATGAGTTATACATAAAATGGGGCATAGTGGAACGATTTGGCGTTGAGTTTGTAACCTATCAGTTTCAAGAAAGGGAAAAACGCCAAAATGTGGGGTGGCGGTCACAGTCGATTGTCAACCGCCCAGGCACCACCTATGACTTGGGCGTCATACTCTAGCTTATTTATGGAGAAGTACATTCCCCCGGACCTTGAGGGATAGGAGGAGAATGAGGTTCTTGAGCCTAGAGCAAGGGCGATGACGGTGCACTGCGTTATGAGGCTAAGTTTCGTGCATTATCTATGTATGCACCCAACTTGGCTTTAGTGCACAAGAGCGGATTGGCCGTTTTGTGATGGGCTGAGTTCAGCTCTGCGGATTTCAGCCTTACAAGTAGCGGTGGCTACAGCGAAATCCTTCTAGAAGTGGTTAGACTTGGTGATAGAGGTGGAGGGAGGTGAAAGAAAGCTGACTTCACATGGCATCGACATCTAAAAGGTTTGAAAGGGATGGTGATTTTAATGGTCGTACCTAGAGGACAGGTTCAGGAGGGTGTTACTCAGTCGACCAATTCAGTCTTCAGTACAGACTGTAGTTGCGGGGTCTCCACCCAGACCTCCGGGTCAATATTTCTCTGAGGTTGGGGTTATTACAACTTTCGTCATTCTATAGATGACCTATGCTAGACCCAGATAACGTTATGGATGTTGGGGAGACGGACATATTAGGAGGAATGTCCAAAAACAGAGTTATAGACCCCCAAAGCTAGAGGTAGAGGTGTCATGGTAGAGGAGTGATTCTGTGAGGACGTGGTGGCCGAGGTAATGGTGGTCACCAAAACGGATCGGGAGTTGAGGGGGGGTGTGGACGGACAACTGGAACTACTACAACACACTATGGTGGGGCCAAAGGGAGACAGGTGATAGGGGCCATTTGGTACGGCTTCCTGGGTGGTCTGAAGCGGATGGCATCAGATGCTTTAGCACAGGTAATCTTTGGGTTTGTGATTGCCATGGGCTTCTGTATATTTGATATGGCTCCACATTGTTTCATATGATCGTCCTCATTTGCTAATGGTCTTAAGTTTACATTGTGACTTACTGGACATGACCTATTGTGTTTCTACTCCGTGTGGGTGAGTTGTGTACCTGAAAAGGTGTATAGGCCTTGTATGGTG
This sequence comes from Solanum habrochaites, assembly GCA_027704765.1. Taxonomy (NCBI): domain Eukaryota; kingdom Viridiplantae; phylum Streptophyta; class Magnoliopsida; order Solanales; family Solanaceae; genus Solanum; species Solanum habrochaites. The sequence continues at coordinate 37,821,531 of JAKWJA010002496.1, read as the reverse complement.
GACTTTCGTGGGGAGCAATACTATCAGGTAGAAATTTGGTTATTTTGGAAATGGTTGGGACTCGAAAGTAAATTCTGGGTATGACTTGGCTTTTCCGAATTGCAATCTTAATTGTAATGCTAAAACTGTTGTACGTTGCCCAAAGATGGGGCCAGACAATTAGTATGGGTAGGGTAAAACTACCCTTCCACTTCAGTTTGTATAAATCTCCTTCTTGGGCTAAGAAAATGGTTATAAAGGGTGTTTGCGTTCTGGCAACCTCAGGGATGATTACTACCCAAGTTACCTGCCCCTTTTATGGTTATCCAGGATTTTGCTTCCTGAATCGATTGAGTAGGTTGCGGTATTTCGGAGTTTCTGGAGAGTGTTCCCTACAGACCTTCCTGGTATGCCACCGGTACAGGGATATTGACTTTGCATTGATTTTGAGCCGCGGTACCGTCCATTACATACCCCCTGATAGAAAGGGGCTCAGCCAGAGTTAAAGGGAGTAAAAGCCCAACTTCAAGAATTGTTAGGGAAAGGCTTATTAGACCGAGTGCTCCCCTTGGGGTGCTTCTGTTTTTGTTTGTGCAAAAGAACGATGGGAGTCTTCGATGTGCATATTTACCGGCAATAATTAAAAGTAACTGTTAAGAAACAGGTATCTTTCCTCGGCATTTATGATTTGTTCGCCAGTTACAAGGTTCTTGGTATTCTCTAAGATTGAACTTGAGGTCTGGTTATAATCAATGAAAAAATAGGCAGCCATGATGTGCCAAAGGATGCTTTTTCGAACGCCAGGTATAGGAATTATGAATTCTTGGTAATGTCCTTGGACTGACGGGAATGCCCCATGCTACTTTCATGAGCTTGATGAACGGGATTTTAAGCCATATCTGGACTTCTTGTGATGTATTTATTGATGATATACTGCTTACTCCAAGAGTAAGAAGGAACATGAGGAGCATGTGAGACATTGTGTTGGAAATGTTGAGGGAGAAAAAGCTTTATGCCAATTCTCCAATTGTGAGTTTGGCTAGAGCAGTGTGTCTTTCCTTGGGGCACGTGGGTTCTAAGGATGGGGTGGTGATGGTGGATCCTTCTAAGATTGAAACAGTGAGAAAATTGGGAAAGACCTTATAATGTGTCGGAAAAGGAGCTTGTTAGGTTAGCCAGCTTAGTACCGTCGATTGTCAAGGGATTTCTCTATCGCTTCATAATTGACGGAATTGACTAAGCAAATGTTCCATTTGTATGGTCGGCCTGAATGTGAGGAAAGCTTTCAAGAAATCAAGACCTTGCTGACTTACCCGCACCTATCCTTACCTTGCAGTAGAGGGTAAGAAACTTCGTTGTGTATGTGATGCATCCCTATTCTGGTTTGGGTTTGCAGGCTATGCAAGAGAAGAACGTTAATGCTTATGCTTCGAGGCAATTAAAGGTGCCATGAACGTAATTATCCGACCCTCGATTGGGAGTTGGCTGCCGGTAGTGTTTGCATTTTAAATCAATGGAGGACACAATCTATATGGGGTTAAGTGTGAAGTCTATACGGTCATCGGTAGCCTAAAATATGTCTCTTACTACAAAGATTTGAATTGAGACAGAGGAGATGGATGGGAAACTACTGAAGGACTACCGATATGACCATCTGTATCTCCCAGGAAAAGCTATGGTTGTGGAGCACGCCTTAAGTAGAAAAAGTAGGGAGCATGGGTAGTTTAGATCATTTGCAAGCCTCTACACGCCATTGTCTAGAGAGGTTCAAGACTCTGGCTAATGAATTATGAGGTGGAAGTAAAATGAGAAGGGGGGATTTTTGGCCAGTGTGGAGGCAAAGCTTCCTTCTTGACAACAATAAGGGAAAACAGTTTACTGCATGAGAAAGAAACTGATTCGGATCGAGATAAGGGTGGTGCGACGGAGAGGCTAAAGCAAGCAATAATGGATTGAGGAAGGTGTTTTGAGAAATTCAAGGGAAGGGAGTTGGCCCCGTGGTGATGATTTGATCCACACTAACTTTACAAGAGCTCATAGTTCCGGATATTCTATTAATCTGTTGCAACCAAGATGTTACCGTGACCTAAAAAGCACCACTTTTGGTGGAGTAGATGAAAGCGCGGACATTGTTGATTTTGTTGCCAAAGTCCAAATGTCAGCAAGAAAGTATGAAACATAGGAGGCCCGGAGGAACCTTCAGAGAATCCTATCCTGAAGGATGTGAGAAGAATTGCAATGGAACTTCGTGGTTGGTCTCTCAAAGACATTGGGCAAGTTTGATTTATTTGGGTAATTGTGGACAAATAAAATAAGGCTGTCATTTTAATTCCGGGTAGTTTGGTGACTTACACTGCGAGAAGTTAGCCAGGCTCTAAATCTCATTAAATTGTGTCGGTTGCATGGAGTTCCACTGTTTCCATCATATCAGAACGTAGAGGTACGCAGTGGACTTCTAAGTTTTGGAGAACATTGCAGCTGAATTATGTTACTAGCGTTGGACCTTAGTACTGCCTTCAACCTCAGGACCGATGGGCAGTCTGAGCGAATTAATTCAGGGTGTTGGAAGGAAGATGCTTCGTGCATGTGTGATAGGAATTTGGTGGTCATGGATACACTTCCTTACCTTAGCGAGTTTTCCACCAATAATAGCTTCACTCAAGTTATTGATAGGTATCCTTTCTAAGCATTGTATGGGAGGAGATGTAGGTTTCCCATTGGTTGGTTGATGCCATTCGAAGTAGGACTTGGGGGGGGGTACGACCTTTGACGGGATTCATTAGAGAAGGTTAAAATCTTTCAAGAAAGTTTTAGCGGCTCCAAAGAGGCCAAAGGAGTATGAGATCGAAAGGTTAGGGACTTGGCGTTCTGGAGGTGTGAGGCAAGTCTGCTGAAAGGTTGCCCATGAAAGGGGTGATGCGGTTTGGTAAAAGAGGTAAGCTAAGACAGGTATATTGGACCTTTGGAAGTATTAAGCCGAGTAGGGGGAGGTGGTTATGAAATTAGCCTTGCCTCCAGGGCGCGTGTCAGGAGTTGCATCCGGTATTTCATGTGTCTTGCTGAAAAAAGATACCATGGGGATGGAAAATACATCATCGTTGGGATTAAGTTTGATTGATGAAATTGTGACTTATGAGGAGGAGCCTTGTTGCCATTATAGATAGGAAATTCGGCAAGTTGAGATCAAGGAGCGCATCCATCAAGTTTCAATGGAAGACTCGACCGTTGGAAGAGTCCCCTTGGGAAGAAGAGGCTGATAAGGCCTGAGATGCAAGAACGATACCCACACCTGTTTACAGATGCATGGTTACTCCTTTTGCCCTTCAGGTGTTTACTTCTTATGATCGTTCGAGGGACGGAACGATGGTTAAATTGGTATTCTATTGTTAACGACCTGTTAGTCGTTTTGAGCAGAGATTATATTTCTGAAAACATGGGCTGAGTCGAGGATTCCCACGACGGACAGTCCATAGGCACGACGGAACGTGAGGGGGGGGTCTTATTCCAAAACACTTAGATTTAGCAAAAAAATTGTGGGTACTGAGATCGACTCTCTGAACATCACGATGGGATGGTAGGACGGACCGTTCTCAGGTTGAGCGGGCCGTCACAGACTCTTAATGAGTGGATAGTTCGAATGTTGTGACGGAAGCAGTTAGGAACGGACCGTCGCCAAGCACGACGGGCAGTCACAGGCTACGTGACCCTTGAGTTGGTTTGTGATTTTCTGTTGTTAAATATGTAGGGCGTGTTGCAGCGTTTGGGAAGATTCATGCTTATAATTATAAAGTGGCGGGTTTAATGTTTATAATTTAAATTACTTGGGGGTTAAAAGGGAGAACATTGAAACAAAGTAGTGGAGTATTTTATCCATCTTTTTATATTAATTATATGATTATCTAGGGTAAAGAAAAAGGGTTTTGACTAAGAAAAATAGAGAAAGAACAGAGAGAGAGGTGGGAGAAGGGATGAACGATGACGCGAGAAGAGAAGAACGAGAGGAAAGCAAGGACTTTGAAGATTAGCTTGCTGGACACGATTCTTCGGTGGAGGAGGGTTAGGTTTATGATATTAGTAGTAAGTAAAACTCTTAATAGCGAAATGATTATGTGTATTGGGTAGTATTGTAACCCTTATATATGCTTAAGTGTTATGTGGTATGAATGTGATTTACATAATGGAGAAATAAGAATGATGAAGCTATTGAATCTAAATCTGAAACAACCTAATCTGCCTTGTTAAAATTGGGGGGTGATGATGCCTTGGTATAAAAGAAGGCTTGATGAACTAACGTGTGAGAGTAGTGGAACGGGTGTCACGAACGACACGAGAATTAGGGGATCGGGTGTATGAAACGACACATTAGGGGGAATTAGGGGATCGGGTGGGGTCACGAAACCGAGACGTTAAATTGGGGATCGGGTGTCACGAACGACACGTAGAATTAGCGGGATCGGGTGTCACGAAACCGACACGTTAGTATATGGAGCGGAGTGTTCAGTACCGATACGGAGGGGGAGAAATAAATAATGAATTTTGAAAAAAGTTTAATATACTCAATCTTAATGACCTAATTCCCAAATGGGATGGGCAGGAGCTTGAGTCACTCATGGGTGAACTTGGCGGTTGCTGATTAATGATTATAGAACGTGTTGATTGCTTACAGTTGAGGTATTGTAGTTGATTATGATATTACTTGATATTATACGTTTTCGATTTTGAGTTGGCCGATGATACACTACATACTTGGGTTTTTACGACCCCTACTTGTATGTTCTCTTTCGTGGTCATTTTGGAGTGCAGCAAACGTGCCATCGTCTTCAACCCAGCCGAACTTTAGCCAGTCTTCATCAAGCCAGATTCAGGGTGAGCTATTGCTTTAGAGCTTGGACTGGATCTTCCTCGTCATGTCTTAATGCCTGAGATTCCGGCCGGGACTAGCTTTTACTTATTTTGCGCTTCTTAGATACTCTTAGAATTATAATTGAGGATAGCTGTTCTCCCCTGTGGTGATGAATTCCAGGTTTTGGGATAAATGTTATTGAGTTTCTAAGTTATTTATCGAGATTTTCGTTAATGAGTTTAAAGTCTTCCGCATTACTATTTGTATTTATGGTTGAACATGAACGTTGGGAATGGATGGGTTGGTTCGCTCACATAGTAGGATTAAGTGTGGGTGCCAGTCGCGGGCCCGTTGTTGGGTCGTGACAGAAGGGAATAGATTTACCGTACCACATTGATAAGAAGTCACAAGAAGGTGAAATTTCTAAATGACGTCATAGCATGGCACTCATATGTGTGTGTGTTCCACTTCACACCAGAAAAGGACTCACTTAGTGCGTCTTTGTAAGACATATAGCACTCTTGAACCTAGTGCGCTGATCACCAAGTTTTGAAATGCCCCGAGCTATCCCGAGACGCGAAACACGGAATTGAGAAAAAACAAGTGATCCCACCGCTAAACCATGCTGCATGATCATAAAGCTTACTAAAGATATATAACTGATGCGGAGCTGAAATCCTACACTTTAAAATGAAAAAGGGGGGATACCCATAGTGCTAAAATCGATATATTTAAACTGATGAGTTTAGTAGAATGAAAATATCTCAGTGCTAAGATGATTTAACTATGTTTGAAATAAGCCTCTAAACTAGACTAACAAAATATTGGGACAAATCCAACTAAGTCTAGAAAAAACTTAAACAAAAATGATAAAGACTGAATGACATCATGACTGTTGATCGGAGAATGAGGAACTCACATTTAATCTTCTGACTGGAAATAGTGAACTCGAGTCATGCGTGATTGGATGTTGAGAACTGGAACCTAATCATGAGAATGTGTGTGGCGCCGCTTATGTGGAAGTAAATTGAAAGGTATGAGCCATGTACGGATAGAGGTAAAACTCAAATTACAACATAACTGATAACAAGCACTAAAAACAAGTATAATAATATTGACATTGATAAACTGAATTCTGAGCTACTGGGATTGCCAAAGACCAATTTATTAATATGCTAAAAACTAAATATGAATATACTGAATAAATGGTCAACGTAGAGAGTCTTATTGATCGGGTTGGAGCTACTAACATCTATATAAGAAACCACATAAGCTAAATGTTGGAGTCTGATTTATTACGCCCTATCGAGCGGACCTGTAATATACCCTTGCCAAGGTATAAAGCATGCTGGGCGTGATCACTAAATTTATTGCCCATCAGAGGGGACTACAAACATACTTGGTAGTAGTGTTGGGGGACGATTAGGTAAGCTAAGACCTAGTCCAAATCGATATTATTGATAGTCCAGGAATCGATAAATTTAATAATAATGTCGAGTTTTGATTAAATATGGATCTCCCAAAACTGAAAAATGCAAACTGAGGAATGCAAACCAAATTAACTGATATTATGCATTTATACTTCGGAGTATATTTTGAAAGGTCTGAAATATCTTACCTAGCATGTGTATTTCAAGAACTAATTATATACAACGCTAGGGATCTGAAATCCATTCGATAATCTGAGTAATAACATTTTAATATGATTTGGAACATATATTTAATAAATTCATGAAGTTCTATGAATGTTTTAGAAAACGTAGGTCTAAAATTGATATGGGAATGAATAATCTGACTGAAAACTAGGGAACCAATGGGTGAAAGGAACCCACTAGTGAAATCCCACATACAAGGTGATGAAATCCATGGAAAAATACTTATGTTTTGGGGTTGGAACTACTGGAGCTTGTGGCATTCTTGAACTAGGGTTCTTGAGCTTTTTCTTCCTCTTTCTTTTAATTTTCTAAATTTTGATTTAATTATTTGACTTAGATATGTTTTAATTCAGTTCCTAGGCTTAAAATGATTAAAATATGATGATTTTAGGTCAAAACAATGTAACATAGGGGTTAAACAAAGTAGGAATGGTCAAAAAGACCCCTGCAAAAGTTGTTGTCAGACCAAACGATGGGTAGAATTGACGGTTAGTTGTCTGACCGATGCCTCGTTGTTGGGTCTGTCGACTGGGCCTGTTCGACAGGTCTTTACTAAAATGTCATAACATTTTCAAGAGGTCTGATTTTAGAAAAGTTGGGGGCTATGGAAAGCTAAGCTTATTCTATCGGTGGGAAGGTCATAGGACACCTATCTATGTTGTTGCTAGACATTAAACCATTTTAAGTGTACCAAAGATATTTACCCTTACTGTATGCAAATTTTTCAACTGACGGACCGCACTGGTCACCCGTTAAGCTCTTGTTCAGAGGTGGTTGTGAATGGGGGTCTGACTCGACCGTTCATGGATTTACACCAGTAGTCTGACTACGGACCGTAATTCTGTCCGCGAATTCATGACTTAGCAATTTCCATGCAGGGTTTGTTTTTTGGGAGTTGTGATCCATCGACAATTGTGCAGGACAGACCATGGGTAAGACTACGATCCGTTGATGCAACCGTTGGTTACACCTGCAAAATTTTTCTGTAAAGCTAGTTTTTGGTCTTTTTTTTCACGCCCTTGGCATTCGCCCCCTTCCCTCCCCCCGGTGTTTGTTACAATCCAAAGAGCCTCCAATCTGATATGTGACGACTAAGAACCATGAACAAGTACTACTTGGATTGGTTGAGACAACCTAAGACCGTGCCACGACCTTATGTTTAAATACCAAGTTTGTCATGACCAGAGAGAAACCCCAAGTAATAACATGGTGTATTCGACCTCAAAGAGGTATATACAAGCTCTTAGCATTCCTTACATAACAACTAAGAAAATATAGAATAATTTAAAACTCTCTTTAAAATATATCGCAAAATGTATTTCGTAAAAGCGAAAGTCTTTTTAGCATTATTGTCTCAAACCATCTATGAATGACATGAATAAAAGTATTGGGACGCATCCCACATAAAGTCTAAAATCATAATGAAAGACATAAAAGAAACATAAAGATTTGCCTCGAAGCTATGAGGACTCGCCACTTCTTCACTTCTTCAATATCTTGAAACTCTACCCTTCAATAGAAACTCAAAGCTCCAACCCTACATTTGGTTAAAGTGTAGGAAATATGCGTTAGTACAAAAGTACTAAGTAGGAAAGCTAATATATCATCATAAGAGAATCTCAAATGGTTTGTCAACATAAGACATAAGCATAAGAGATAATAACAGAATCATAACATAACAAGTTAACCGTAGGAATTCAAAATTCATACTTCAAGCCATTAGTCCGTTAAACTTGAAGTTAACTATACACCAGCCACTCAAGTGTACTGGTTATTAATGCCCAAGATACATCCGATATACTACCTTAGCTAATTCCTTTCTTTGGTCATTCATGGTTCACAGGTACACCTTCGTAATTAAGGACTCGGTTTTTATGACATAAGGAGGAATATAACCCCTAAACCATCCTACAAGACCACCTTGTCAAACATCACCCAATAATACACACAACATTAAACATGTCTTGAAGTCCACCCCTCCTGAGCTTTTTCGTTTCAACTCTATGTGTCATAAAACAAATCATTTTAACAAGGATTTATCAACTTAACTCATATATATCATGGAAGGCAACTATAGACACTACTCAAGATTCAAAAGAGAACATTACATAGGTAGCTTTATGTCATACTTAAGCCACGTATGAATGGCATCCATTTTATTCATTTTCATCAACTTTGGGTGTGATTATATACCTACTTCATATTAACAAAGAACTTTAAACTTAAGTAATTCATATCATGGAAGTCAACTATAACCAATACCCAACATAGGAAAACATCATAAGAGGACATTTGATAAGCACCTTTAACTCATACTTGTTGCATGCATGAATGTCATCTCATTCTACCATTCACACTAGTACTCATTTAGGCTAAAATAAAATAATGATGAAGGGGTAATAAAAAATGGTTAACGATTATAAGTTGTTGATAGACAAGTGGACCATCAAATGAAATCAAATGAGACAATTGCTACCAGTGATGGTGCTAGATTAGATGAGTTTCTAAAAGTGAAAATCGTATTTACTAATTGTTATATTTGAAAAATGCTAGAACTTGCTAGTTTAATGTTTCTTATTAATCCTTCAACTACAAATACTGGACAACATAATTAGGAAGCATATGAGAATATTACTTCAATGGTGCATACTCTAATATAACAATTTTGGGATCCAAGGTTATATTAGAGTATGTACCATTGAAGAAATATTCTCAGATGATTCCCCACTATGTTGTCAAACATTTGCAGTTGAACTATTGATCAAAAACATTGGACTAGCTGGTTTTGATGTTTTTCCAAAAACGAGTAGTATTTCCAATTTCATTTTGAAGCTCATCCATTAGTACATCAGTGGGTAAACTTGTAGCATTTGTTTCAAATTAATTATCCTCTCATCAACCATCAAATTATTACCATTCTTATTAAAGTCATAGATCATAATAGTTGATAGACAAGAGGACCATCAGTGGTAATAGTTGTAGGATTTGTTTTTAATTTAATGATACTCTTATCTATCAACCATCATATCATTACAATTCTTACTAACCTCATAGATCATTTTCTTATTCTAATGAACTTCATTCAGTTTTCCTTTGTCAGTCTGTTGTACTTAATCATCAATCACCTTCAAATAGCCACTTACCATATCATTCAAGCCAACATCAATAGTATGGTTTTGTTCTACAACAACACATTTTGTTCAGGTTCCCTCTCTCCATTATCATCATTATTAGCACTTTGTGGGCCTTATAAATAGTTTTTCATTGAACAACTACATTTTCATGTTTCTCGTACTAACTCTTAGAGTTGAGCTGATTCTATGTCTCACTTCTAACATTAATCAAGTCCTCTCCCTTTGAATCACTCTGGTAATCTGTTTTATCCTCAAAATTGCTTATCCCAATTAAGCCTTTATGTCTTAACACTTTTTGTACTTCATGAATGAGTCATTGTACACCTGGATCAGTAGCAAGGACATTCTTTTCGACATCCACCATCTCTACATCACCCATATCCATTCTGACAACTAGTCATAGGCAACATATATTCTATCAAAGTTTGCATTTTTATATAGCTTCAGAAGAGTCACAAAAGATAAGGAACGGGAAGAAAGAAAGAAAATAACTTACAAAAAAATGAGACGCATCACTCTTCACTAGGTTATAGATATGTACCAAATTTAATACCTGTATCTTTAAAATCATATTTCAGAAGAACAAGAAATTGTAATCTTATTTTATTATATAAGTTCATTTTTAAAAATTCATGAACAATTAATCTTTTCTTCGTGGCAAAGGATGAAAGAATTTCTGTTTGTGAAAAAAACAAACATGATTGGGCCTAAAATTTTAACAGTTAATAAAGATTTTAACTACACAAATTACGTCACCATAACTAAAAAAGAACTCCAATTTCCAATCATCATTATTCACTTTGAATAATGATGATCTAAAATTGGACTTGTGTTTGGTAGTGAATATAAATTGAAGTGAATTTTTTTTAGTTTTGCGAGTGATTTGCAGTGAAAACGGGTTTTCAAATTCTCTCTATTTTCATGGCCAATATACCTTATATATACAATCTATTAGCGAACACATGCATTCCTCCACACAAATACAAACAAAAAAAACCTAACCCTAGTTTCATCAAAACAGAACTGAGGACACAAATAAACAGAAAAAAATCCTATTATTCATCCCCATATATTAAATCCGAACAGAATGACAACTAAAAAAGGTCATCACGCCAATCTATTCCCTAGAAAAAATCATAAAAGCATCATCTACATATCAAATGTGTTTAGTTTTTTATTTTTTATCCAAAAACAGAACAACGGTCAAAAGATAAACAAATAATGTCGATGAGTAAAAAAATTTAAAGGAATCCATCATAATAAAAAAGGCAGAAATCTGGAATTGAAATAGGGGTTAAACTTAAAAAGAAGGGGAATGATGGGACTTAACCATTTAATGACGAGATTTTTTTCTTAAAATATTGTTTGGGCATTATGAATTGAAGAGAGTTGTGAGTAGGATATGAGTTTTTAATTCTTTGTCTTTATGGGAGACTTTGAGAAAAAATTACCTAAAATACACTAATATTTAATCTCTGTGCTTTTTTGAGACTTTGGAGCAAATGACTAAAATGACTATTAATTACGATATGTGTTTTATTTGGTCTTATATTTTAGAAATGTTTCAATTAATATCTATAAATTTTGGTAATTGGTTTTACAAATAATATATAGATTTATTAAGAAAACTATTGGATATACACATGGATAAACCTGATTATGTTTTCTAAACGTCATATAAAGTATATGAAGAAGACTAAAAAATATTCCTAAACTATCAGACATTGCTCAAATTTTGCACTAAACGATTTTGTGGCTCAAAAATTGTTCTTTACGCAAAGTAGGATTGGGTAAAATACCCTTCTAATGAACAAAAGTAAAGTTAAGTACAACGTGACAACAAGGGAATGCCCCATCACAAGACACCACCCAAAAAAGAAAAAAAAAAAAACAAAAAAAAAAAAAGGAAAAAAAAAAAACAAAATAATGGACACAAAAAAAACCCTAATGATACCAAGACAAGTAAAACCTCATACGCATAACACAAAACTAAAACGAAGTCTGAAAATTCCATATTTCTCTTAAAACACACATCATTCAAAAAAACTTGCAGACAAAAAAAGAGATAACAATCCCTCCCCCTTATTTGCGGGTAGGGTAAGAAACGATTCACCAATTTCTTCACTTTGCCACTATGTTTCAAAGTTCATTAAATATTTACGAGTTCATAGTTGTGGATACATCCAAAATTTGTGATGAATATATGTATTAAAAGGGTAAATCTCAGTGATTCCTTATAGTTTAAAGGTATTCTTGAGCCTTTTTTGTAAAGTATATACTACTGTATAATATAGCATACCTATATATAAGTTATACATTGACTATATATTATCATCTAATAAAAAAAATATAGTTTTACTATATATGAAGCATACATTGACTATTCAATCTCAATCAACTCAAATTCATCTCTAAATATTCTCATATTTTAGATATGGAATCATCTCGATGTTTCGAGTCTTTTTATTTATTGTTCCCTAAAAAAGATTTACGTTTGCAATACATCAAATTTTAACGGAAATGATAAATAAGTAAGATGCATGAAATGAAAAAAGTTGATGAGGGGGGAAGAAAGAAGGAGAAAGAAGGAAACAATGCTTATTAGTTGTGAAAAATAGAAGGAAGAGAAGAGAATGGTTGAAGGTTGGCAAATTGTTGTTGTAATTTATTAAAATTTAGCGATGTTAAAGGATCTAGTAAAATCTTGGGATAATTACGAAATATCAGATACACATTAAATAACTAGATCCTATTACCCCCCTCCCCCAGATTTCAGGGCAATTCGAAGTCATTGGTACACTTGATGCACTCCACAAAAGAAAAACACAAGTAGAGCTCAGTAAAGGGCAACACGTACTAAGTAGATATCATTGGTCAACTCAAAATAGTAACTAAGATGCATAAAGTAATAGTATAAAATCAACTATAGCATTTAGCAAGTAATAAACAAAAAAAGACATGAACAAGTGACAACTGAAACAAGTACATAATCAATGACGATATCAAGCACACACACGAGGACTCATGCCTCCACACCCTACTTTTTTGAGAAATTGGGTTTTTTAATATTGTGTACATTTAGTTATTCTATATGTTGTCCTCTTTAATATTACCATGTTAGAACATTACACGAAAATCCTATAATACCGTGTAAGAAGTTTACACCCCGATTCAATAATACTTTGTGGAAATGTGACACCCCAATCCAATTATACCGTGTCGGAACGAGACACCCCGATCAAACAATACGGTGTCAAAATGTGATTCCCGATCCAATAATACCATGTCAGAACGTGACACCCCGATAAAAAAATATATTATTAATTTACAATTTATTATCAACACTTTTTACTTCCTTAACAATATTTCATCTAGCCTTCTTTATCAAGGCATTACATAGATAGAGAGGGTTCAAGATTATAAATTTCACGTTCTCTAGATTCCATACCATTCACAAAGAACACATAGATTATCCATACCACAAAACCAAGTCACATAATAACACAATCAATTACATTGAGAACTTTATAATATTACTCAATGTATATCAATAACTGTTGATAGTCTATCTATAAAACAGAATAAAGCATAACGTACCTCATAGAGTAACCAAATTCGATTAAACTACTTCTGCAATACTTTTTCTTTCTTAATGCCTCCGAAACATTCCAATATATCAAGTATATGTGCATAAGTTTTAAGTTAACGAGCCTATAAACACTCATATGTTACAAAATATGCCTATTTAACTTGTAGCTGCTTTTAGACCTCTCAAATGTTTTATTTATGATATTCATAGGATTCTTGCTAAATTCTTATGGAATTTTAAAGAGTAGGGCTGAGCCACTCACTAGATTGATTATGATGATATTTGTGTACCAAAGAGTGACGGATGTTTGGGGAATAGATCTTTATTTGATGTGTCCAAATCTCTTTTCGCAAAACTCTGGTCAAAGTACAGGACCTTCAATTCTTTATTGGCTAATTTCATGTCGAAAAATTATTTTAAGAGACATAGACCTTAAGTAGTTAAATGGAATGGTGGTTCACAGGTATGGAAGGATATGCTTCAATCTAGAGTTTTTTTTTATCAAGAAATTTGGTGGGAACCAAGAGAAGGAGATGCTAGTGTTTTGTTTGATGATTGAACACAATTGGAGCACTGCATTATGTCTTACATATCTCATACGATCATGTTAAATAAATTTTTCAATTGTACAATACACGATGATGGAATAATGAGGTGATAGCTACTATCTTCAATGAGGAGGTTTGTAGGCACATTAAAAATGTTCTAGGAGTATGCATTTTGCAGATGGCAGAGCTAATCCTTTGTAGATGCCTAGTCATACTAGGTTATTTAAAATTGGGTTTTATAGGGAGCTGTGTATGGTGAGGAAAGAACTTATAGCCTTAATCCTTAACATTTCTGAAAAATACATACATTTTAAGGTGTCTTTCCTTTTTTGGAGAATGTGGTTCAGAAGAATTCCTATAAGAGAGGTTTTGATTAGAAAGGGCATAACTTATTCTATGGAGTGTTGTTGTAGTAATGATAATGTACAAGAATCTTTTATGCATTTGCTTATTCTCTTTCTGATTTATAACAAGTGTGGAGGTTTTTATTTTATAAAACTGTAGGTTTGCGTTTCCAATGATTCAGCTTAGCAAGTTTTGAGGTTTTGTGGAATAGTGACTGCTCTACAAAATTGAAACCAATTTAAAGCAGTTCCTGCATTTATTATATGGAGCATTTGAAAAATAAAAAACTTGATCAAGAATCCGAAAAAATAAGTAAGCTAACTTTGGTGTTTGAGATTGGAACACACATATATTTCTTTGTTAATTCTAGATATCCTTGGTCTACAGAGATGCCTAAAACATGGACCCTTGTAGTGATGTTCTTAGAGGGTTATTAACCACTGTTCAATTACATTGTTAGATGGATTCATCCTCCTTGTGGAACTAATAAATACAACACTGGTGGGTAAGGGATAGACTCATATGATATGCAAGAACTAGAATAGAGAAATATATAGTAGACTTCGGAATAAAATCTATTTTTTTTCCGAGTAGTGGTATCAAATCCTTTAGGGTTTTTAACCTACTGGGGCGATATAAATAATGAGACCAAGGAAAATTAATATACAATCGAAGGGGTGAAAAGACTTATTAGGATTAAGCTTATTAAGGTTGGAAGGAATTGGTTGGGAAAATACGAGACCATATAAATTTGAGGCCATTTTTTAAAGGGAAAATGAACTAAAATTCTCGTGCAAATCTAGTATCCTATGGAGAGCTTTAATATCTTATGCTACTCAAATGAAGAAAGAAGTCTATTGGTTCAAATCATAGCAGTTTAGTGAGAAGGAAATTGCAATACAAATGAGTTTCAACC
Organism: Solanum habrochaites; assembly: GCA_027704765.1. NCBI lineage: Eukaryota > Viridiplantae > Streptophyta > Magnoliopsida > Solanales > Solanaceae > Solanum > Solanum habrochaites. The sequence continues at coordinate 37,806,522 of JAKWJA010002496.1, read as the reverse complement.
AAATGTGTGCTTGTAGGTTTCTAGTTTGTGCGGAGGTTTTGAGAGATGAATGGAGGATGCAAGTGGAGTTTCATCGGAGAAATGCCGCCGATTTGCTAAAAGAGATCTGAGCAAAGAAATGGACTGTTTCTTTTATGCTTTCAATTTTGTTTTGTGTGTTTTTGTTTTTTTCCGTTTAATGTAGACCCTTTTGAGTTGTTCTTTATACTGGTATTTTATTTGGATATAGGTAGAGTTGAATTTGTAAACTAGTGTAAATTGATTATATAATGATCAATAGGAAAATGCCACATCATTAATTTATTTATTAATTGAATTTAAACAGGAGGCTGTTAAAAAAAGGACAATATAAGACCTAAAGGTAGATGATAAGGATATTTGAGAGCCCATAGGTGAAAGGAGGGTAATTATATATCATTTACAATAGTTTAAGGGTATTTTAGTGTCTTCTCCGTACAAAAAATTATAAGAAATGACCATTCAGCTATTTCCGTGAAAGGACCCAAGAGTGCCCGAAGTCATAACATGGGGGTTCGACCTCAAAGATGTCTGATGCAAGCCTTTAGCATACATTACATAAGAGCACAGAAAATATGGAAGAATAAAAACTTTATTTAAGAGATATCTCAAAAAGTATTTCATAAAACTAGAAGTCTTTCTAACGTTATAGTTGCAAACCATCTATTAATGACATGAGTAAAATTCTCGTGTTGTAGGCCACATAAAATCTAAAAACATAATGAAAGACATAAAAGGAGCATAATTGTTCATCCTCGAAGCTATGAGGACTCACCACTTCTTCACTTCTTCAAAGTCCTTGAAAAACTCTACCTCCAAGTTGCATCTCAAAGCCACACAACCACTACATTGGTAAGAATTGTAGGCACTATGCGATTAGTATAAAAGTAGGGAATAATGAAGGTAGCAACATCATAAGAGCATCTCAAATGGTTAGTCAACATAAGCCATAAGAATAAGAGATAATAACATAATCATAACATAATAAGTTAACATAAGGCATCTTGTAGTTCATACTTCAAACATTAGTCCTTCATACTGATGTGAACTACTTTATAAGCTACCTTCAAGTATACTTGTGCAAAGCCAAGATGGCATCCCATAATAGTACTTAAGCTAAGTACCTCTCTTTGTCCATTCTTGGTCAAAGTCCACCTTCATAATTAAAACCTAGGTTTTCGTGATATAAGAGAACAATACCATTTAGTCACCTCCAAGCACGCTTGTTTAATACATGTGAGGCATCCCATAATACCACACACACTAATCATGTATTGAACTCACCCTATTCATTTTCATCAAATCTAGGTGTCTTTATAGATAAACTTCATATGAACAAGGATCTATCAAATTAAGTCATTCCTATCGTGGAAGGCAACTATACGCACTACTCGATCTAGGCATACTTCATGAGTGGATATTTCATAACTAGCTTCAAGTCATATGGATGCCATATATAAATGACATCCCATTCTACCATTCACACTAAGTACTCATTTAGGATAGCTTACTCAATGCTAACTATTTTTCATGCTATTTTATAAAGTAATAGCATACTATCATGCTATATCTAACTACTATGGAAAACGTCATATCATACAATCCAAGTATCATAGGAAGGTTATAGGTATACCAACCTATCAACCTTGAAACCACTCATCAAGATGCAAATTTTTAATAGAGGAGTATCAATCTTCAACCCATAGCTATCCTTATGAGATTTTAATGTCCCAATCATAAGCTATTGAAATGGTCTTAGCCTAACAAAATCAAGCTATCAAGAAGGCATTCTAGTCAGGCTATTTGAAGCTACCCTATGAGAGTATTGATCCTCCATCTTAGGATACCTTGCCTATACTAATTCAAGCTACCATGAAAATAATTCTACCAATGAAAGATCAAGATAACCATGGGAGAGCTCCTTCATCTCAAGATATCATGATATTTACCATCCCAAGCTACCGAGCGATCTACAATCCGAAGCTACCATGAGACCTACCATCCAAAGATACATAATGCAACTATCAATGAAGGAATCATAAGAATCACCCTTAACATATTCTATCTTACAAAAAATAATTGATTTTAGGTCCCCTTCATGTAACCTAGAATCCTTTATGCTGAGCGGAAGAGGGAGAACTTTTACTACCTAGCGATTCAGTATAGGTGTATAAGAGAAAGAGAATACCTAATCAAGATCACCTAATATTTGACTTAAACCCTAAATCCATAACAAAGCTATTCCTTCACATTGATCATTAGAAGGTAATTCTACTCATACTTGATCATATAGGTTCAATTCTAACTTATCAAGTTAATATAGTTACTTTTCAATTAAAATTAGTTCAATTCATATTTAGATTATCCTAACTATTATAAATTTTTATTAAAGACAATTACGTTAGGAATATAAATTTAGGATGTCCAACCTTGCCTTTTATGGCCTAAACCCACAATGATCACCTTCATCATCTTAGACTATGGTTCATCAAGGTATTCACATGAAAACATCATATAAACATAGTTCAAACCTAATTGAATGATATCCACTAGATGGGAGTCTCAATCAAGCCTTACCCACAATGTAATCACAACCCTAACTAGATTGGGGTATTTTTGATTCACAATTGGTGGATATCTATGGGGGGATCCATGGGTGAAAGAACACACATATGAAAGAGCTTCACATAGCTTTTATCAATACCTTATACTTATCTTCAAACCTTGGTTAAACTCGTCCTAGTTCTTCCACATTCTTCCATTCTACTTCGATGGTGATCTTAAGAGAGCTTTCAGAAGGGGAGGGTTTTGATTTAGGAGAGTAAAGTCTAAATTCATAATTAATTGTTTTAAGATGTTAAAATACCCAAAACAATAAAAATAAATGTCCATGACTTTATTGGAACGTAAGGAGAATTTATCGATTCACCCCTCACTTGGACGAACCCCTAGAAGAATTGCAGGTGGTGTTACACGACCCCCACCGACGGACTATAGTTGGTGTGATGGGGAATCGTGCATCTATGTGGTTCATAAATCAGGCTCCTTCAATTGGGATCTAATATCTCACAAGTAAGTCTGAAGCCACGCCCCCCCACCTACAAGGTGTCAATACACCAAAGGAGTGTCAATCAAGGTCGTTGGTGATTCTGTTTCTGACAACTTTTTGGCCAAGCGTTTGGGTCCTCTTCAAGGATCCTTGTGGTGGTCCTTAGGCAGTCTTACGGAAACCTTTTATCCTAACCTAGATGTTCTAGGTGTGATAAACATTTCTAAATGAGTTGTACCTAAAAACACTTATCAAACTTTGTGACAACACAATAGAACATCCTAGCACCAAAAGACTAGTTTCAACACATAATGGACATTAGCCTGAAGTTTAGCACGAAACTTCAAAAACTAAGCTAATCTTCAGTAGGTAGGTCTAGAACTCATTGTACCCCCATTTGAAGTTATATATCTCATGACGTCTCTATTTAGCCATAATATATTTGGGCTGTTGTTCAATACTCCCCGCCTTGGCCAAACATTCATCCATAGAAAACACCTTAAATATTAATCGGGAACACCACAACTAAAGACTAGCAATCCTCGTGTATGCTATTATTTTACATTGCACCACCCAACTAAGGAAACTTTAATTCAAAGCTAGACATATATCAATAAAACTCAAATGATGAAATAAACATAACTACTCATTTTCAAGGAGAAACTAATTATCTCCTAGATACAACATGCTCAACATAGAATCATAGGTATAAATGCATATTGCTCCAAGATGCTACAACACAACGGCAAACAATGGCAAATGTATCAATTTTAACAAGGGCTGAGAACATTCACAAAATAATCATCACAAGGCATCACCAATTCCATCATGGGGGCCAAGGCATTAAAACAAAAAACTTTATTTTTTTTCTTAAAATCTCAATATAAGCATTATACCTAAAGGGAACTTGAGAGATACTCTTGATCGTCCTTCGATTGGAGAGAATAGAACCTATGCTCATTTTGCGGATCCACCTCCTCACCACTCGGGAAAACTTCTTATATTTCTCATATTAGCCTTTACCTAGGGAAATCATTGTTCATATGGCCACTTTATTTAACCAACTCCGGTAACAAAACCAGTTCTCTTTCACCGCAAAAATACTAATCTGCCTCTTACCACACCTACAAGGAGTATGGCCATAGGGACCACTAAAATTTACCCTTACGCTTAGGGGCAGAACCCCTTCATTGTTTCTAATTAGGTGCCCAATAGAATACCCGTGTCTTGAAAAACTTTCGGCGTTCTTAGAATGACATGCAAATCGAGCAATCATGAAAAGATCTTATCCCCTTTCGGACTAGGGACCTCTTCTTTTCTTGATAAATATTACCTTCATTAAATTTTGACTCTTTATTTTTGGGAGAAAACACATGAGGACAGATATATCCATATCATCAACACGCATTGCCATACGACATTCTTCTTCTACCGAAAATCAGATACTCCCATCATAAACTTATTTATGAAATCCCCAGGATTGACTACTTGTAACGACCTGAGAATATACCCAAGAAGTTATGGCATCAACCTCTCGGAGGTCTAAGACAAGACTCTTTGCATTCATTAATTGCATAAAATTTAAAAATAGCGGAAAAATTAAAACTTTTCATAGCCATCATATTCAGAATTCTAGTTTCATTATATATATATATATATATATAATATATATATTATATATATAGGGATGTATATATATCACAATAACATAATCTAGCACTAATGTCGTTACCACTTTAGACACAACTGAATAGAATAGAAGAGGGATACGACCCTTAAAACAAAAAATATAAGTCCTAAGCTTAGTACATGAACATAAGAATCATATTACATAGGGCAACCATGAATTCATAAGCATCCCTTTACTTGAACTTGAGAAACGTCTATCGAAGCTCGTCCTCTTAGAAACATCCTCTAGCCATCACTTCCAACATTTTGTGTAAAAATATGAAGAAGAATGGTATTAGTACATAAATGCACTAAGTATAACAACCATGCAAAAACATGCATTTAAAGAAGACATTTTGTTCGAACTCATTCATCATATCTGTATATACTTCATATAGATGTGGATATTACTACTAAAAACACTTAATGCTATTTTATTGCATTTAAGAATCATTTATTAAGTTACACTTCATACATAAGAACTATCACCTTAGACAAACTCCGAATGTCACTAGTGCAATGTACAAATAGTATCCCATACTATTACTAATACCAAGTGATCCTAATAAGTCACCTTAGATTTAGGCACATCACATTCAATAACATACCACACATGAATTTAACCTTAGACATAAGACCAACATACATCATTAATGGTCACATAAGAAATCTTTTATCATTGATCTTAGTCATAACTATTAGTTAATTTTATCGAGAAACCCAACCTAACAACCCTCACAAGCTTTTTGTAAATGTACACATGAGTCACATACCCCGGTCTATTGGTATCACCAAGAAAACCCATATTAGATGCGAACAAGTGTAATTCACAGGCATAATCATAATTCATGTCGTAAAAACGTAAAATCAAAACGGACATGCATTTCATACTAATCAGAACTAAACATAACTATATTCATAAAGAAACATTCATCTATAAATCCACTTGAGAATCCACTTGTGCAATGTATAAGTAGGGTCCATAGTCAGACCTACAACGAAGTAATCTTGCCAGGAACCATGAAACTTATTTATAATGTTAGTCGTCATTCTGATATTTAGGATGCTTAGCGATAATTAAACGACATTACAACAGTGATCTACAAGAGAATCATGTCTCGTAAAATCCTACACCGATAAAAGTGTTATACTAGAAAAGGACGAACCCAAAAAATAGATATCTAGGTGGATCAACTAGATATGTCATACATGGGAAGTAATTAAGGGATATTAGTCGTCTACAAACGCGGACTTATTGCATTAGCGGAGATGCTTCCATTAAGAAGTATCCCTTGCATTGACCCAACCGATTTGCATTAGCAAGAGGGGTCTTTTCCTCCATTGAGATATCCACCCTATTGAGCTTCAAACTCCCTTTTAGTACATAAAGGCCTTTAATTTATCATTGGTTCATAAAAGCCTCAAGTAGGCCTTTTATGACTGCTCCGTCATCAATTAATATGGGCTCAAAGGCTTATTAAGGATGAGATTCTACATTCATCAAAAGAACCTATATTGTGTAAGACTCTATTCACATAATTCCAACCATTCATACATTAATATGTGTGTGCGATTAATATGTGAGATCTTACATTAAAACATTAAACACCTTTATTCGCACATTTCACATAAATTCATTTATGATATTATTTGCATGCATATTAATAGGCAATGATGTATCGGAGAAACTATCTTTCCTAAATAATAACAAAAATCTACTTCCATTCATGACATGCAGGCAAGTGTGTGTGTACATTGGTCACATTATAAAAAATGGGTCTACATCATTGGGTATTTTGTTCGGAAGCCACCCTCAAAGATCACACATTCCTAAGTTTAAGTCTACAACTATAAAGCATATTAAGGAATATAGATACACACAAGCCACATTGCTACCATAGGAGACAAGACCATATATTTAGAATTACGAAAGAGGACTTCTACATGCTTTGAATAACATATTCATATAGGGTTCATATTGGTTAGGGTAATTCTACAAGAATAGTCATATCATTAGCCATATAGACCACACCTAACCCTTAACTGATCTTACACCATGCCACAAACATCATTCACAATCTAGAGTATACGATAGTATGAAGACTATACATATAACTTCAAATAACATCAGCTATATTTAGACTTGAGATAAAATCACACGGCTATATCCTTCAATTCTATAAGCGTGGAATCTAATCATTAATTCCTCTTTTTTTTTTACACTATAATGTGCTCCGATCAAGGCAATGGTAATAACAACATAAAACATGTATGAGAATTTAATAACACTCTAAAGCGAAACAAACAAGCATCACAACTCAATATACATTCTATATAAGTAAGAGGAAAATAGGTCACTTAGTCAATTCTCCATAATTCAGAATCAATTGATATAGCTAGGTCTTGGACTAATCAATATACTATAATCTAATAACTATTGAATCATAATCTAATCATGATCACATGACCCATAACATATCATAATTTGAGAGGATAAAGAGATCATGGGTTCTACATGGAATTGGATTGAAAATCATATTAAAAACATAGATTAATCATATAATCATTATTAGAATGATTTTGTAATCCCATTAACAATGAACCCATGGCTAGATTGAAAGATGATATTTTTGACTTAGAATCATGTTTGAAATAACTTTGAAAGGACTCCTTAGACGAATGGTTAAGTAAGAATGAAACATTTAGCATAGAATGAAAAATTTAGCATACCTTCTAAATTAGAAAACCCACAAAAATCGTAGAAGAGAGCTAGAAGAATGAACCTCCATAGCTTGTTCTTGAGCTTGGTCTCCAATGGAGGTTCGGGAGAATTTGGAAGAGAAGAGAGTTTGGAGAATTTAATTTCATAATGGGTGTTGGGGTTTAGACTTTTAAAAGGGGTCAAATAGGACATAAAAACTATTTATAACCACCTCCCAAAGTTACCAAAACATCCCTCTACATATTTGGACTATCAGACATGTCAATTTTAACATCAAAACGACCACAACCAAATTTGGGAAGTGGTTACGCGTCGCGGAGGCTGCTTCTAGTTTTTCCTCACCACATTTTTTAGGCAGTGAAACTTATGTTTCTTAAGCGATGCACATGCAGGTCAAGTGCCAGGCGCTAGCACGTGGTGGCCTTCACTTCTTGGTTCTGCATGTAGCCATTTGGCAGCTTCCTTGTCAAACGTTTGGGTCCTCTATGGGGGCCCTTAGGTGGTCCTCGGCGAGTCTTACCCAGAATTTTGGATGCTTAACATGTCTATTAAGATACTAGTCTCAACTCCATTATTTTACAACTCAAAAAAACACATAAATACAAGCCAACCATATAAGCACACACTAGTACATCTAAAGACTAAATTTTGAATGTCTTGGACGTTTGACCTCCAACACTCTTCAAATAAACTACACATCCTGTAAAACACTTTATTTACGTGTTAACAACCTTTTTATACACATGTGAGGCTCTATCTACCTCGGTTCATGTTAAGGGTTTTGATACTACCAAGCTTGGAGTATAGTAAAACCAAAGGGTGAATTTCAAAGAGTATTCTTTAACACTCATATTGACTTGCTTGAGGTTGATGAATTCTCTAAATTTTCCTTCCCTAAAATCCAAGGGAAAAATCTATCGAGAAATTCCTACTTACTAATTTCCCACTCTATTGGGCCCACTCTCAACAACCTACTATCCTTCCATTGCGCATACAAAATTTGAGAAACATCTTTCAATTGATAGGAGGATAGCGTCACCTTCTTAATGGAGGACACTCCCATGATTGCGAAAACCATATAAGACTCCCCTATGAACCCATTTGGATCTTTCTCCAGCTTTGAGCCATATATTCCGGAAGGATCTTTCTCAACAACTCTTTTACCCTAGAGACACCACCTCTCTGTAAGTTTGCGCTGTCAAGGTTGTGCAAATTTTTGCATAGAAACCCTAAGCTCGTCAAGAGTAGCATTCCCTATTGGAGGGTCGTTTGGAACTTGAGGGGGTTACTTTTGATGCTGTGGAGGCGGGATCTTTGCTTTGGAAACTTGGGCACCGGGAATCTTTGCCTCCCCTTACACCTTCATCAACTATTCTAGCATTTCTCTTCGTTTTCCAACACCCCCCATGAAAAAATCATAGGCAAACATTAGAATAAAGACCTACTAGAGCTACACCTCTATGGCACAAATAAGAGAATAAAGAAGTGACATTGTTCCTAAACATCCAATAACCTCCAATTCATGAAATGTGTCGCGACTCACACCTATGAACAAAACTCTACTTTGATATGGTTTGAGACATCCTAAGACTATTTCACAACGTTATGATTTATTACCAAGTATGTCATGACCAGAGAGAACCCACAAGTCGTTACGACCTTGAAGAGGTCTATAGAAGCCCTAAGCATTCATTACATAACTCAAAGAAAATATAGAATAACTTAAAACATTCTGTAAGACATATCTCAAAAAGTATTTCATAAAAGGAGAAGTCTTTATTGCATTATTGTCTCAATCAATCGATGAACGACATGAATAAAAGTGTTGGGAAGCATCCCACATAAAGTCTAAACACATAATGAGAGACATAAAAGTAACATAAAGGTTTGTCCTCGAAGCTATGAGGACTCACGACTTCTTCACTTCTTCAAAGTCCTTGAAACTCTACCCTCCAATAGAAACTCAAAGATCCAACCCTTCATTTAGTTAGAATGTAGGCAATATGTGTTAGTACAAAAGTACAAAGTATGAAAACTAACATAACATCACAAGAGCATCTCAAATAGTTAGTCAACATAAGATATAAGCATAAGAGATAATAACAGAATCATAACATAACAAGTCAGACTTAGGCATATATAAGTTCATACTTCAAGCATTAGTCCTTTATACTTAAGTGAATTACTTCACCAGCCACCTCCAAGTATACTTGTGTAATGCAAATATACGATCCCATAATACTACCTTAGCTAAGTACCTTTATGTGTTCATTCTTTGTCATAGTCCACCTTAATAATTAAAACCAAGGTTTTCATGACATAAGAGTACTATAACACTAAGTCACCTCCAACCACCCTTATGAAAATGTATGTGAGGCATTCCATAATACCACACATATTTATCATGTCTTGAAGTCACCCTAATCATTTTCGTCAACTCTAGGTATCATCAGAAACCTACTTCATATTAATTAGGAGATATCAACTTAAGTCATTCATATCATGAAATGCAACTATAACAAGTACACGATGGACCACGCATAACCGAGGACATGAATTAGGTAAGACTGTAAGTCATACTTAAGCCATGTAAGAATGGAATCCCATTCTATTAATTTTCATCAACTATATTTGTCATTATAGACCTACTCCATATTAACAACGAGTTGTCAACTTAAGTAATTCATATCATGAAAGGCAACTATAGCCGATACAAAATCTAGGCATAGTACGTATGAGGACATTTCATAATGCTAACTATATTTCATACTAGTTTATCAAAGAATAACATACCATCATGCTAGACCTAACTATAATAGAAAACATCATATTATGCAATCCAAGCTATCATAGGAAGGTTACAAGTATTGCAACCTATCCACCATGAAATCACTCATAAAGATTCAAGCTATATATAAGGGAGTAGTGATACTAAACCCTATGTTATTATTAGGATAATTTAATCTTTGAATCCTAAGCTACAACAAAATGGTATTGGACTAACCAAGTAAAGCTATCATCAAGACATTCTAGACACAATATTTCACACTATTCCTCAGAGAGTATCGATCCTCAATCCTAGGGTAACTTACCTATACTAATGCAAGATACCATGAAAAACATTCTACCTATGCAAGATCAGATAACCATGAGAGATCTTAATTCCTCCATCCCAAGCTATCATGATATCTACCATCCAAAGCGACCATAAGCTCTACCATCCCGAGTTAACATGAGCTCTACCATCCCAACCAACCATAAGATCTACCATTTAAAGCTTCCGTGAGATCCACCATCTCAAGCTACCATGAGATCTACAGTCTCAAGGTAAGTAATCAAACTATCCATGAAGGAATAATAAGACTCAACCTCAAGCTATTCTATCTTCACAAGCATAATTCATCTTAGGTCCATAAGTCAACCTAGAATCCTTCTATTTGAGAAAACATGATTATAATACCTTATTCATGTCTAGGTTTATAAGAGAAAGAGAACACCCAACAAAAATCACCTCAGATTAGATTTTATCTCCAAAGAACCATCAACAACGATTACAAACCCTATTTTCAATACTAGCTTCATTCTATTATGATCCATGTCTTATTACAAGCTATTCCATCATTTTGATCATTAGAAAGTAACTCTAGTCATACTTGATCGTATAGGTTCAACTCTAAAATTACATGTTAAGATATTTCTTATTCAATTAAACCTAATTCAATTCATATTTAGATGATCCTTACTATGATCAATTTGTATTCAAGACAATTGCTTTAAGAATTGTGGTATTTCAGATTCACAACTGAGGGATATCTATGGCGGATCTATGGGTGGAATAACCCACGGATGAAAATCTTAACATACCTATGATCAGTGCCTTAGAATAATCTTGAAACCTTGGTGAAACTCGAGCTAGTTTATGGCTCCTTCATATCTACTTTAATGGTGATCTTGAGATAACTTTAGATAAGAGAGTGTTTTGATTTTGAAGACAAAAGTCTAAATGGATAATTAATTTATTTAATATAATTAACATAACTAAATAAATAAAAGTTTCTATAACTTAGATGGAAAGTGGGGTGAATTTACCAATTCACCTTTCACTTGGCCGAACCTTTGGGAGATTTGCAGGTGGCACGACCACCACCTACGAAGCGTAGGTTGTGTGACAGGGTGTTTTGCAGCTTCATGGTTCATTATTAAGGATCCTAAAATTAGGGGTTTATCCCTTACGACTAATTATGGAGATACACCCTGTACCTACGGGGCATTAACCCAAAAACGGGGAGTTAACAAAAGTTGTTGGTCATGCTATTCTTAAAATCTTTTTAGCCAATGTTTGGGTCTTTTTGAAGGACAATTACGGTGTTTCTATGGGAGTCATAAACAAGAACTTTACCCTAGACCTCGATATTCTAGGTGTAGTAAAATATGTACAGAATTGGACGATGAAACTACCATCAAACTCCAGACAACCACACTAAGAACATCCTAGCACCAACAGACTAGTTTTGGACATCTCTTGACATTTAGGCACTAACACTTTCCAAAATAATATAATTGCACTATTAATTCTATAGACTTCATTTAAACCCTTTTGAAGTTATTATATCTCATTAGAGCTTAGCTTAGTTTATACGATTCCGGGGTGTCTCATTTCGGATGACCCACAACACCGTTAGTTAACATTTAGGAAAAGCAGAGAAGACTTCCTACACTATGAACGATATCCTAGAGAAATACCTTAACTAAACTAAGGTCCTAGTCCCCATCACACAAAGGATTGTTTGTAATTTGATACACCTTTGGCTTAATGACACACTCCATGACTACAACACACAATTGGATGGAAGGAGATGTTTGGATGCCACGTACGTGGAAAAGGTGACAAAAATATAAAAAAATGGGATCACGGGGTATTAGGATTAAGTTTAGTTAACACAGTACATGGGGTTTGTCATAATATACGGTATATTTGTAGTTATTTCGCAAAAAATGGCAAAACCTTGTACTTTTCATACTTTTCTTCCAGTTTCGCACAATAATAACTTTGTGTCTTCTTAGTATTTTTTTACGTTCATTTAAACGTCAAAGTAAACATAAAGGTGAATCATGTCGAGTGAATTATATATCAAAAGAGTTAAAACATGTAGAGGATTTCATACCTAAAATTTGAGATTATTTAGAGTTATTTCAGTTGATCAAGATTGATGAGTCAATATATAATTCATATATAGTTTATTCATATTTTTTAAGTGTATCATAATATATAGTCAGTATGTAAATCATATATAGGTACGATCTATTATGTAGTTAGTATTCTTCAGCAAACTATACCATATAATCAATAGATATCTTGAATGTATTTTAAAAGTATATACCTATATCTATTGTAAACTAATTACTAATTTATTATATATAATTGAAACATAAATTCAAAAAATATAAGGCAAAAATGAAAACTTAATCTTAAATTAAATGTAATTTTACTTATTTTCTCAAAAAGTCTTACATAAAGAAAAAGGAATTGATTTATATCCTATGCACACTCTTCAGGTAATATAACAGGTTACAAAAAAAATATTTACAAAAAGCAAAAGACGCCATTGGGGTGTTAGAACACAATCGTTTATTCTTGTTAAGTACTGGGTTTCATAACCTCCAATTTCGATTTGGGATACCACTATTCTGATGAATTTGATGGATTCCTAGAAGTTTTTACTTTGCGATCTTATTTCTTTAGTTAATTGATTGTTGTTGTGTTTTTTAAAAAGATGAAAAACTAAGCTCATATGAGATGTGGAATAAGTTATGATGTTTTTTTCCATTGAAATGGTCCGCGGGAGGATCTTTGTTTAGTTTTAATTTTTTTTAGAGTAAATGTACGGGGATGAAAAACATGAATATTTTTTTCTGTTTGTTTTATCCTCAATTCTATTTGATGAAATTAGGGTTAGGTTTTTTTTATTCTGTGTTTGTGAAGAGGAATGCATTCTTTCGCTAATAGATTTTATATATAAGGGACTTTTGCCATGAAAATTGATAGATTTTAAAAACAAAAGGTATTGTTTATACCAAAAATGATTCACAAAAACTCAAAAAAATTAACTTCAATTTATATTCACAACCAAACACAACTACGTTCTCAATCTTCATTATTCACTTTTTTGATAGTGAATAATGATTGTTTAGCATCGGAGTTGCGTGTTTGGTTTTTTGGAGTCTTTCCTCAAATCAGTGGCAGAGGAAGAAAAGAAGTTAATTACTCAAGAATTTGAAAATGAAGTTATTATATGAAAATAGATATAAGTTTCTTCTCTTGTAAAAACAAAAGTATGAAATTTGTAGAGAATCATGTAAGTATTGGATTGAGTGATGCATATCATTTTTTTCGAAGTTATTTCGACCCTTTTATTTTTCTTTTGGGTGTTCTTTCTTGAAGAGACGAGTATTAGTGTCACGACCCAAAACCGGGCCGCGACTGGCACCCACATTTACCCTCCTATGTGAGCGAACCAACCATTCTTAAACATTATACATTTAAAGATATATCAAATCCGAAAATAATGCGGGAAGACTTAAACCATTAATAAAAACAATTCAATACTATATTATTATCCCCAAAAATGGAAGTCATCATCACAAGAACAGCTATCTCTAATTACTAAATAGGAGTATATAAGAACAAAATCTAACTTAAAAAGCTAGTCCATGCCGGAAGCTTCAAGGGCATCACGACTTGAAGAAGAAGACCCAGTCCAAGCTAGACGCATTAGCTCACCCTGAATTTCGATGTGAAGTGACGAATAGCTAGATTGCTGGTTGAGTGAAGTTGACCGAACGTTGCTGCAAGTACAACAAATAACAAAAAAGGGGAAACATGAAAGTAGGGGGTGGGGTCAGTAGTACAACCCCACGTATGAGTAGATATCACGGCCAACTCAAAAAATGAGAACAGTTTTATACAAACATAATGTAAATCAACACAATACTCAACATGTAGCAATATAAACAACATGAATTATCAATAACTACAAACCGAGTTCACACAATGGAGGACTCAAGCCTCAATTACCATACTTATTTGGGAAATTAAGTCATTAGATGAGTATATTCATATCTTTCAAGATTCATTATCTTTCTTCATGTGGTGTCGGTACGTACAATCCGATCCTATAGTTCTAATCCTGGGTGACGGAACGTGGCACTACGATCCTCATATTCTATCCTGGTACAGGAGAACGTGGGGGCCCCCGCAATATTCTATCATGGCTGTGGAACGTGGGACAATACGATCCTCTATTCTATCCTGGTACCGGAACGTGGCACCCGATCCATATTTCTATCCTGGACTGTCGGAAAGTGGGGACACTCCGATTCCTCATATTCTATCTTGGGTACGGAACGTGGCACCGATCCATATTCTATCTGGTTCGGAACGTGACAATCCGATCCTCATATTCTATCCTGGTACCGGAACGTGGCACCCGATCCTCTATTTCATTCTATCCATGGTACCGGAACGTGGCACCCGATCCACTTAATTCATCAAGCCTTTCTTTTACACCTAAGGATCATCATTCTCATTATATAATTTATCAGCCTTCTTCATACTAAGGCATCATCATTCTCAGTATATAATTTACAAGCCTTTATTCATATAAGGCACTCATCATTCTCTTATATAATATTTATTCAAGCCTTCTTTCATACTAAGGCATACTCATTCTCCATTATATAAATTTATCAAGTGAAGTAGGGTATTTAAAGATTTGGATTCAATAGCTTCACTGCTTTGTTTAATTCAGCCAATTTTCATAATCATAATCATGGACAGCATACAAATTAAGCATATAGAGGGTATTTACAATACTATCAATACATATCAGTCACTGTAAGATGTTTACTACGAATATGTAAGAGAAAGAAAACCATTAACAACCTCTACCGAAGGAATTGATATCAAACAGCTATCTTCTTCAAAATCCTTGTAATCTCTTCGTTTCTCCTCCGACTCGTTCGTTGTCCCTCTCTTTTTCGTTATGTCTTATGTTCTTTCTATTTTATTATTCAAACCATCTTTCTTTTTACCCTAATTAATATATAATTAAGAATGAAAGATGGCAATAAGAACCCACTAATTAACTTTAAGGTTAACTCTTTTAAACCCCAAGTGAATTGATTATTAACTTAACCATCTTTAACTTTATAATAAAGCAGAATTATTTAAAAACGTCCTTTAAAACTGTAAAGGAAATCCAAACCGAACTGTGATTGCGTTAGCCCGTGAAGGGCAGTCGCGCCGTGCGACGGTCCGTCCTGCTGTCCGTAGTGGCCGCCACAGAGAATTATTTTAAGTGGATGGCCTGTGACGGGCATGCGAGCCTGCGACGGTCCCGTCAGCCACTCCGTCACGAAGTTCAGAGAGTCGATCTTTCGTACCCAATTTCAGATTTTTCTAAGTGTTTCGACGACGGAAACCACCACGCGGTACGTCGTCGTGCCTGTGACGGTCCGTCGTTGGCATCCTTCACCTGTGCCAGTTTTTCCAGAATAAAATGCGGTTGCTCAAAAACGACTTAAACAGGTCATTACAATAGATACCAATTAACCCATAGTCGTCCCCGAACGATTCACAAGAAGGAAAACAAGGGAAAAGGGAAATACTGAAGCTGTAAACGATGTGGTATCCTTTCTCGCATATATTGCCTCCTTCTCCCAAGTGGCTTCTTCAAAGGGTCGATTCTTCCATGAACTTTTGATAGATGCAATCTCTCTCGATCTCAAACTGCGAAACTTCTCTATCCTAATATAGCAAACTGGTCCGTCCTTCATAATCAAGTTCTCATTAATCAACACTGAAGTCCAACGGATAATGTAATTCCGATCCCATGGTATCTTTTCAACAGGACAATGAAATACCGGTGCACTACGGGACAGCCCGGGGGCAGGCTAATGCTAATTATTAAGCCACTCCCCCCTATCGCTGTAGTACATCAAATGGCCACTATACCATTGGACTTAGCTTACTCTTTTGCAACGCATCACCCCCTTTCAGTGGCGAACCTTCAGCAAGACCTTGTTTCACCTTCCATGAACTCCAAGTCTCTAACCTTTCGGTCTGCATACTCCTTTTGTCGACTTGCGCCGCTAGAAGATTCTCTTGATAGATTTCACTTTTTCATCGAATCCACTCAAGAGATCGGTACCCCCAAGGTCTTAACCTCAAAGCATCAAAACCAACCCAATGGGAGAATCTACACCTCTCCATACAATGTTCAAATGGAAGCCATATCAATAATGGAGTGATAGCTTTTATTGTACGAGAGAAACTTCTGCAAAGGTTTAAGAAGCTATCCCAATGGCCACCAACTCTATCACGCATGCGCGGAAGCATATCCTAAAAACACTTGAATCGTGTCGCTCAGACTGACATCGGCTGAGGATGGAACGCCAGACTACTAAGGTCCAAACTCCGTAACCCCAGTCGCATGGGCAATATTCAAAACTTAGAGGTAAACTGCGTACCTCATCTGATATAATGGATAGTGGAAACCCCATGCAATCGGACGATTTCTTGAGATGAGATTTTTGCTAAACTTCTCTGCATTGTAAGTCCCTTGACCGGATGAACTGAGCAGGGACTAGTCAATCTGTCCACAATTACCCAAATTGAATCAAAACTTCACCAGTGTCTTTGGAAAGGACCAACCACAAGAAGTCCATTGAAATCCTCCCACCTTCCATCAGGAATGGGCTTTCTTTGAAGTGTTCCTCGGGCCTTGGTTGGTCAGAGTCACTTGTTGACAGTTTGGGACCTTGGCCAATACAGTTCAAACAATATTATTGCGCTTATTCGTACTCCACCAAAAGTTGTTGTTTTAGGGGAGATACATATTGGTTGCACCCGGATGTATAGAATCCTTGAACTATGAGATTCTGCAAGAATGGTGTTGATCAAATTCATCAATGCGGGGTACACATACCCGTCCCTTAATCTCAACCACAACCTCCTCGTTCGCTTTGTTGCTTCTTTTAGCCGTCTCCTTCGCCAACCACTTTATCTCGGATTCGCCTTAGTTTCTATGCATCAAATGTTTTCCCTAATCTTGTCAAGAAAAGAAGGATCTTGACTCCACACCTAGCAACAATCCTCCCTTTCTATATTTCCAACTCTCCAAGTCGTTAGCCAGAGTCTGAACCTCTCTAGCTAATGGGCGTCTAGAGGCTTGCAATGAGCTAGACTTCCCAGCTTCCCGCCTGTCTACTCAAGGGCCCCCCCAATCTGCCACAACCCTTCGCCTCCCGGATGATACAAAATAGTGAGGTCGTAGTCCTTCAGTAGTTTCCATCCATCTCCTTTGCCTCAAGTCAAAATCTTTCTGAGTAAAGACAAACTGAAGGCTACGATGATCGTTGTAGAACTCACACTTAACACCATTATAAATTAGTTGTCCAATTGCTTCCATGCAAACACTCCGCGGCCAATTCCAAGCATGAGTTGGATAGTACGTCATGCACTTTAATTGTCTGAGCATAAGCAATCACGTTCTTCTCTTGCATAGCAAGGCACCCAAAAACAGAATAGGATGCATCACAATAAAACCATTGAAGTTCTTAACCTTACCGGCAGGTGAGGGATAGGTGCGTCTCCAGTCAACAAAGTTCATTAGCTTCTGAAAGCTTTCCTACATTCATCTGCCTACAAATGGCAAATTCTGCGTAGGGCAAAGTTCGTCAAGTGGGAAGAAAGAAGAGGATAGAAGAGAAATCCTTGACCAATCGGCTGGTTAGTAGCTAGCTAAACCCAACCAAAGCTCCTTATCTCGACATTATTTATTTAGTTATTGGTCTACCCAATTCTCACTACTTCGATATTAGAAGATACCATTATCCACATCCTTAGAACCACACGTGCCCCAAGAAGGAGTGCATCTAGCCAAAAATTCGCTTATGAGAACTGGATAAAGCTGTTCTCCCTCAAGTTTCCCCCCTCCCCACCCCCCCCCCCCCCAATACCATTCAAATGCTCCGCAGTTCCTTCTTATCTTGGGAGTATACCAGTATAGAATCTATAAATACGATCACAAAGAGGTCCAAATACGGCTTAAATATCCCGTTCATCAAGCTCATGAAGCAGCAGGGGCGTTCGTAAGACAAAAGACACACCACAAATAGTAATGTCCGTACCTGTTCGAAAAGTAGTTTTCTGTGGCAAAATACGTGTGCCCGTATTTCAATTGCTGGATAACCGGATTTCAAGTCAATCAGAGAAGAACAAGCACCTTGTGGTAATTGATCGAAGAATCATCAATGCGAGGAAGAGGATACTTGTTCTTAATAGTGACCTGTTTCAACTGTCGGTTAGTCTATGCACATCCGAAAGCTCCATCTTTATTCTTTACAAAACCAAAACCGGAGCACCCAGGGAGAGGAGATGCACTTGTCTTAATGAAGCCCTTGCTCAACAAACTCTGAAGTTGAGCCTTTAACTCTCTAACCTCCGCGGGGGGATTCCATTCTATACGGGGGTATAGAAATGGGCGGTGTTTGCCCGGTTAAAGATCGATACAGAGTCAATCTCCCTATCGGTTGGGCATACCAGGAAGATCTGCCGGGGGGAAGGGAATAAATCAAGAAAAAACTCATGGACCACCGAAAACCGGGACTCAAAATCGAAGGTACGGTTTACTTGGGTAGTGGTCATCCTTGAGATGGCCAAGAAGCTAACACCTTTACTAACCATTTTCTTAGACGAAGAAATGAGATGATTACGCACCGGATTGGAAGTGTAGTCACCCTCCACAAGGACCAACGGAATCTGTTTCCCAGGCTTGGCCAAGTCACAGTTTTTGCATTACAATCCAAGATCGCAAAATTGGAGAAGCCAAGTCATACCCAAGAATTACATCAAAGTCACCCATTTCTAAAATTAACCAAATCACATAAGTGTTGCTTCCCCACAAAGGTCACCAAACAAGGACCTATGTACCTTTTTCAACTAAAAAGGACTCACCCACGGTGTATGTAGAAACACAAAATAGGCATGTCAGTAATTCACCAATGCCAATTTTATGACCCATTAGCAAATGATGAAGATATAGAAAACGGGAAGCCAGGGTCAACTAATACAGGTGCCAATGCAATCACAAAACCAAAAGATTATCCTGTGATAACAGGCCAGCAGAGCCTCAGCTTCAGATCTCCCCCAGGGAACAGGGAAAGCGTAACAATGGGCCCTATCGTTTGTTGTCCGTGCCCCTACCATGTTTCGTATAGTGGCTCCTTTTGCCCAATCACCTCTGCCGTGTGTGATGACCACCATTACCTCGACCAACACGTCCTCCAGAAAAAGCGGCCTCTTACCAGGGGGGGAACCATCACTCTACCTCTAGCTAGTGGGGTTCTGTAACTCTGTGATGGACAATACCCTCTTGATGTGTCCAACATCCCCACATCCTAACACTCGGCTGGTTAATGGCATTAGGTCTTCTCGGAGTAGTGTTGACCGTTCTGAGGTGGACCCCATACTACAGTCTGTAGTGGAAGACGAATTGGTCGACTGAGTAAACCTCCGGAAGCTCTGTCGTCTATGAGTGAGAACCATTAAACTCGCCCTCCCCGTCGAAACCTTTTCGTATGTCGTCGTCGTGGTTGAAAGTCGTCGGCTTCACTCCTTCACCTCTATCACAAAGTCATACCACCCTTGGAAGGGATGTTGCCGTAGCCGCCTATCTGTAAGGCTGAAAATCCGCAAACTAGGACTCAAACCCCTTCACAAACGGCGAAATCCGTTCTGGGGACTGAAACAAAGTTGGGTGGCGTATCTGGAGATTAGCGCGCGAGAAATTAAGCCTTCTACGCCGATAACTGTCATCATCCTTGCTCTAGACGTCAAGAAACTCGTCCCTTTTCTATCTCTCAAAGTCCTTGGATATACTTCTCCATAAACAGAGTAGAGATGATTCCCAAGTCAGAGGTGGTGCCCTTGTTGGTTGACATCAAACAGGTGACCCCCACCACATTTTGGAGTTCCCTTTGAAAACGATGGCTCACGAAGACTCAACGCCCGAAACGTGTTCTTACTATTACCCATCTTGTGTAGTAGACTCTTGACAATTCAAAACCAGGAAAATCGTTAGGATCCTCTGATTTCTACGCCCTTAAGGATGGAGGGTTTCAATTTCAAGAACTTACTAAGAAAGTTCATGCTGATCATTTGTCATTATAGGCCCAGTAGTCAGACGTGGATAATGTGCCTAGTCCCAGTGATGCATCCATGCGGGGGGAGCCATAGTAGCCGCATGCGACCTATGAAAAACAGGAGGTTGTGTTTGGTGTTATGTAGGAAAGAAACCACTGGAGCGTGCTTGACCCTGATCGGGATTAACCCCAGATAAAGCAAGTAAGTACTTGGTTGACATCTCTGGGGGGTAGGTTGGGGTGGTGGCAATTTCCTCATTCTTTGACCTTGTTAATTTTCCCTCCCCCTCCCCCTCTCTGATCACCTCTAGGTCGGTGGAGGAGTCAACGCCCTAAATTACACCAGTATCAGATGGGCTAGGTGTTCATCTTCCTCTAGAGGAACGCACTACCACGACCTCTCCCACGGCCTCTTGCCGTTTGCTCTTCCTCGAGCTACAAGCCACCCAGGGCTGGCTCAGTCGTTCTTGTCGTTCCGTTGTGCTGCTGGATGCGGCTGTTGCTCTAGTTCTAACCATCTGCTAAATAGAGTTGAAGATGGTCAGATACCAATTCGTATCGCCCAGATACCAATTGGACTCAAGTAGTAGCACGAAAAGAAGGAAAGAAAAGAATGAAATTTTCCTAAAGGTCGTATAAGCCTTCTCAAAGAGAGTAAGGCGTCCCCCCTACCGTTCTTTAAGACTATACAGACCTGGTCTTGTGTTATGAGACCAAACGAAAACCTAATGCTCTGATACCAAGTTTGTCACGCCCAAAAACCGGGCCGCGTACTGGACACACCTATTACCTCCTATGTGAGCGAAACCAACCCATTAAACCTTAACATTTCAAGATATGATCAACAGAAAAATAATGCGGAAGACCTTAAATCATTAAGAAAAACAATCATATACTATTATGATTATCCCAAAATCTGGAAGTCATCATCACAAGAACATCTAATTCTCTAGCATTCACGATTACTAAACTAGGAGTATTCTAAGAACAAAATAAATAAAAAGCTAGGTCTAGTCCATGCCGGAAGTTTCAAGGCATCAAGACGTGGAAGAGAAAGACCAGTCCAAGCTAGAAGCATTAGCTCACCCTGAATTTACGATGGAATGTGAAGACTGCATAGATCGCTGTTGAGTTGGAAGTTGAACCGAACGTTGCTGCATTACAAAATAACAAAAGGGAGAAACATGAAAGTGGGGGGGTGGGGGTAGTACAAACCAACCGTACTGAGTAGATATCTCGGGGCACCAACTCAAATAGGGAACAGTATATATCAAACAAGAATGTAAATCAACTACAATATAAACATGTAGCAATAACCAACATGAAATTCATCAATAATACAACCGAGTGCACCACATGAAGACCTCAAGCTCAATACCATAATTATTGGGAATTAAGTTCATTAGATGGAGTATATCATATCTGTCAAGCTTCATTATCTTTCCTTCCTTCTTGTGTCGTAGTGACACTACGTCCTTCTATTGTCTATCCGGGTGCCGGAAAGTGCATCCGATCTCATATCGATCCTGGACCGAGAACGTGGGCACCCGAGTCCATATTTTATCCTAGGTGTCGGAAAGTGACACCTCCGATTCCTCAGATTCATTCCTGGGGGTACCGGAAAACGTGCACCCGATCCATATTCTATCCTGGTTGTCGGAACGTGACAATACGATCCTCATATTCTGATCACCTGGTACCGGAGTTGGGCACCCGATTCCATATTCTATCCGGTGTCCGGAACGTTGGACACTCCGATCCTCATATTTATTCTCTGGTACCCCGGAAAGTGGGCACCCGATCCTCATTTCATTCTATCCTGGTACCGGAACGTGGCACCCGATACACTAATTCTCAAGCCTTCTTTACACTTAAGGAATCATTCATTCTATTATATAATTTATCAAGCCTTCTTTCATACAAGGCATTATCATTCTCATTAGATAATGATCAGCCTTCTTTCATACTAAGGGCATTCATAATTATCATTATATTATATATCAAGCCTTCTGTCATCTAAGGCATCATCATTCTCATTATATTAATATATCAAGTGAATAGGGTTTCTTTCAAGATTTGGGATTTTAATAGCGTATCATTGCATTTGTCTAATTCATCACCATTATAATCAATAATCAGCAGCATTACAAATAAGCATTATAGAGGGATTTACGAATACGATCAATACATATCATTCAATTGAAGAGTTGACTACGAATATGTAAGAGAAACATACCTACTACGAGATGAATACAAGCTATCTTCTCAAAATCCTGCTATCATCTTCGGTTCTATCTCCTACTCATTAGTTTCCCTCGCTTTTTCTTTCTGCCTTTGTTCTTTCTATTTTTTTTTTCCCCCCCAAACCCTTTCTTGTACCCTAATTACTATATAATTAAGAATGAAAGATGGCAAATAATAACCCACTAATTAAATTAAGGTTACCTCTTTTAAACCCCAAGTATTAGAAGTTATTAAATTAAACCCTCTAAACTTTATAATTAGACAGGACGGAAAGAAAGGAATCGTCAAAACGTCCTTTTAAACGTGTAATAGAAATCACACGAACTGGATTGCGTAGCCCGTGACGGGCCGTCTACGCCTTGTGCGACGGTACGTCCTGCTGTCCGTGTGGCCAAGGAGGAATTATTTAAGTGGATGGGCTATTGCATGTGACGGGCCGTCGCGGCCTGCGACGGTCCGTCCGGCCACTCCGTCACGACGTTCAGAGGTCGATTTAAGTACCAAATTTCAGATTTTCTAAGTGTTTCGAGACGACACCATCCACGACGGTCCGTCGTGCCTGTGACGGTCCGTCGTGGCCTCCTTCACCTGTGCCAGTTTTTCCAGAATAAAATCTGTTGCTCAAAACGACTAAACAGGTCGTTACAATTAGAATGTCAAAATTTGATCCATATGTTGCTTGTGACTAGTTGTCAAAATGGATAACGGTGATGTAGAGATGGTGGATACCAAAAAGACTGTCTTGCTAGTGATATCCTAGTGTCCGATGAATCCATATCAAAGTACAAACATGATGTTAAGACGGAAGGCTCGATTGGCATAAGCAATGCTGAGTACAAGATAGATGATAAATGTTATTCAAAGAGAGAGGACTTGAAGAATGCTACGAGTGAGACAAAGGACCAGCTCAACGATAAGAGTTAGTCAAAGGCACAAGACAAAGTAATCGATGAGGACAAACCAAAAATTGCTAAAATATTGAAAATGAAGAAGGGAAACTTTAAGGAAATGTGCTACTGGAGAACAAATACACCTACTATCTATGTTGAAACGGATGATATGGTAAGTAGCTATTTGAAGGTGAGTGACAATGAAGTACATAATCTTGATGAAGCAAATCTGAATGAAGGTCATCAAAATAAGAAAATGATGTATGAGATCAATCAAAATGGTAATGATATAATGGTTGTTAGACAAGAGGATCATCAAATGAAAACAAATGCTACAACTGCTACCAATGATGGTGCTAGATTGGATGAGTTTCTAAAAGTGAAAATTGTATTTACTAATTCTTATATTGGGAAAATGCCAGAACCATCTAGTGTGATGTTTCTTAATAATCCTTCAACTACAAATGCTAGACAACGTAGTTGGGGAGCATCTGAGAATACTTCTGCAATGGTGTATATTCTAATATACCGTGTTTCGGCCCAAGGGTATATCAAAGAATTTACCATTGAAGAAATACTCTCAGATGCTTCCCCACTATGTTGTCCAACATTTGCAGTTGAAGAATTGCTCGAAAACCTTCGACTAGCTGGTTTTGGCGTTTTCCCAATAGAAGTAGTAAATTCAATTTTCTTTTTTTGAAGATCATCCAATATAACACCATGAGTGGTAATAGTTGTAGAATTTGTTTTAATTTAATTCTCCTCTCATCTATCAACCTTCATATCATTACCATTCTTATTGACCTCATAGATCATTTTGACATTCCAGTGAAATTCATTCAGTTTTCCTTTGTCGATCTTTTGTACTTCATCATCAATCACCATAAAATAGCCACTTACCATATCATCTATGCCAACATCAATCGTATGTGTTTTGTTCTACAACAACACATTCCGTTCAAGTTCCCCATCTCCATTTTAAACATTTTTAGAACTTTGTGGGCCTCATAATTTTTTTTCCTGACCAACTACATTTTCCTCTGTCTCATATTGACTCTTAGAGTTGAGCTAATTCTCTATATCACTTCTAACTTTAATCAAGTAGTCTTCCTTTGAATCACTCTGATCATCCTTTTTGTCATAAAGATTGCTTATCCGAATAAAGCCTATTGTCTTAACGCCATTTTCGTACTCTACCTATGAGTCATTGTACACTAGGATCACAAGCAAGGACATTCTTTTCGGCATCCACCATATTTACTTCACCTATACCCATTCTGAACACTAGTAAGAGTCAACATATCATATGTATCAAATTTTCGCATTCTAATACTCATCTTCTCAAGAAGGAGAACCCAAAAGATAAAGGGAAAAATAACTTCCAAAAAAATGATATGAATCACTTTTTTCACTAGTTATATAGTTCTCTACTAATTTCATACCTTTATTTCAAATTCAAATTTTCAGAAGAAAAAAAACTTTATATCTTATTTAATTCTATAACTTCATTTCAAAATTCATGAATGACTAAACTTCTTTTCTTCTAATGAAAAGGATGAAACACTCCAAAAAACAAACACAATTTTCCATAAAATTCAACTTTTAAAAATCTTTTCACTCAAAATCACTCACATAAACTCAAATATTGAATAATGATGATTCAAAATTGGATTTGTGTTTGGTTGTGAATATAAATTGGAGTGAATTGCTTTTGAATTTTTACGAGTAATTTGGAGTGAAAACACGTTTTCAAATTCTCTCAATTTTCATGGTCAATCTATCTTATATATAAAATCTATTAGCGGAAGCATGCATTCCTCCACACAAATACAAAAAAAAAAAACCCTAACCCTAGTTTCATCAAAACTGAATTGAGGACACAAAAACAAAAAGAAAAAAATCATGTTTTTCATCCCCATATGTTAAATGCTGAAAAAAATGCAAATTAAAAAAAAAAAAGTCCTCCCCCACTTCATAGTATTAAAAAAAACATAAAAAAACTTCCTAAAATATCAAAATGTATTTCGTTTTTTCATTTTATTCAAAAACAGTGAAACGGCAAAATATAAACAAGTATTGTGGATAAGTAAAAAAAGTTACAGGAATCCATCAAACTTTGCAATAGGCAGGAATTTGCAATTGAAATCGGAGGTTAACAAAGAAGGAAACGATGGTGACCTTAACCCTTCAATGACTACTTTTGCTTCTTAAAATAAATTTTGGCACTAACTAATTGAAGAGTGTAAGCAAGATACGAGTTGATTACTCTAATTTTATGTTAGACTTTTTGAGAAATTACTAAAATGACAACTTAATTTAGGAGTACTGTTTTATTTTGGTCTTATATTTTAGAAATAATGTCAATTATAGATAATATAAATTTAGTAATTTATTTACAAATAAATATAGTTATATACTTAAGAAAACTTTTTGATGTATATGGTATAGTTTTCTAAATTTCATATAAAGTATAATAAAAAGACTCAAAAATACTCCTAAACTATCAGACATTGCTCAAATTTTCCATTTAACTAGTTTGTGGGTCAAAATTACCCTTCCCGTCAATTATTGGGTCATACTTACCCTTCTAATTAACAAAAGTATGTTAAGTGCCACTTGGACTCCACATGGATGCTAATAAATGCCAAAAATTTCCCACTTCCTTGCAGACTAAAAAGATCCCTAATATCTAATTTTTTCCTCATTTCTCTTAAAACATTATTTCAGCCATTTCCCTTAAGTTTTGTGGGTAGGGTAAGAAACGATTAATAGATTTTTGAAATTTGAGAGTAGGTTTCCAACTTAATTACATGCCTAGGTTTCAAACTGGATCTTCAAAGACCATAGGTTAGTAAATATTTATTCCTATTTTATTATTTTTATGAGTTCAAAGTTGTGGATGTAACTAGAATTTGTGATGAATTTATTGATTAAAAGGGTAAATCAGAGCTTTTTTCGATAGTTTAAAGGTATTTTTGAGCCTTTCCCATAAAAGATATACTGTTTAAATAATAAAACATCTATATATAGGTTATACATTGACTATATATTATGATACACTGAAAAACTAAATTAGTTTTTTAACTAAAATGAAAAGTATGGACGTATGAACCTAGATCACACTCAAAAATTCATCTCTAAAATAGTTCTCAAAGTTTTTAGATATGGAATCATCGATGTTTCTACTAGTTATTTTTATTTGTTAAAAAGATTACATTTGCACAATACATCAAATTTAAGGGAAAAGGATAAATACCTAGAACATGGATGAGTGATAAAAGTGGAGGAGGAGGGGGGGGGGGGATAGGAAACGATGTGTTAAATGATTGAACTAGAAAGGAAAAGAATGAAGAAGGTAGAAGGTTGACCAATTTTAGTAATTTTGAAATTTTAGCAAGATAAGGTACAAGTAACTCTAAGACTATAATTGAAAACTCATAGATACTCCTAAACTAAACTAATATTCTATTACCCCCGCTTACCTCCCTCCCCACCCCCCTCCCTGCCCGGAGCTGAGGGAAATTAAAGTCATTGGTGCACTCAATGCACTCAACAAGAGAAAAATAAAGAAAAAGACTAGTAGGACTCAGTACATGGCAACATTTACTATGTAGATATAATTGGTCCACTCAAAATAGTATCAAATATGAATAAAGTAATAGTAGAAAATCAACTAGAAGATTTAGCAAGTAATAAAGAATAAACGACATGAACAAGTCACAACTAAAGGAAGTACATAATCAATGATGATATCAAGCACACACACGAGGACTCACGCCTCAACACTACACTTTTTTGGGAAATGGGTCTTTTAAGATTGAGTACATTTAGTTATTCTATATGTTTTCCTCTTTAATATTACCATGTTAGAACATGACACAAAGATCCTATAATACAGTGTCAGAACTTGACACCTCGAATCAATAATACCATGTGGAAATGTGACACCCCAAATCCAATTATACCGTGTCGGCACGAGGACACCCGATCTAACAATACGGGTCAAAATGATTCCCGATCAAATAATATCCATTGTTCAGAAGTGACACCCTGATCAAAAAATATCTTTTTTAAGTACAATTTATATGAAAAACTTTTTATTCCTTAAATATTCATCTAGCCTTCTTATACAAGGCTTAAATAGATAGAGAGGGTTCAAAATTATAAATTTCACGTTGTCTAGATTCCATACAATTCACAAAGAACACATAGATTATCCATACCACAAAACCAAGTCATATAATAACACAATCAATTACATTGAGAACTTCATAATATTACTCAATGTATATCAATAACTGTTGATAGTCTATCTATAAAACAGAATAAAGCACGACGTACGTCATAAAATAACCAAATCCATTAAACTACTTCTCCAATACTATTTGTTTCTTAATGCCTCCGAAACATTCCAGTATATCAAGTATGTGTGCATAAGTTTTAAGTTAACGAGTCTATAAACACTCATATTATTCTATTTCTAGCCCTAAAAAGTAGGTGGTGAATTTTTTTCCGGATCTTAGACCAATTAGTTTGAGTATGTTTCTGAATAAAATAATTTTTTAGCTTATTCATGATAGGTTGTAAGTCTTTCTCCCAAGATTGATTGTCAAAATCAATTTGGTTTTGTTAACGGTAGAAATATCTTTGTAATTTTGCTTTTAGCTCAAGAAACTGTTTCTGATATTAGATTGAAGGGTGAACTAGATAATGTGGTTATTAAGCCGGACATGGACAAATCTTATGATATAGTTGACTAGAATTTCTTGATTAAAGTTCTTAAAAGTTTGGGTTTTGATTCTAATGTGACTAATAAGATTTGGAGGATTCGTGCTAATAATCGGTACTTGGTAGTAATTGATGGGAAATTACATTGCTTTTTTCATTCTACTAGGGAAGTGAAGAAAGGGGATTCTCTATCTCCTTCTCTTTCTATTGTGACAGGGAGGTTTTTATTTCTATTTCTTAATAAGTTGTTTGAAATATCTGATTTTAAGTCTTATGGACTACCTAAGTAAAGTAAACAATTAAATCATATGGCATATGCGGATGATACAATTATCTTTGCAGCATCAGACATAAGATCCATACAACTGATTATGAAAACCACAAAACTATATGAATATCAATCTGGTCTACTGATTGATAAGAACAATAGTTCTTATTATGTGTTCAGCAATGCTACACGAACCTAAGTTCATATTGTGGAAGAAGTTAGAAGTTTCTCCTAAGGAAAGTCTCATTTGATGTATTTCGGTTGTACCATTAGGTATGGTATGAAGACAAAGGTAAACTTTTCATAATTGCTCAAATAAATTCAGAATAATCTCCAATTATCGAAAGAAAATTTTTTGTATTGGGGGCCGGGGATTATTCTGATAAATGATATGTTGCAAAATATGCCTATTTACCTTTTATCTTCTATTATCCCTCTTAAATGTGTTATTTATGACATTCATAGGATTTTTTTTCTAAATTCTTATGGAATTTTAAAGAGTAGGGCTGAGCCACTCACTAGATTGCTTTTGATGAGATTTGTGTTCAAAAGCGTGAGGGAGGTTTGGGGTTAAGATCTTTATTTGATGTGTCAAAATATCTATTCGCAAAACAATAGTGAAGTATAGGACTTTTAATTTTTTATTGGCTAATTTAATGTGGAAGAAATATTGTAAGAGACATAGACCTTAAGTAGTAATATATAGGTTTGGAAGGATATGCTTCAAGCTAGAGATTTTTTTTATCAAGAAATTTTGTGGGAACCAAGAGAATGAGATGGTAGTGTTTTGTTTGATGATTGACCACAATTGGAGCGCGACACTATGTGTTATATATATCATACGATTCATGTTAAATAATTTTTTCAATTGTACAATACACGTTGATGGAATAGTGAGGTGATAGCTACTATCTTCAATGAGGAGGTTTGTAGGCACATTAAAA
Organism: Solanum habrochaites; assembly: GCA_027704765.1. Classification (NCBI taxonomy): domain Eukaryota; kingdom Viridiplantae; phylum Streptophyta; class Magnoliopsida; order Solanales; family Solanaceae; genus Solanum; species Solanum habrochaites. The sequence goes on along the minus strand of JAKWJA010002496.1, from coordinate 37,776,788 downwards.
ATGTTCAAGGAGTATGCATTTTTAAAAGGGCAGAGCTAAGCCTTTGTAGATTCCTAGTCATACTGGGATATTTAAAATTGGGTCTACTAGGGAGCTGTGCATGGTGAGGAAAGAACTTATAGCCTTAATCCTTAACATTTCTGGAAAATACATACATTTTAAGGTGTCTTTCCTTTTTTGGGGAATGTGGTTCAGAGGAATTCCTATAAGAGAGGTTTTGATTAGAAGGGGCATAACTGATTCTATGGCGTGTTTTTGTAGTAATGATAATGTACAAGAATCTTTTATGCATTTGTTTATCCTCTATTCTGATTCATAAAAAGGGTGAAGGTTTTTATTTTATAGCAACTGTAGGTTTGCATTTTCCAGTGGTTCAACTTAGGCAAGTTTGTGAGGCTTCGTGGAATAGTGACTGCTCCAAAAATTGAAACCAGTTTTAAAGTAGTTCCTGCATTTATTGTATGGAGCATATGAAAAAGAAAAAACTTGATCAAGCATAGGAAAAAAATAAGTAAGCCAGCTTTGGTGTTGGAGATTTGAACACACATATATTTATTTGTTAAATCTAGATATCCTTGGTCTATAGAGATGCCTAAGACTTGGACCCTTGTAGTGAAGTTCTTAGAGGGTTAGTCACCACTGTTCAATTACAAAGTTGTTAGATGGATTCATCCTCCTAGTTGAACTAATAAATACAACACCGGTGGGTCAGGGATAGATATTTTTGCCTTAATTGTATGAAATGAAGAAGGTGATTTCCTTTATACTGAGACAATAGTATTAAAACATGTTTCACTTATTGAATCCTAAATAAAAGCTACCAAAATGACCCTAGATTATTATTTGCATAATAATCATGTTCCTACGATAATTTAGACGGACTCTCTATTGGCTCAATAAGTATTAAATAGAAATTGGGAGGTTTCATTGTTGCTAGCTTGAGATGTTAGTTACATAAAAGCTCGGATGATCAATAAGGAGGTGGAGATATGGCATACATTCAGGGAAGGGAACTCCCTAGCAGACTTTTTTAAAAATCATATTGTTAATTTTGCATGTATAAATATGCAGCAGTTTCAAAATTTGTGGGAGTTTCTGCAATAGGCTAAAGCAATTGTGAAATTACAAAAGAAAAAATATTATAATTTGCAGATAATAAATGTTCAAAACACGGACTACATGCTACATTAGGTAGGGATAGAGTAAATTAAATGTATCAAAACAAGGAATTAGTAATAGACTCATATGATATGCAAGAACTAGAATAGAGAAATATATAGTAGACTTCGGAATAAAATCTATTTTTTTGTTATCTGAGTAGAGGTATCAAATTTTTAAGGGTTTTAACCTATTGGGACGATATATCAGAGATGAGAACCAAGGAAAATTAAATATCAATCGAAGGGGTGGAAGACTTATCTGAATTAAGATTTTTTAAGCTGAAAGGAAGTTTGGGAGAGATACTGAGACCATAAATTCGACACCATTTCAAAGGACAATGAACTGAAATTCTCTAGAACATCTCGTATGTCTACTGAGATTTAGATCTATGCCACTAAAATTGAAGAAGTCTTCATTGGTTCAAATCATAGAGTTAGTGAAAAATTTGGCAATAAAATGATTTCACACCAAATCTGTGTGTCTTGTAGGTTCTAGTTTGTGCGGAGGTTTTGAGAGATGAATGGAGATATGCAAGCTGGATTTTCATCGGAGAAGATGCGGCAATTTGGAAATAGATCGGAGCAAATGAAATGGAGTTTTTCCTTTTTAAGCTTTCCATTTTTGTTTTGTGTTGTTTTATTTTTTTTCTCGTTGAATGCAGACCACTTTTGATTTGTTCTTTATACTTTTATTTTATTTGATTTAGGAATGAGTTAATTTTTAAACTAGTGTAAATTGATTATATAATGACCAATAGGAGAATGCCTGAGTTAATTTTTAAACTAGTGTAAATTGATTATATAATGACCAATAGGAGAATGCCACACCATTAATTTATTTATTAATTGAATTTAAACAGGGGGCTGTTAAAAAAAAGGGCAATATAAGACCTAAAGGTAGATGATAAGGGTATTTGAGAGCCCATAGGTAAAATGAGGGTAATTCCATACCATTTACAATAGTTTAATGGTATTTTACGGCCTTCTCCGTAGAAAAAATTATAAGAAATTACCATTAACTTATTTTCGTGAAAAATTCCAAGTGCGCCCGAAGTCGTAAAATGGTGGGTTCGACCTCAAAGATGTCTGATACAAGCCCTTAGCATTCATTACATAAGAGCATAGAAAATATGGAAGAATTAAAGCATTCATTAAGAGATATCTCAAAAAGTATTTCATAAAACTAGAAGTTTTTCTAACATTATAGTCGCAAACCATCTATGAATGATATGAGTAAAATTCTTATGTTGTAGCTCACATAAAATCTAAAAACATAATGTAAGACATAAAAGGAACATATTGGTTCGTCCCCGAAGCTATGAGGACTCACCACTTCTTCATTTCTTCAAAGTCCTTGAAACTCTAACCTCTTGTAGCATCTCAAAGCTCCAACCCTACATTTTGTTAGAATGTAGGCAATATGCATTAGTACAAAAGTACTAAGAATGAAAGATAACATTACATCATAAGAGCATCTCAAATGGTTAGTCAACATAAGCCATAAGTATAAGACATAATAACATAATCATAACATAATAAGTTAACATAAGGCATATTGAAGTTCATACTTTAAACATTAATCCTTCATACTAAAGTGAACTACTTTATAAGTTACCTTCAAGTATACTTGTGCAAAGCCAAGATAGTATCCCATAATACTACTTAAGCTAAGGACCTCTCTTTGTCCATTCTTCGTCAAAGTCCACCTTCATAATTAAGGCATAGGTTTTCGCTATATAAGAGAACTATACCATTTAGTCACCTCTAAGCACCCTTGTTTAATGTATTTGAGGCATCCCATAATACCACACTCACTAATCATGTATTGAACTCACCCTATGAATTTTCATGAAATCTAGGTGTCATTATAGACATTCTTCATATTCAAAAGGATCTATCAAATTAAGTCATTCCTACCATGGAAGGCAACTATACGTACTACTCGATCTAGGCATACTTCATGAGAGGATATTTCATAATTTGCTTCAAGTCATATTGATGCCATGTATAAATGATATCCAACTCTACCATTCACACTAAGTAATCATTTAGGCTTGCTTACTCAATGCTAACTATGTTTTATGCTATTTTATCAAGGAATAACATATTATCATTCTATACCTAAGTACTATGGAAAACATCATATCATACAATCCAAGCTATCATAGAAAGGTTACAGGTATACCAACCTATCCACCATGAAACCGCTCATCAAGATTCAAATTATTCATAGGGAAGTATGAATACTCAACCCTTAGCTATATTTATGAGAGTTTAATGTCTCAATCCTAAGCTATTAAAATAGTCTTAGCGTAACAAAGTAAAGCTATCATGAAGACATTCTAGTCAGGCTATTTGAAGCTACCCCTATGAGTGTATCGATCCTCCATCTTAGGATACCTTGCCTATACTAATTCAAGCTACCATGAAAATAATTCTATCAATGAAATATCAAGATAACTATGGGAGAGCTTAATTTCTTCATCTCAAGCTATCATGATATTTACCATCCCAAGCTACCGTGAAATTTACCATCCCAAGATACCATGAGACCTACCATCCAAAGATACATAATGCAACTATCAATGAAGGAATCATAAGAATTAACCTTAAGATATTCTATCTTAACAAACATGATTCATTTTAGGCCCCCTTAAGTCAACCTAGAATCCTTTTATGTGAGAGAACTTGACTATCATAGCTTATTCATGTGTAGCTGTATAAGAGAAAGAGAATACCCAATCAAGATCACCTCATATTTGACTGAACCCCCAAATCCCTAACAATAATGGCTAAAAACCTATTTTCAATACTAGCTTATATATATCATGATCCATATATAATTATAAGCTATTCCATCACTTTAATCATTAGAATGTAATTCTACTCATACTTGATCATATAGGTTCAATTCTAACTTATAAAGTTAATATATATCCTATTAAACTAGAACTAGTTCAATTTATATTTATATGATCCTAACTATTATAAATTTGTATTAAAGACAATTACATTAGGAAGATCAATTTAGGACGTTCAACTTTGCCTTTAATAGCCTAAACCCACAATGATCACCTTCTTCATATTACATTATAGTTCATCAAGGTATTCACATGAAAACATCATATAAACATAATTGAATGATATCCACTATATTGGAGTCTCAATGAAGACTTACCCACAATGTAATCAACACCGTAGCTACATTGGGGTATTTTGGATTCACAATTGGTGGATATCAATGGGGGATCCATAAGTGGAAGAACCCACAAGTGAAGGAGATTTACATACGTTTTGTCAATATCTTATACTAATCTTTAAGCCTTGGTGAAAGTCTTCCTAGTCTCTGCCTCTTTCTTCCATTCTACTTCGATGGTGATCTTAAGAGATCTTTCGGGAGGGGAGGGTTTTGATTTTGAAGAGTAAAGTCTAAATTCATAATTAATTGTTTTGAGATGTTAAAATACCTAAAATACTAAAAATAACCTTCCATGACATAATTGGAATGTAGAGAGAATTTACCAATTCACCCTTCACTTGGACGAACCCCTAGTAAAATTGCAAATGGTGTTCCACGACTCCCACCTGCGGACTATAGGTGGTGTGAATGGGCATCCTGCATCTACGAGGTTCATGAAAAACGCTCCTTCAATTGGGCTCTAAGATCCCACAAGTAACTCTGAAGTGACGTCCCCCACCTACAGGGTGTCAATACACCAACGGAGTGTCAATCAACGTCGTCGGTGATGCAGTTTTTGACAACTTTTTGGCCAACGTTTGGGTCCTCTCCAAGGACCCTTGCGGTGGTTCTTAGGCAGTCTTACCAAAAATTTTTTTCCCTAACCTAGATGTTCTAGGCGTTATAAACATTTCTAAATGAGTTGGACCTAAAAACACATATCAAACTTTGTGACAAAACACTAGAACATCCTAGCACCAAAAGACTAGTTTCAACACATTATGGACATATCTTGTCGTTTAGTCACTATCACTTCCAAACTAAGTTAATTTCATTAGTTTAGGTCTAGAAACTTCATTTTAACCCATTTTGAAGTTATTATACCTCATGTAAGTATCTATCTTATGCCATACAATATTTGGGCTGTTTCAATACTCCCTGCCTTGGGAACATTTATCCCCGAATGACACCTTACATCTTGATAGGGAATCACCGAAACTCATGACACGCAACTCATCTTGTTTGCATTATTTATAAATGCAAACACCCAACTAAGGAAACGTTAATTCAAGCTAGACATATTCAATAAAACTCAAAATGCATGAAAGAAACATACTACTCATTTCCAAGGATAAACTAATATCTCCTAGATACAACATGCTCAACATAGACTCATTAGGTATAAAATTCATATTGACTCAAGATGCTACAACCAGAGTCAACACAATGAAAATGTATCAATTCTAACAAGGCCGACACACATTCACAAACATAATCATCACAAGGACAACATCAATTCCATCTTGCCAAGTCATAAAATAAGAAATTTAAATTTTTTCTAAAATCTCAATACAAGCATATACTGAAAAAGGACATGAGGAGATTAACTCTTGATCGTCCTTCGATTGGAGAGAATAGCACCTTTTCTTATTTTGAGGATCCACGTCCTCACAACTAGAGGAAACTTTCTTATCTTCTCTTATATAAGCCTTTACCTTAGGGAAATCTTTCTTCATGTGGACACTCTAACCACATCCCTAACAACCATCTCTACCAGCCAAATACCTACATTCACGCCTTTTACCACACCTCCAACAAGTAGGACATAGGGACTCACTACATTTCCCTTAAGATCTAGGGTTAGACACCCTCTCATCGTTACACTTAGGTTCAATAGAATAACCTTGTCTTGAAACCTTTTGTCAATTCTTAGAATTACCATGCCCATCGAGCCCATCATGAAAAGACTTATCCCCTTTTGACCTAGACCTTTTCTTTTCTGTATCTGTTCCCTTCATAATTTTTGACTCCTTTATTTGTTGGGCAAACACCATGAGACAATATATATCCATATAACAACAAGGATTGTCATACGACATTCATCTTTTTTTCAAATTGGATACTCCCGTCATAAACTTATTCATTAAATCCCCAGGATTGGCTACCTATAACGACCCGAGTGTATACCCTAGAAGTTATGGCATAGACCTCTCGGAGGTCTAAAACAAGTCTCATAGCATTCATTAATTGCATAAAACTTAAAAATAATGGAAAATTTAAAACTTTTTATAGCACATCATATGCTAGAATATTAATTCAATTATATATATAATCACAATTACATAGTCTAGAAACTAAGTATTTTCACCATCTTAAGGCATAACTCAATTGAATAGAATAGGGATACGTCCCTTAACAACAAAAAATGTAAGTCTAAGCTATTACATGAACATAAAGAAACATCTTAACATAGGCAACCATTGAATCATAAGCGTCCCTTTACTTCAACTTGGGACACGTCTATCAAAGCTCGTCCCTGTTAGAAACATCCTCTAGCCATCACTTCCAACGCTTTGTGTAAAAAGATGAAGAAGAACGGTATTAGCACAGGAATGCACTATGTATGACAACCATGCAAAAATATGCATTTAAAGAGGGCTTTTTGTTCGAACTCATTCATCATGTCTTTATATACTTCATATAGACGTAAATATTACTCATAACAACACTTAAGGCTATTTTATTACATTTAAGAATCATTTATTAAGTTACACTTCACACATAAGAACTATCACCTTAGAAAAAAATCCGAAAGTCACTAGTGCAATGTACAAATTGTATCCCATACTACTACTCATACCAAGTGATCATACTAAGTCACCTTAGATTTAGGCACATCACATTCAATAACATACCACACATGCATTTAACCTTAGACATAAGACCAACATACATCATTAATGGTCACATAAGAACTCTTTTATTCATTGCATCTTAGTCATAACTCATTAGTTCATTTTATCGATAAACCAACCTCACAACCCCTTCACAAGCTTTGTTGTTAAATGTACACATGGAGTCACATACCCCTTCATATACCAAGAAAACCCAATTAGAAGCGACAAGTGTAATCCACATGCATAATGATAATTCATGTCTTGAAAATGTTAAGTCAAACGTGACATGCACTCATACTAATCAGAACTAAACATAATCTATATTCATATAGAAATATCATCATAACTTCCCTTAGAGTCCACTTGTGCAATGTATAACTAGAGTACATAGTCAAACCTACACTAAGTAATCTTGCAAGGAACCATAAAACTTATTTATAATCTTATATTAGTTCATTTCTTAACATTTAGATGCTTAGCGTAAAGATGCTTAACAATAAATGACATAGACCATGTCAGCTACATGGATTCCGGTGTCGTAAAATCCTACACCGATAAAAGGGTTCTAGTAGACAAGGTAGAACCCACAAAATAGATATCTAGGTGGATCCACAAGCTATGTCCTACACGGGAACGTAGTTAAGGGATATTAGATTCCTTCTAGAAACTCGACTTATTGCATTAGCGTAGAGGCGTCCATCTCATGAGTATCACTTGGATGACCCAACCTATTACATTAGTAAAGGGGTCTTTTTCTAATTATACATATCCACCCATTGAGCTTAAACTCCCTTTTTAACATTTTAAAGCCTTTAATTACCATTAGTTCATAAAGTAGGCCTTTTAGGACATGTTCTGTCATACATTATATAAATCAAAGGTTTTTAAGATGAGAATCTACATTCAACAAAGAACCTATATAATGTAAGACTGTAATTTCACATAATTCTACCATTCATACATTTATATGTGTGTGCGTTTATAGGTGAGATCTACCTTAACATAAACACCTTTATTCGCACATGTTCATAAATTCATTTATGATATACTTTGCATGCATAGTAATATGTAATGATGTATAAGAGAACTAGCCTTTCCTAAATAATAACAATTCTATCCTATTCATAGACATGCAGGAAGTGTGTGTACATTGGTCAACATTATCAAAAAATAGCTATAATATGGTATTGAGGAAGACACCCTCAAAGATCACACATTCGTCGTGTCTTAAGTCATACAACTATAAAGCATTAAGGACTATAGAATACACACACCCACATTACATCATAGGAGACAAGAGCATATTGAGCATTAGAATAGAGGACTGCTACTACTCTATGATCACATATTGATATAGGGTTCATATTGTTTAGGGTCATGCTACAAGAATGTCTATAATCATTAGCCATATAGACCACACCTAACCCTAACATGATCATCACACATGCACACCATCATTCACACATCTAGAGTATACGACTAGTATGGAAGACTATACATATAATTTCACATAACATCAGTTAAGTTAGACTTGATATTAAAATCAAGGATATATCCTTCAACTTCTAAAGTGTAGAAATAAACATATCATTTCCTGTTACATCTAATGTCGTCAAGGCCATGATCTTAACACATAAACATGTATGAGAATGTAAACACCACTACTATAAGTTGACCATACCAAGCATCAAAATTCAATATACATTCTAAGCTAATAAGAGAAAATAGGTCAACTTAGTCAATTCTCCATAATTTAGAATCAATTGATATAGATAAGACTTGGATTAATCAGTATATTATAATCTAATAATTATTGAATCATAATCTAATCATGATCAGAAGACCCATAACATATCATAATTTGAGAGGATAAAGAGATCATGGGTTGTTCATGGAATTGAATTGAAAATAATGTTAAAAAAATATATTAAGCATATAATCATTATTAGAATGATTTTGAAATCCCTTTAACAACGAACCGATGGCTAGATTGAAAGATGATATTTTTGACTTAGAATCATGTTTTAAAAAGCTTTGAAAGGACTCCTAATACGAATGGTTAAATAAGGAAGAAAAATTTAGCATACCTTCTAAATTAGAAAAACCACGAAAATCTGAGAAGAAATCTCCAAGAATGAACCTCCATAGCTTGTTCTTGAGCTTGGTCTCCAATGGAGGTTCGAGATAATTTGGAAAAGAAGAAAGTTTGGAGATTTTAATTTAATAATGGGTGTTGGGGTTTCGACAAGGGAAAGGGGTCAAATAAGACATAAAAATTGTTTATAACCGACTCACTAAAGTTACCAAAAACACCCGTTCTTTTTTATACATATTTTCACTAATTAAACATGTAATTGTGACTCAAAACGATTTAAAACTAAATTTGGGAAGTGGCTAGGCTACGCGTGCCGGAGGCTACTCCTAATTTTGCCTCACCACATTCTTGAGGAAGTGAAACTTGGTTTCTCAAGCGCTGGCATATGGGTCAAGTGTTAGGCCCTTAGCGCGTGGGGTCACTCCCTACTTATGGTTTCTTGCAAGCAAGCATTTCGCAGCTTCCATTGTCAAACATTTGGGTCCTCTACGGGGGCCTGTAGGTTGGTCCTCGGGGAGTCGTACCCGCATTTTCGATTGCTACCTGTTCTCTAAACGATACTAGTGTTAATCTACCAACTATATTATAACTCAAAAAACAAATTAAACAAGCCAACCATACAAAGACAAACTAGTACATCCCTAACATTAAATTTCGATGTTTCAGACGTTTGACTCCAACAATCTAAAATAAACTTACACATGACGCTTGGTTTGGGTTAAAACCTTTATTTACGTATATTAATACCTTTTATACACATGTGAGGATTTATGTACCTTAGTTCATGTTGAGTGTCTTGATACTACCAATCTTAGAGTATACTAAAACAAAAGGGTGAATTTCAAAGAGTATCCTTTAACACTCATATTAACATGTTTAAGGTTGATGAATTCTCTCAACTTTGATTCCCTGAAATCCGGAGGAAAAACCTATCGAGAAATTCCTACTTAATAATTTCGCACTCTATTGGGCCCACTCTCAACAACCTCCTATCCATCCATTTCCCATACAAATTTAGGGCAACATCTTTCAATTGATAGGAGGCTAGATCCACCTTCTTAATGGAGGATACTCCCATGATTGCAAAAACCTTATAAGCCTCCCCTATGAACCCATTTGGATCTTTGTCCACCTTTGAGCCATAGATTACGGGAGGATCATTCTTAACAACTTTTATACCCTAGATCCACCAACTCTCTGTTAGCTTGCGCCGTTAAGGCTTGTGCCAATTGTTTCATAGAATCCATAAGCTCGTCAAGAGTAGCATTCCCTATTGGAGGGTCGTTTGGAACTTGAGGGGGTACTTTGTGTTGATGTTGAGGAGGATCTTTATTGGAACTTGGGGGGGGGGATCTCTTACTCCCCTTCACCTTTCTAAACTATTCTTACATTATCTCTATCATTTGCTATAACATGAAAAATCATAGGCAACTAAGAGAATAAAGAAGTGACATTGTTCGTAAACATCCAATAACCTCCAATTCATGAAATGTGTCGCGACTCACACCCATGAACAAAACTCTACTTTGATGTGGTTTGAGGCATCCTAATTTCACTACCTTACGCTTTAATAACAAGTATGTCATGACCCGAGAGAACCCCCAAGTCGTTTTGACCTCGAAGAGGTCTATACAAGCCCTTAGAATTCATTACATAACTCAAAGAAAATATAGAATAACTTAAAACTTTCTTTAAGACATATCTCAAAAAGTATTTCATAAAAGCAGAAGTCTTTATTTCATTATTGTCTCCAACAATCTATGAACGACATGAATAATATTATTGGGAAGTATCCCACATAATGTCTAAAAACATAATGAAAGACATAAAAGGAACATAAAGGTTTGTCCTCGAAGCTATGAGGACTCACCACTTCTTCACTTTTTCAAAGTCCTTGAAACTCTAACCTCCAATAGCAACTCAAAGATCCAATCCTACATTTAGTAAGAATGTAGGCAATATGCGTTAGTAAAAAAGTACTAAGTATGAAAACTAACATAACGTCATAAGAGCATCTCAAATAGTTAGTCAACATAAGACATAAGCATAATAGATAATAAAAGAATCATAACATAACAAGTTAAAATTAGGCATATATAAGTTCATACTTCAAGCATTAGTCCTTTATACTTAATTGAACTACTTCACCAGCAACCTCAAAGTATACTTGTGTAATGCAAATATACAATCCCATAATACTACCTTAGCTAAGTACCTTTATCTGGTCATTCTTGGTCATAGTCCACCTTCATAATTAAAACTAAGGTTTTCAAGGCATAAGAGATACTAAACAAATAATAGTCATCCTCCACCCCCATTGTGAAAAAGGTATGTGAGGCATTCCATAATACCATACAGATTTATCATGTCTTGAAGTCACCCTATTCATTCTTGTCAACTCTAGGTGTCATCATTAACTTCTTCATATTAATAAGGAGATATCAACTTAATTTATTCATATCATGGAATGCAACTATGGAAACTACCAAAGATAGGCACACTTCATAAGAGGACATTGCATATCTAGATTTAAGTCATACTTAAGCCATGTATGAATGACATCCCATGCTATTCATCTTCATCAACTATAGGTGTCATTATAAACCTTCTTCATATTAACAAAGAGTTTTAAACTTAAGTAAGTCATATCATGGAAGGCAACTATAGCCCATACCTAATCTAGGCACACTGCATAAGAGGACATTTCATAAGCACCTTCAAATCATACTTGTTCAATGTATAAATGATATACCATTCTACCATTCACAATAAGTACTCATTCAGGCTAGATTCCTTAATACTAAATATCTTTCATACTAGTTTATCAAAGAATATCATACCATCATGCTAGACCTAACTACAATGGAAAACATCATATCATGCCATCTAAGCTATCATAGGAAGATTACAGTATTCCAACCTATCAACATGCATCACTCATAATGTTCCAGATAATATAAGGGAGTTACTGATCCTAAACCCTAAGTTATTCTTCGGATGTTTAATGTCTAAATTCCTAATCTACAAAAGACATGGTATTGGACAAACCAGTCAGATATCAAAAATTCAAAAAATACATTAGAAACATAATATTTAACACATCCCGTAGACACGTTTCATCATCTATCTAGGCTAACTTGCCTATACTAATGCAAGCTACCATGAAAAACATTCTACCTATGCAAGATCAAGATAACCATGGGAGATCTGAATTCCTCCATCCCAAGATATCATGACATATACCATCCGAAGCAACCATGAGATCTACCATCCCAAGTTAGCATGACCTCTACCATCCCAAGCAACCATAATATCTACTATTTCAAGCTTCCGTGAGATCCACCATCTCAATCTCATGAGAGCTAAGTTCTCAGATAAGTAAGTCAAAATAATCTTTGAAGGAATATAGATCAACTCAGCTATTATCTTTCACCAAGAATGATTCATCTTATAATCCTTTTATGTGAGAGAAACTTGAGTATTATACATTATGATGTCTAGGTTTATACAGATAAAGATAACACCCACCCAAAATAACATCAGATCAGATGGTATCTCCAAAGAATTTAAAAACAACCGATACAAACCTATTTCAATACTGCATTCATTCATTTTCATGAGCCATGTCTTCTTACCAAGCACTTTCTCATTTTTTTATCATTGGAAAAGTAAAAACAGTCATAATTGACTCCTATAGGTTCAACTATAAAATTAAAGGTTAAGATATTTCCTATTCAATTAAACCTATTTCAATTCATATTTATATGATCTTTACTATGATCAATTTGTATTCAAGATAATTGCTATGTGAAGCGTGGTATTTGAGATTCACAATTGATGGATATATATGGGGGATATATGGGTGGAATAACCCACGGATAAAAAATCATAACATACCTTTTATCAGTGCCTTAAAATAATCTTGAAACCTTGGTGAAACTTGAGCTAGTTTCTGGCTCTTTCTTTTCTACTTTAATGGTGATCTTGAGAGAACTTTATAGAAAAGAGTGTTTTGATTTTGAAGAGAAAAGTATAAATGGATAATTAATTTTTTTAATATACTTAACATACCTAAAAAAATTCTATGACTTAGACGGAACGTGGGGTGAATTTACCAATTTACCTTTCACTTGGCCGAACCCCTGGGAGATTTGCAAGTGGTGTTCCACGACCACCACCTACGAACCATAGGTGGTGTGATAGGGTGTTTTGAATCTTCATGGTTCGTGACTAAGGATCCTAAAATTAGGGTTTTATCTCCTATTACTAATTGTGGAAGTTAATAAAAGTCGTTGGTCATGCTGTTTTTGAAATCTCTTTGGCCAATGTTTGGGTCTTCTATGAGGGACGTTTACGGGTTGTTTGATGGGGAGTCATACCCAAACCTTCTAACCCCGAACCTCGATATTCTGGTGTTGCTGTTTTGTAATAAGATATCTACATGAGTAGACCTAAAAAAAAACCATAGATCAAACTCATGCGAAACACACCTAGAACATCCTAGCACCAAAAAACTAGTTTCTGGACGTCTCTGACGGTAGGAACTAACACTTCCAACTAATATGATTGCACTAATTTAACTCTAGAGTCTTCATTTTAACCCTTTTTAAGTTATTATATCTCATGTAGAGCTGTAGTTTAGGTTATATGATTTCCGGGGTATCTCATTCTTTTACCATAATTTTAGCTAACATTTAGGGAAAAGCACAAGTACATTCTACACTATGAACGATATCCTAGCGACATACCTTAACTAAACTAAGGTCCTATCACCTTTTGGCTTACATGACACACTCCATGACTACACACATTGAGAGGGTTGAGAGATGTTTGAAATGCCCACGTAAGTGCGAAAAAGGTTTACAAAATTATAAAAAATGGGATCACGGTGGTCGCGGTATAGGATCTTCTAAGTTTAGTTCACACAGTATATGGGTTATCGATACATAATAAGGTAGTAATTGACTTTATCTCGCTAAAATTCGCCAAACATTGTACTTTTCTACTTCCTTCCAGTTTCGACAATAATAAATTTGTGTCTTCTTAGTTATTTTTTTTTACTTTTCATTAAAATTTAACGTAACACAAAGGTGAATCATGTCGAGTGAATTATATATCAAAAGATTTCAAACATCTAGATGATTTGATATCTAAAATTTGAGATTATTTAGAGGTAATTTGAGTAGATCAAGATTGATTAGACAATATATAACTCATATATAGTTTAGTCATATTTAGTTTTTTTATGTGTGTCATAATATATAAGTCAGTATGTAAATCATATATAGGTACGATCTACTATGTAGTTAGTTTATTTTAGCAAACTATAGCATATAATCAATAGATATCTTGAATGTATTTTTAAAGTATATAACTATATCTATTGTAAAATAATTATTAATTTATTATATATAATTGAAACTTAAATTCCAAAAATAAAAGGGAAAAATAAAAAATTAATCCTAAATTAAGTGTAATATTACTTATGTTCTCAAAAAGTCTTACATAAATACAAAGGAATTAGTTTATATCCTATGCACACTCTTCAGGTACTTAATGCCAAAAAAATCTTGAAAAAGCAAAAGCCGCCATTGGGGGGTTAAGCTCGCAATTGTTTCCTTCTTTGTTAAGTTACTTTGCTTCATCAACCTCCAATTTCGATTGTAGATACCTACCTATTCCTTAATTTTATGGATTCCTATAAGTTTTTTACTCTTTGATATTATTTGTTTATAAGTTGAGCGTTGTTGTTTTTTTAAAAAAGATGAAAAACTAAACTCATATGAGATGTGGATGATGTTCTGATGCTTTTTTCCAGTGAAATGGTCCACGGGAGGACCTTTTCTTAGTTTTCATTTTGTTAAGAGTTAATATACAGGGATGAAAAAAATGATTTTTTTGTTTGTTTTTTCCTCAATTCTATTTTGATGAAATTAGGTTAGGTTTTTTTTATGTGTATTTGTGAAGAGGAATGCATTGTTTCGCTAATAGATTTTATATATAAGGGACTTTGTCCATGAAATTTGATAGATTTGAAAAACAAAAGGTACTGTTTTTACACAAAATGATTCACAAAAACTCAAAACAATTAACTCCAATTTATGTTCACAACCAAACACAACTACGTTTTCAATCATCATTATTCACTTTTTTGATAGTGAATAATGATTATTTAGAATTGGAGTTGCATTTGGTTGTTAATATAAATTGGAGTTAATTATTTTTGAGTTCTTGGGAATGATTTGGAATGAAAAAAGGGGAAAAAATGAATTTTATGGCCAATTGTGTTTGTTTTTTTGGAGTCTATCTTCATGTCAATGGCAGAGGAAGAAAAGAAGTTAATTATTCAAGAATTTTGAAATGAAGTTATGAAATGAAAATAGATATAAGTTTCTTCTCTTGTAAAAACTAATGTATGAAATTTGCAGAGAATCATGTAAGTATTAGATTGAGTGATGCATATCAATTTTTTGAAAGTTATTTCTACCCTTTCATTTTTCTTTTGGGTGTTCTTTCTTAAAGAGATGAGTATTAGAATGTAAAAATTCGATCCATATGTTGCATGTGACTAGTTGTCAAAATGGATAGCGGTGATGTAGAGATGGTGGATACCAAAAAGACTGCCTTGCTAGTGATGTCCTAGTGTCCGATGAATCCATGTCAAAGTACAAAAATGGTGTTACGACGGAAGGGTCCATTAGCATAAGAAATGCTGAGGACAAGATAGATAATCAGAGTGATTCAAAGAGAGAGGACTTGAAGAATGCTACGAGTGAGACAAAGGACCAACTCAACTCTAAGAGTAAGGCAAAGGTACAAGGAAATGTAATCGATGAGGACAAACCAAAAATTGCTAAAATATTGAAAAATGAGAGGAACTTAAAGGAATATGTGTTGCTGCGAGAACAAATACACCTACTATAATTTGAAACGGTAATATGGTAAGTGGCTATTTGTAGATGACTGACAATGAAGTACATAAACTTGATGAAGCAGATCTGAACGAAGGTCATCAAAATAAGGAAATGATGTATGAGGTCAATAAAAATGGTAATGATATAATGGTTGTTAGACAAGAGGACCATCAAATGAAAATAAATCCTACAACTGCTACCAATGATGGTGCTAGATTGGATGAGTTTCTAAAAGTGAAAATCGTATTTACTAATTCTTATATTGGAAAAATTCCAGAACCATCTAGCCTAATGTTTCTTATTAATCCTTAAACTACAAATGCTGGAGAACTTAGTTGGGGAGCATCTGGGAGAATACTTCTGCAATGGTGCATATTCTAATATACTGTTTTTTGTTCAAGGGTATATCAAAGAATGTACCATTGAAGAAATACTATCAGATGCTTCCCCACTATGTTGTCTAACATTTGTGGTTGAAGGATTGATCAAAAACATTGGACTAGCTGGTTTTGGCGTTTTTCCAATAGAAGAAGGAGTAAATTCAATTTTCATTTTTTGAAGATCATACAATCTAACACCATCCGTGGTAGTAGTTGTATAATTTGTTTTAATTTAATCGTCCTCTCATCTATTAACATTCATATCATTAACATTCTTATTGACCTCAAACATCATTTTCTCATTCTAGTGAAATTCATTCAGTTTTCCTTCGTCAATCTTTTGAACTTCATGATCAACACATTAAAATAGCCATACCATATCATCTGAGCCAACATCCCAAAAATTAGTAGTGTTTTGTTCTACAACACACACTTCGTTCAAGTTTCCTTCTCCATTTTAAACATTTTTTAGCATTTGGGGCCTCCAAATTTGTTTTTCCTGACCAATACATTTTTCATGTTTCTCAGTAGGAATATTAGAGTTGAGCTGAGTCTCTATATCAATTTTAAATGTAATAGCATGTGTCTTTCCCTTGAATCACTCGATCTCCTTTTGTCATAAAAGGCTTTTCACAATAAAAGGCTATTGTCTTTACCGACATCTGTCGTACTCTACAAGAGTCATTGTACACTAGGATCACCAGCAAAGAGACATTATTTTTTGCATCTACCATCCTTCTACCCAAAAAAACCACTATATCAATTCTGACAAACTACTCAGAAGGCAACATATCATATGCTCAAATTTGGCCATTCTAATACCTATCTCCTCAAGAAGGAGCACCCAAAAGATAAAGGGAAAAATAACTTTAATAAAATGATATGCATCACTTCTTCCACTAGTTATATAGTTTTCTACTAATTTCATACCTTTATTTCAAATTCATTTTTTCAGAAGAAAAGAAATTTTATATCTTATTTAATTGGATAACTTCATTTCAAAATTCATGAAGAACTCAACTTCTTTTCTTGAATGGAAAAGGATGAAAGACTCCAATAAACAAACACGATTGTTCATAAAATTCATCTTTTAAAAATCTTTTCACTCCAAATCGCTCACATAAACTCAAACATTGAATAATGATTATTTAAATGGGAATTTCTGTTGGTTTGTGAAATAAATTGAGAGGTGAATTCGCTTTGAATTTTTACAACGTGATTTGGAGTGAAAACAGGGGGGGTGGTTTTCAAATTCTTCGTCAAGTTCATGGTCAATCTACCATATATATAAAATCTATTAGCGAAAGCATGCATTCCTCCACACAAATACAAACAAAAAAACCCTAACCCTAGTTTCATCAAAACAGAATTGAGGACACAAAAACAAACAGAAAAAAATCATGTATTTAATCCCCATATGTTAACTCTGAACAAAATGACAAGTAAAAAAGGTCCTTCCACCAATCAATTCAATTAAAAAAAACATAAAAACTTCATCCACATATAAAATGTATTTAGTTTTTTCATTATTTTTTTCAAAAACAGAGAAACAGCCAAAAGATAAACAAGTATTGTCGATAAGTAAAAAAGGTTACAGGAATCCATCAAACTCTGTAACAAGCAGGAATCTGCAATCTAAATTAGAGGTTATCAAAGAAGGAAAATATGGTGACTTTAGCCCTCCAATGACGGATTTGCTTTTTAAATAATTTTTGGCACTAACTAATTGAAGAGTGTAAGAGCGATAAGAGTTAATTTCTCTGATTTTATGTGAGACTTTTTGAGAAAATTACAAAAATGACAACTTTATTTAAGAGTACTATTTTATTTTGGTCTTATATTTTAGAAATAGTTTCAATAATATATAATATAAATTAGTAATTAATTTAAAAATAAATATAATTATATATTTTTGGAAAACTTTTTGATGTATATGGTATTTATTTCTAAAATTCATATAAAGTATAAGAAAAAGACTCAAAAATACTCCTAAACTATCAGACATTGCTCAAGTTTCCATTTTAACTATTCTTGGGGTCAAATTACCTTCCCGTAAAGATTGGGTCATACTTACCCTTCTAATTAACAAAAGTATGTTAAGTGCCACTTGGACTCCACATGGATGCCACATAAATGCCAAAAAATTCCCACTTCCTTGTAGACTAAAAAGATCCCTAATATCTAATTTTCCCTCATTTCTCTTAAAATTGTATTTCAGCCATTTCCCCTCAGTTTTGTGGGTAGGGTAAGAAACGATTCATAGATTTCTTCACTTTGCGACTAGGTTTCCAACTTGATTACTTGCCTAGGTTTCAAACTGGATCTTCAAGGCCATAGGTTAGTAAATCTTTATTCCTATTTTACTATTTTTATGAGTTCAAAGTTGTCGATGGATCCACAATTTGTGATGAATTTATTGAATAAAAGGGTAAATTTGAGCTATTTCGATAGTTTAAAAGTATTTTTGAGCCTTTTCCGTAAAGTATATTCTGTTTAAATAATACAGCATACCTATATATAGGTTATACATTGACTATATATTACGATACCCTCAAAAAACTAAATATAGTTTAGTTAAATATGAAGTATATGTTGAATATTCACCTCGATCAACTCAAATTCATCTCTAAATAGTCTCAAATATTAGATATGGAATCATCTCGATATTTCGAGTCTTTTTATTTATTATTCGTTGAAAATGATTCACGTTTGCAATACATCAAATTTTAATGGAAAAGATAAATAACTAGGAAGATGCATGAGATGATAAAAGTGGAGGAGGAGGGGGGGGATAAGGAAACGATGTTATAAATGTTGAAACTAGAAGGACGAAGAAGAATGGTAGAAGGTCTGGCCAATTTTAGTAATTTTTAAATTTTAGCAAGATAAGGTACAAGTAACTCCTAGACTATAATTGAAAACTCATAGATAGACCTTAACTAAACTAAGATTCTATTACCGCTGCCTCCCTCCCACCCATCCCCCATCCTTGCCCGGAGTTGAGGCAATTCAAAGTCATTGGTGCACTCGATGCACTCAACAAAAGAAAAACAAAGAAAAAGACTAGTAGGACTCACTATATGGAAACATTTATTAAGTAGATATCAGTAGTCCACTCAAAATTGTAACAAATATGAATAAAGTAATAGTATAAAATCAACTATAAGATTAAACAAGTAATAAAAAATAAACGACATGAACAAGTGACAACTAAAGGAAGTACATAATCAATGATGATATCAAGCACACACATGAGGAATCACACCTCTACACCACACATATTTGGGAAATGAGTTTCTTAAGATTGAGTACATTTAATTGATTTTATATGTTTTCCTCTTTAATATTACCATGTCAGATCATGACATCTTGATCAAATAATACCGTGTCAAAACGTTACACCCCTATTCAATGATACCATGTGGGGATGTGACACCCCAATCCAATAATACTGTGTCAGAATGAGAAACCCCGATCAAACAATACAGTGTCGAAATGTGATTCCCGATCCAATAATACCATGTCGGAACGTGACACCCCGATCAAAAGATATATTGTTAATTTTTCATTTACTATCACAAATTTTCACTTCCTTAACAATATTTCATCTAGACTTCTTTATTCAAGGGATTACTTAGATAGAGACGGTTTACGATTATAAATTTCATGATCTCCGGATTCCATATTATTCACAAAGAACACATATATTATCCAAACCACACAAACAAGTCACACAATCACACAATTACATATAGAACTTCATAGTATCACTCAATGAATATCAATAACTATTAAGAGTCTATCTATCCAACAGAATAAACCATAACCTATCTTCATAGAAGAACCATAGTCCATTAAACTACTTCGCCAATACTTTTCCTTTCCTCTATACCTCCTATACTTTCTAATATATCAAGTATATGTGCATAAATATTAAGTTAACGAGACTATAAAATACTCATATTATTCTATATCTTGCCCTAAAAAGTATGTGATGAATTCTTTTTCTGCTCTTAGACAAAATAGTGTGAGTAACTTTCTTAATAAAATCATTTCTTAGCTTATTGATGTTAGATTTGAAGGATTTCTCCCAAGATTGATTGCGTTTTTTTAAGGGTAGAAATGTCATTAAAGTTGTTCTTATAGCACAACAAGTTGTTTTTGATATTAGATTGAGGGGTAAACTAGATAATGTGGTTATTAAGCTTGATATGGACAAAGCTTATGATAGAGTTGACTAGAATTTCTTGATTAATGTTCTTAGAAGGTTGGGTTTGATTCTAATGTGACAAATAAGATTTGGAGGATTCGTGCTAATAATTAGTACTGTTACTAATACTAGGAAAATTACGTGGATTTTTTAAAGTTCTACCAGGAAACCCTCCTCAATGACTTCACCACTCAAGCATCCTCCGCGCCTGTAGCGATGATCTTATCCACTTCCTCACTATACCCCCCACAGGCGACAAACTTACTCTCCAACGCCTTTTGACCCCCATTAAATACACATATTACCTAGCAAACCATCCCTACACAACTTAGCTACTAACCCTTCACTATGCTTACCTACCTCCTCCTTTAAGTAAAGAAAAGGGACCTTATATCCTGCTCTTTCTATTGTGACTGGGAGGTTTTTATCTCTATCACTTAATAAGTTGTTTGAAATATCAGATTTGAAGTCCTATGGACTGCCTTAGTAAAGTGAACAATTGTATCTTGTGGCATATGTGTATGATACATTTATGTTTGCAGCAGCAAACATAAGATCCTTACAGCTAATTATGAAAACTGCAAGAATTGATCTAGCATGGTATTTGCGTTTCATTTGATGTATTTGGGTTGTCCCAATAGGCATGGTTTGAAGAAGAAGTTAAACTTTTCAAAATTGATCAAATAAATTCAGAATAAGCTCCAATTATGGAAAGAGAAGATTACATTTTTAGGGGGGATGGGATGATTATGATAAATCATAAGTAGCAAAGTATGCCTATTTATCTATACTTTTTATTCGCCCTATGAAATGGGTTATTTATGATATTATTAGGATTTTTGCTAAATTCTAATGGAACTTTAAAGAGGAGGGCTACGCCACTCACTAGATTGCTTTTGATGATATCTCTATTCCAAAGAGTGAGCGAGGTTTGGGGTTTAGATCTTTATATGATATGTCCAAATATCTTTTCCCAAAACTCTGGTCGAAGTTTAGGACTTCCTATTCTTTATGGGATAATTTTATGCAGAACAAATATTGTAAGAGACATAGACCTTAAGTAGTTAAATGGAATGGTGGTTCACATGTATGGAAGAATATGCTTCAAGCTAGAGATTTTTATATCAAGAAATTTGGTGGGAACCAAGACAATGTCATGCTAGTGTTTGGTTTGATTATTTGACATATTTGGGAGCCCTGCAGTATGTCTTACCTATCTCACATGATTCATTTTAAATCAAATTTTCAATTGTACAATATGCGATGATGGAATAATGATGTGATAGCTACTATTTTCAATGAGGAGGTTTATACGCACATTAAAAATGTTCTGGGAGATATGCATATTGGAGAGGGCAGAGTTAAGCCTTTGTAGATACCCAGTGGTACTGGGATATTTAAAATTAGGTATGCTAGGGAGCTGTGCATTGTGAAGAAAGAACCCATAGAACTAATCCTTAACATTTGGGAAAAATTCATACATTTTAAGGTGTCTTTCCTTTTGTGGAGAATGTGGTTTAGAAGAATTCCTATAGGAGAGGTTTTGATTAGACGGGGTATAACTTGTTCTATAGAGTGTTGTTCTAGTAATGATAATATACAAGAATCTTTTATGAATTTGTTTATTCTCTGTTCTTATTTTTATAAAGTGTGTAGGCTTTTTTAAATAGAAACTGCTGGTTTGCATTTTCCAGTGGTTCATCTTAGGCAAGTTCTATAGGTTTGGTGGAATGTTTACTGCTCTACAAAATTGAAACCAGTTTTTAAAGTAGTTCCTGCATTTATTATATGGAGCATAAGTAAAACAAAAAATATGATCAAGCATCGGAAAAAATAAGTAAGCTAGCTTTGGTGTTGGAGATTTGAACACACATATTTATTTGTCAAATATAGATATCCTTGGTCTACATAGATGCCTAAGACTTGGGACCTTGTAGTGAAGTTCTTAGAGGGTTATTCACCACTGTTCAATTGCAAAGTTGTTAGATGATTCAGCCTGCCTAGTTTGAACGAATAAATACAACAAGGTGGGGCAGGGATAGATACTTTTCCTTAATTGTATGAACTGAAAAAGTGATTTACTTTATACTGAGACAATAGTATTAAAACATTTTTTAGTTATTAGTCTTAAATTTTGTTAAAAAAAACTATACAAAATTTGGCCTTAGATTATTGTTTGCAGAAAGAAGATAAGTTACACTGATTAATGGACAGACTCGCTATTGTTCAATAAATTATTAAATAGAAATGTAGGTCAATGGTTGATATATTGAGATGTTAGTACATAAAAAGTCGGATGATTAATAAGGAGGTGGAGCTATGGATACATCTATGGAAGGGAAACTTCTAGCAAACTTTTTTACTAATCATATTGTTAATTTTGCAAGTATAAATATGCAGCAATTTCAAAAATTACTGGAGATTCTGCAATAGGCTAAAGCAACTGTGAAATTAGAAAAAAGAACAAAATTATAATTTGCGGATAGGAAAAGTTCAAAACATGAAATACTGGCTACAATAGGTAGACATAGGGTAAATTAAATGTATCAACAACAAAGAATTGGGTAACACATTCAGATGATATGTAAGAACTCGAAGACAAAAATACCTAGTAGTTTTCAAAATAAAACCTACTTTTTGTTTTCTTGAGTATTGGTATAGAATCGTTTAGGGTTAACCTGCTGGGATGATATATAGGAGGTGAGAACCAAAGAAACCTAAATACCAATCGAAGGTGTGGAAGACTTATCTGGATTAAGCTTTATTAAGCTTGAATGAAGTTTTGGAAAGATACCGATACCATAAATTTGAGGACATTTCAAAGGACAATGACCATAAATTCTCTACAACATATCATATCTCTATTCAAATTTAGACATATGCCACTCAAATGGAAGAAGTCTTCATTGTTTTGAATCATAGCGTCAGTGAGAAATTTAGCGATAAAATGATTTTGCACCAAATCTACGTGTCTTGTAGATTGTAGTTTGTGTGGAGGTGTTGAGAGATGATGGAGATCTTCAAGATGGAATTTCATCGGAGAAGATGCGGCAATTTGGGAAAGAGATTGGAGCAAATCAAATGGAGCTCTTCCTTTCTAATCTTTCAATTTTTGTTTTGTTTTATTTTTGTTTTTTCTCGTAGAATGCAAACCATTTTTGATATGTTCTTTATACTTTTAATTATTTGATTCAGAAATGAGTAAATTTATAAACTACTTTAAATTTATTATATAATGACCAATAGGCGAAAGACAGATCATTAATTTATTTTTTAATTGAATTTAAACTGGAGGCTGTTAAAAAAATGTACAATATAGGACCTAAAGATAGATGAAAACGGTAATTTCGTACCATTTACAATAGTTTAAAGGGTAATTTAGGCCTTTATCCATAGAAAAATGATAAGAAATAACCATTCTGTAATTTCCGTGTAACGACTAGAGAGCACTCCAAGTCGTAACATGGTGCGTTCAACTCGTAGAGGTCTTATACAACCCATTAGCATTCATTTCATAAGAGCATAGAAAATAGGGAAGAATAAAAAATTTTCTTAAGACATGTCTCAAAAAGTATTTAATAATTCGCAAACCATCTATGAAGTACATGAGTAAAATCTGGAACAAGTCAACATAAATCTAAATACATAATGAAAGACATAAAAAGGAAACATAAGTTCATCTGAAGCTATGAGGACTCACCACTTCTTCACTTCTTGAAAGTCCTTGAAACTCTACCCTCCAATAGTAACTCAAAGCTCCAATCTTACATTTGGTTAAAATGTAGGCAATATTTTTTATTACAAAAGTACTAAGAATGAAAGCGAAGCTAACATCATAAGAGCATCTCAAATGGTTAGTCAACATAAGACATAAGAATACGAGATAACAACATAATCATAACATGACAAGTTAACATAGGGCATATATAAGTTCATACTTCAAACATTAGTCCTTAATATTCAAGTGAACTACTTTATACGCCACCTCCAAGTATACTTGTGCAATGGAAAGATAGCATCCCATAATACTACTTAAGCTAAGTACCTATCTTTTGTCATTATTGATCATAGCCCACCTTCATAATTACGACCTAGGTTTTCATGACATAAAAGGACTATACCCCTAAGTTACCTCAAAGCACACTTGTGCAATGTATGTGAGTCATCCTATAATACCATATGCACTAATCATACCTTGAATTCACCCCGTTAATTTTATCAAATCTAGGTGTCATTATAGACCTACATCATATTAACATGTATCTATAAACTTAAGTCATTCATATCATGGAAGGAAACTATACCCACTACTCGAGCTAAGCACACTTCATTAGAGGACATTTCATAACTAGCTTCAAGTCATACTGGTGCCATGTATGAATGACATCCCATCTACCATTCATACTAATAATTATTTAGGCTTGTCAAGTCAATACTAACTATCTTTAATACTATCATGCAAGACCTAAAAACTACAAAAAACATCATATCATGCAATCAAAGCTATCATAGAAGGTTACATGTATACCAACCTAGCCACCACACAACCACTAATCAAGATGCAATTTATCTATATAGGAGTATGAATCTACAACCCTAAGTTATCCTTAGGAGAGTTATGTTTTCAATCCAAGCTAGTGAAAGGGTGTTATGTCCTAAAAAGTCATGCATTATGAAGCATTCTAGTCATGCTATTTTTCAAGATTTCTTTATAATATATCGATCCTCTACTAGCCACCTGCCTATACTAATGCAAGCTTACAATGACAATTATTCTTATACCAAGCAATATCACACAGAGATTAGCCAGGGGAGAGCTTAATTCCTCCATCTTAAGCTATCATCATATTTACCATCCCAAGCTACCATGAGATGTACCATCCCAAGATACCATGAGACCTACTATCCAAGATTCATAATTCTACTATCCATGAAGGAATCAAAAGAATTAACCCTAAGATATTCTATCTTAACAAACATAATTCATTTAAAGCACCCTTTAATCAACCTAGAATCCTTCTATGTAAAGGAATTGACTATCCTAGCTTATTCATGTCTAGGTGTATACGAAAAAAATAATACTCAATCAACATCACTTCAAATTTGACTTCTCCCCAAAAGCCCTAAAAATAATGGCTACAAACCGTATTTTCAATGCTAGCTTCTATCTATCTTGATCCATGTCTAATTACAAGCTATTCCATAACTTTGATCATTAGAAGGTTATCTACTCATACTTGATCAATGCCTTAGACTAATCTTGAAACCTTGGTCAAACTCGACCTAGTCTTTTCCTCTTTCTTCTCTTCTTCCTTAAAGGTGATCTTAAGAGAACTTTCGTGAGGGGAGGTTTTTAATTTTGACAGGTGAAGTCTAAATTCCTTATTAATTGTTTTAATATGTGAAATACCTAAAAACACTAAATAACCGTCCATGACTTAATTTGAACATAGGGTTAATTTACGAATTCACTTCATACTTGGCCGAACCCCTAGCAGAATTGCAGGTAGTGTCCCACGACCATCACCTACGGAGCATAGGTGGTGTAACGGGGGGGTCCTGAATCTACGTGGTTAACGAATAAGGATCCTACTATTGGGGTCTAAGATCCCATAGGAAGTGTGAAGCCACACTTCCCATCGATGGGTTGTCATCCCACCAACAAAGCGTCAGTCAAGGTCATTGGTCATGCCATTTTTGGAAGCTTTTTTATTGGGTCCTATTCAAGGACCCTTACGGTGGTCCTTAGGGAGTCATACCTAAACTTTTTAGCCCTAACCTCGATGTTCGATGTGTAATAAAAATTTATACATGAGTTGGACCTAAAAACACACATCAAACTCCATGACAACACACTAGAACATCCTAGCACCAAAAGAGTAGTTTCCATACGTCACGGACATATATTGACGTTTAGGCACTAACACTTTTGAACTAAGTTATTTGGATTAGTTTAGGTCTAGAAAGTTAATTTAAACACCTTTTTAAGTTATTAGACTTCATTCAAGGCTCTATCTTAGGTGTCATAACAACAATTTTGTGGATGTGTTTTTTCAATACTTTCCCTCCTTGGCAACATTTCATCCCGGAATGACACCTTAAACATCAAGGAAATCCACCATGATTAGATAGCATATATCGTTTTGCATTATTTATTAATGCACACATCCAACCAAGGAAACTTTAATTCAAAGCTAGACATAGTCAATGCAAATCAAAATGCATGAAAGAAACATATTACTCATATCCAAGGATAAAGTAACATCTCCTAGATACAACATGCTCATTATAGACTCTTTAGGTCCAAAACACATATTGACTCAAGAGGATACAACATGAGCCAACATATGTAAATGAATCAATACTAACAATTCCTACACACATCCACAAACATAATTATCATGAGGACAACATCAAGTCCATCATACCATGTTATAAAACAACAAAATTAGGATTTTTTTCTCAAATAATAATAGAAGAACATACCGTAAAGGGAAACGAGGAGATCACTCTTGATCGTCCAACCTATTCTTAATTTGAGGCTCCACATCCTTAGGAATAGAGGTAACTTGCTTACCTTTTTTTATATAATCCGTTGCCTTACGAAAATCGTTCTTCATGTGGCCATCTCGCCACATCCATAAGAACTATATCGAATACCTACATTCATGACACTTACCACAGAAAGAAAAAGTGGGCCATAGGGACTCACTACATTTCCCTTGAGATCTAGGGTTCGACACCCTCTCATATTATACTTAGGTGCATTAGAATAGCCTTGTCCGAAAACCTTTTGTCGATTCTTAGAATGACCATATCAATCGAACCCATCATGAAAATACTTACCCCCTTCCAACCTAGACCTCTTCTTTTCTCTAACTCTTTCTTTCTTGAGTTTTAACTCCTTTATTTGTTGGGCAAACACCATGAGACAAGAGATATCCATATCATCTACAAGAATTGTATTTCGACATTCTTCCTCTACCAAATTGTATTATCCCGTCATAAATATATCCATCAAATATCTACTATTGGCTACCTGTAACGACTTGAGAGTATACCCTAGAAGTTATGGATTTGTTAGGTTGCCACACGGTATCGTCGACCTCTCATAGGTCTAGGAAAATCCTCTTATCATTCCTTTATTGCATAAAACATATAAATAGTAGAAAATTAAAAAAATTTCATAGCACATCGTATGCTAGAATATAACTTAATATATAATTACATAGTCTATAAACTAAATCTTTTTACCATCTTAAGACACAACTCAATAAAATAGAATAGAGGCACGAGTCTTAACAACAAAAAATGTAAGTCTAAGCTATTACATCCATTTATAGAAACATCTTGACATAGGCAACAAGAATCATAAGGGTCCCTTTTACTTAAACATGGAAAAAATCTTTCCAAGTTCGTCCCTTTTAGAAACATCCTCTAGCCTACAGTACCTACAGTTTGTGTAAAAAGATGAAGAAGAGTGGCATTAGTACAAGAATGCACTAAGTATGACAACTATGTGAAAACATGCATTGAAAGAGGATATTTAGTTCAAAATCATGCATCGTGTCTTTGTAGTAAAACTTCATGAACATTGATACAACTAGCACAACAAACTTCACATTCTTGGTATAGACGTGGATATTACTTATAACAACAATTAATGCCGTTTCATCAAATTTAAGGATCATTTGTTAAGGTACCCAACACACATAATAACTATCACCTCAAAAAAACCTCCCAATCTCACTAGTGCAATGTACAAGTAGTATTCCATACTACTACTCGTACCAAGTGATCCTAAGAAGTCCCCTTAGACTTAGGCACATAACATTTAATAACATACCACAAATGCCTTTAGCCTAAGACATAAGACCAACATACATCAATAATGTTATAACTCTTTCATTCATTGCATCTTAGTGATAACTCATTATTTCATTTTATAGATAAACCACCCTCACAACTCCTTCATAAGCTTGCTTTTTCAATGTACACATGGAGTCCCATACCCACACATATACCAAGAAAACCCCTTTAGAAGCCACATGTGTAATTCACATGCATAATTATAATTCATGTCTAGAACTATGTAAAGTCAAATGTGACATGCATTCATTCTAAATAGAACTAAGCATAATAAATATTCATAAAGGAACCTCATCACAACATCCCTTATAGTCCACTTGTGCAATATATAAGCATGGTCCATAGTCCTACCTACACAAAGAAGTATTTAAAGGAACCATGAAAATTATTTATAATCTTATCTTAGTTCATTTAGTAACATTAGGGAAGCTTAGCCATAACCGGCATAGACCATGTGAGTTGAATGAAATTTTGTGTCGAACAACCCCACATACAAAAAGGCATTCTACTATCCAAGTTATAACCTACAAAATAACTATATAGGTGGATCCACTATCTATGTCTTACAGGGGCACATAGTTAAGGGATATTGAGATTGCTTTTGGAAATCTGACCTATTGCATTAGCAGAGAGGCTTCCATCCCATGAGTATCACTTGAATGACCAAACATATTGCATTAGAGGAGGGGTATTTTTCCCTATTGTATATATCCACTCGTTGAGCTTAAAATCCCTTTTTAGTATCTTAAAGCAATTATTTATCATTAGTTCATATATTAAGCATTTTGGGACTTCCTCCCTCATACATTATATAGCTTAAATGTTTATAAGATGAGAATGTACATTCATTGAAGAACCTATATTATGTGAGATTGTATTCTCACATAATTCTACCATTCATACATTCATATGTGTGTGCATTCTATGTGGATTATACTAACATAAAAACTCTCGTTTTTTTTCACACATGTTCATAAACTTCATAATCATATACTTGGAAGGCATGTAATAGGGAAGTGTATAGGAGAAGTATCCTTTCATTGTAATAAAGAATATATCCTATTCATAGACATGTATGAAGTATGTGTACATTGGTCAACATGATAACATAATAGCCATAACATGTTATTGAGGAACCCACCCTCAAACATCACAAAACATGTACAACATTTCCCAAGTCTTAAGCCATACAGATATAGAGCATTAAGGACTATAGAGTACACACTCTCACATTGGATCATCAAAGACAAGAGAATATTCAACATTAGAGTACAAGACTCCTAGCACTACTTTGATAACTTCTTCATATAGGGTTCATATAGGTAAGGGTCGTGCTAGAAGAATGCTTATCATCATTAGCCATATAGAACACACCTAATCCTAACATGATCATTTGACATACACAACATCATCCATACAACTAGATAACATACAAGTCTTATGGAACACTGTACATATAATTTCACATAACATCAATTCACTTAGACATGATATCAGAATGCAGGCTACATCCTTCAACTTCCAAAGCATGGAAAATGATCATATATATTCTCGTATGACATCTAATGACTTCAATACCCATAACGTATCATAATTTAAGAGGATAAAGAGATCTTGGATTTCTCATGGAATTGAATTGAAAATCATGTTAAAAACACATATTAACTATATATTCATCATTCTAAATCCTTTGAAATAACTTTAATAATAAACTCATGGCAAGATTGAAAGATGAAATTTTTAACTTAGAATGATTTTTTAAAAAGCTTTTAAAGCACTACTTAGATGAATTGTTAAATAAGGATGAAAGATTACCATTCCTTCTAAATTATAAAGCCCGTGAAAATCTTAGAAGAAAGCTCCAAGAATGCACCTCCATAGCTTGCTCTTGAGATTTGTCTCCAATGAAATTTGACAGAATTTGGAAGAGAAGAGAGTTTTGGATATTATTATTTCTTAATGGTTGTTGAGGTTATGATTTGGGAAAGGGGTTTAATAGGAAGTAAAAAAAGTTTATAAATGACTCCCAAAGTTACCAAAACACCCCTATACTTATTTAGACTTTTAGACATGTCAAACTTGACATTAAAATGATGCAACCAAATTTGGGAAGAGGCTACGTGTCGCGGAGGCAACTACTAATTTTACCTCACCAAATTTATAAGGCAGTGAGTCTTGTGTAGCTAAAGCGACGCACGGGCAGACCAAGTGCCTGGCGCCCAACACATGGTGTCCTTTACTTCTTGATTGTACATGCTACCATTTGGCAGCTTCCTTATCCAACATTTGGGTCCTCCTCGGGGGCTCTTCGGGTTGTCCTCGGGGAGTTAAAATCTGATGTTTTAACCCTTAACATGTATATTAAGATACTAGGGTCAACTCCACTGTTTTTAAACTCCAAACAATACATAAAAATACGGAAACACAATACAAGGGACACACTAGTACATCTAAATACTAACTTGAAACATCTTGGATTTCTTTGGACTTTTGACCCCGAAACCTCTGCAAATAAAACTCGACGTGCCTCCTAAAACACATTTAATTACATGTAATAACCTTTGAAGAAAAATATGAGTCTCTATCTACCTTAGTTCATGTCGAGGGTCTTGACACTACCAAGCTTGGAGAATATATAGACAAAAGTGTGATTTTCAAAGAATACTCCTTAACACTCAATTTAACTTTCTTGAGGTTGATGAATTCTCTCAATTTTGCTTCCCTCAACTTCCGGGGAAAAACGTATCTAGAAATTCCAATGTTATAATTTCCCACTCTATTGGGCCCACTCTCAACAACCTACTATCCTTCAATTGCTCATACAAAATTTGGGTAACATCTTTCAATTGATAGGAGACTAGATCCACCTTCTTAATGGAAGACACTCTCATGATTGCAAAAACCTTATAAACCTTCTCTATGAACCTTTTCGGATCTTTTTCCACCTTGGAGGTTCAAATTTTGGGAGTCTCCTTAAAAAGAACTCTCTTTCCCTAGAAGCTCATTCCTCTTATAGGGTTGGCCAGAGCCACCACCTCTCTATTAGCTTGCTCCATCAAGGCTTGTGCCAATAGTTGCATAGAATCCCTAAGCTCGTCAACAGTAGCATTCCCTATTTGAGGGTCATTTTGAACTTGAGGAGGTACTTGGTGATGATCTTGAGGAGGATCTTCATTTGGAAATTAGGGAGGAATCTCTTGCACCTCTTCACCTTCCTCAACTATTCTAGCATTAGCTCTAATATTTGCCATAATGAAAAATCATAGGCAAACATTAGAATAAAGACCTATTAGAGCTAAAACTCTATGACACAACTAAGAAAATGAAGAACTAAAATTGTTCCTAAACATCCAATAGCCTCCAATTCATGAAATGTGACGGTACTCACACCCATGAACAAGACTCTACTTTGTTGTGGTTTGAGACATCCTACGACCATTTTACAACCTTATACTTTAATACCAAGTTTATCATGACCCAAGAGCACCCCCAAGTCGTAACATTGTGTATTATGACCTTGAAGAGGTCTATTCAAGACCTTAGCATTCAGTACATAATAGAAGAGAAAACATGGAAGATTTTAAAACTTTTTGTTAATGGAAATAGGTCTTCAAAAAGTATTCCTTTTAAATGTGGTCTTTTAATTATGTATCTAATCATATATGAATGACACGACTAAAGGTATTAGTATGAAGCCCACATAAAGAATATAAACATAATGAAAGACATAAAAGGAACATAAAATGTTTGTCCTCCAAGCTTTGAGGAATCACCACGTCTTCTCTTCTTAAGAGTCCTTGAAACATTACCCTCCAATAGCAACTCAAATCTCCAACCCTACATTTTGTTAGAATGTAGGCAATATGCGTTAGTACAAAATTACTAAGTAGGAAATCTAACATAACATCATATGAGCATCTTAAATTGTAAGTTAACATAAGACATAAGCATAAGAGATAATAACATAATCATAACATAAATAGTTAACATCAGGCATATATAAGTTCATACTTCAAATATTAGTCCTTTATACTTAAGTGAACTACTTCACCAGTCAACTACAAGTATACTTGTGTAATGCCAAGATTCTATCCCATAATACTTCCTTAGCTAACTACATTTCTTCGGTAATTCTTGGTCATAGTCCACCTTCCTGATTAAGACCAAGGTTTTCATTACATAAGAGTCCTATATCCTATAATACTACCTTAGATAAGTACCTTTTTCATAATACCACACGTATTAAGCATGTCTTGAAGTCACCCTATTCATTTTCGCCAACTTTAGGTTTCATTATAAACCTAGTTCATATTTACAAGGAGATATCAACTTAAGTCATCCATATCATGGAAGGAAACTATAGCCACTACCCATGATAGGCCCACTCTCAGAGGGACATTACTACTAGCTTAATGTATACTTTAAGCCATGTATGAATGGAATCACATTCTATTCATTTTCATCAACTTTAGGTGTCATTATTGACGTACTTCATATTAACAAAGAGATTACAACTTAAGTAATTCATATCATGGAAGGAAACTATAGACAATACCCAATCTAAGCACACTTTATAAGAGGACATTTCATATGCACCATTAAGTCATACTTGTTCCATGTATAAATGACATCCTATTCTACCATTCATACTAAATATCATTTAGGATAGGTTCCTCAATGCTAACTATATTTCATTACTTGTTTATCAAAGAATAACATACTATCATGCTAGATCTAACTAATAAGGAAAAAGTTATATCATGCAATCCAAGTTATCATATAAAGGTTACAAGTATTCAAACCTAGACCCCATGCAACCACTTTTCAAGATGCAAGTTATCTATAAGGGAGTATTGATCCTAAACCCTAAGCTACCCTTAGAAGTGTTCAATGTCACAACCCTAAGATACTACCGAATGGTCTTGCACTACTCAAGTTAAGTTATCATGAAGACATTGTGGTCATGATAATTCACACTATCCCTTAAAGAGTACCGATCCTCCAACCTAGGCTACCTTTCCTATACTAATGCGAGATACAATGAAAAACATTCTACCTATGCAATATCAAGATAACCATAGGAGATCTTAGTTACTCCATCCCAAGATATCATGAGATCTACCATCTCAAGAGCCCTGAGATATACCATCCAAGTTACCATGAGATCTACCATCCAAAGCTACCATAATATCTAACATTTAGAGCTATCGTAATATCTACCATTTCAAGATACCATGAGATTTACCATCACAAGCTATGTATATTCAACTATAAATTAATAAATCATAGGACTCAACCTCAAGCTTTTTTATCTTATAATACATGATTCTTTTTAGGTCCTTAGGTCAACCAAAAATCCTTCTATGTTAGAGAACTTGAATATCGTTGCTTATTCATGTCTAGGTTCATAAGAGAAAAAGAACACCCAATCAATATCAACTAAGATTTGATTTTATCTCCAAAGAACTAAAAAAGAACATTTACAAACCCTATTGTTAATATTAGCCTCATTCTATCATGATCCATGTCATATTAGAATCTATTCCATCATTTTGATCATTAGAAGGTAATTCTAGTCATACTTGATCATATAGGTTAAATTCTTACATTACATGTTAAATTCATATTTTTATGATCCTTAGAATGGTTAATTTGTATTCAAGACAATTGCATTAAGAATTGGGGTATTTCGGATTTACAATTGAGGGATATCTATGGGGGCTCCATAAATGGAAGAACCCATGGATGAAAACTCTCACATAT
The DNA here is from genome assembly GCA_027704765.1 of Solanum habrochaites. NCBI lineage: Eukaryota > Viridiplantae > Streptophyta > Magnoliopsida > Solanales > Solanaceae > Solanum > Solanum habrochaites. Next base: position 37,742,541 of record JAKWJA010002496.1, on the reverse strand, counting down.
CTTTTATCAATGACTTATAATATTCTTTAAAACTTTGTGCAACTCGACCTAGTTTTTTCCTCCTTCATTTCTTCTTTAATGGTGATCTTGAGAGAACTTTAGGGAAGGGAGTTTTTTGATTTTGAAGCAGAAAATCTAAATGCTACTTAATTGTTTAATTACTAAAAAAAGACGATAAAAACAATTAAAATATAATGACTTAATTGGAAAGCTAGGGGGAATTTACCAAATATACCCCATCAAATGGTTAACCGATTGGACACCGATTGTAGGTGGTGCCCACGGACCACCACTCGGACCATTTGTTGTGTAAGACGGGGCCTTCTACAACTTTGTGGTTCGAGAATAACTCTCCTACAAATGGGGGCTTATATTCTAGGATTAATTTTGGAGACATACCCTCCACCTAAAGGGCATCAACCAACCAACGGGCCGTTAATCAAGGTTATTAGTCATGCTATTTTTGACAACTTTTTGGCCAACGTCTTAGTCTTATTCAAGTACCTTCACGGTTTTCCTAAGGGAGTCTTACCCAAACCTTTTAACCCTAATATCGATATTCTTGGTGTAATAAAATTTTCTACATGAGTTGGACCTAAAACCACACATCAAAAGCCAGGAAAACACACTAGAACATCCTAGCACCAAGAGACTAGTTTCCGGACATCTCTTGATATTTACACACTAACACTTCCAAACTAAGTTAATTGCATTAATTTAAGCCTAGAGAATTCACTTTAACCCTTTTCAAGTTATGATATCTCATGTAGAGCTCTAGCTTATGTTCTACGATTTCCAGGGTATTTCATTCTATTATCAAAATTTAAGCTAACATTTGGAAAAAAACACAAGTACTTTCTACACTATGACCGATATCCTAGAGCCACACCTTAACTAAACTAAGGTCCTGTTCCCCCCCCCCAAATACGTTTATTTTTTTAATTTGATACACATTTTTGCTTACATGAAACACTCCATGACTTCACACAGTTGAGGTGTGTTGGAGATGTATGGATGCCACGTAAGCGGAAAAGGTGTACATAATTACAAAAAATGGGCTCAGGGGGTATTAGGATATCACGCCCCTAGCTACCCCCGAGAGCGAACACGGGACCTAGTTTCACAAGTAATCCCAAGCTTACCCTTCTAGCATGATCATAAGCATACTAAAGAATATAAACTTATTCGGAAGCTAAATCATACTTTAATATGAAAACATGGGTAAACCCATATTTTATAACTGAGATATTTGAAAACGATGAGTTTAATTCAAAGAAAATATTAACTCAGTACTAAGAAGAAACTAACTATGTCTGAAATAAGCCTCTAACTGACTAAAAATATTGGGTCAAGCCCCACTAAGTCTAGCAAAAATTTAAATTAAATTACTAAAAGACTTAAATGAACTCATGACTATTGTCCTCGGAGAATGAGGACTCACCACTAAATCTGCTAAACTGGAGATCGAGATTTGATCTATGCGTGATCTAAATGCAGAGAAGCTGAACCTACATCATAAGAAGATGTAGCGCACGTATGTGTCAGACTTGGAAGGTACTGAGCATGTAGGATATAATGAAGCTACAATGAAGCATAATTGAAAAAGCACAAAAGCAAGTATAATATTATGAACATGATATACTTAATTTTTAGATAAATGGATGCAATGACCAAAATTTAAAACATACTTAGGCTGAATAATAATTGTAACGTAAATATGATCAATGCATTAGAGAGTCTGACTGAACAGTGGGAGGTAATGATAACTGATAATAAAACTACATGAGCTAAATATGGTGTCTGATATATATGCCACATAGAGAGGACAAAATATACCCTGCAAGAGGTATAAGGCCATGGTGGCGTGATCAATAAACTTATTGCGCATAGAGGGGACTTACAACCTACTTGGCCAGTAGTTCTGGAACTATTTGGGTACGCTGGACGCTAGTCCTACTCGTTATAATGCTAATCGCATTGATTTATGTAGTTAACTTACTATTTCTAAATTTCTGTAAATATTGTATAGCTCAAAACTGAACATGCAAACCGCAAATGCAACATTTAATTTGATAATGATCCATTTATTACTGAGGCATGTATATCTGAATACCTAAATATCTAACCTAGCATGTGTAATTGAAAAACAAAATAAATATTCAGCTAGGGTTCTGATTTGGAATATATATCTAATAAATTAATGAAGTTCTATCTAAAGTCTAGAAATCCTAGGTTTAGTCATGATAAAAGAATCAAGAACTGACTAAAAATTGGGGACCCAATGGGTGAAAGGAACCCACTAGTGAAATCCTACATACTTAGTGATGAAATAAACGGATGGACACTTAGATTTTAAGGATTGAACTGTTGAACCTTGCTGCATTCTTGAGATAGGGTTATTGATGTTTTTAAACATTCATGATTCTAATTACCTAAGTTTTTGGTTAATGATTTCACTACGGTAAGTTATAGTTAAGTTTCTAGGCTTAAACTGACTAAAATATAATGATTTAGGGTAAAAATGATGTATCTTAGGGTTTAAACATAGTGGAAAAAGACCAAAATACCCCTAAATTAGTTGTTGTCGGAAAAAATGACGACCTCGACTGACCGTCCGTCATTCAGTTGACGCTCTTTCATTTGGGTCAGTAGGTTGGGTCTGTTTGACAGTCCTTTACTAAAATGGGCATAACATTTTACTCGAAGGTATGATTTTAGCATGGTCAAAAGCTACGGAAAGCTAATTCAATTATCTATCTCTTCGTATTTCATAGGAAACCTAATTAATTTTGTCATAAGATTTATGACCATTTGAAGTTGACCCAACTTCATTTCCCCCCTAAAAGTCTGCAAATTTCCATTTACGGTCGGACCTACGGACCCTAGATTAAACGACGGTCCATGCTGGTCAATCGTGGTTCATATTAGAGAGTGGGTAAACGGGGTTTTTGTAGACGAACACAGACTACGGAGCCTTATTTAACTTTTTTTGGGCTGAGTTTTGGGGGTTTCAAATTCAATCGACGACTGTGCAGCACGGACCGTAGGTAAGGCTACGGTCCGTCGACGGTAACTATCCATTGCACCTGCTATTTTTCTGAAAGTTGATTTTTGGTATGTTTTGGTTACGACAGGGTGTTACATTATCTCCCCCTTGGGAAAAACCTTCCTTGAATAAAGACTAAACTACCTGAAATAGAGGGAGAGAGTTTCACACCCTACTACTAAACATTAAGAACTGAGTTTCAGACTGAATTGAGTTCCGAGAACATGCAAACTGAAGAGGAACTAGTTTAATATGATTCTAAGACTGAATACACACATGAATGACTGGAGAACTTAAGAGGAACTATTACTTCAATAAGGAGTGGAATCTGAAAGAAAGAGGTGAGGATACTTGACTTTCATGGTTGCTTCTGCTTCCCAATTAGCTCCTCTATGGAGTGACTCCTCCAAAAAACTTTACCTGAAGCGAATTCTTTGTTTGTTAACCTCCTAACCTGACGATCAAGAATCTCAACCGGTAAATCCTAATAATAAAGACTATCTTTCACCTCCACACTCTCTAATGGAACTACCGAGGCTGGATAACCCATGCACTTCTTCAAGATAGAGATGTGGAAGACCGAATGGACTGATGCTAAGTCTTCTAGTAACTCTAACTCATATGCCTTGCAATTATTCTTGATGATATTGCGGTGTTGAAAATATCCTAGGGACTGATATTCCCTTTCTTGCACACAATCTCTGTACCTTTTTTTGTACAGGAAACCTTTCAGGAAAACCCAAATAAGCACTTGATTCTAGTTTCCTTTCCATTAAATCTTTTTATGCATAAGTTTATGACGACTCTATTTGTATTATGTCTATATCAATTTGAGTGCACTTTATCCAGAGCATATAAGGACTAAATGTGGCCCTATCAAAGGTTCTTCACCTACTTCAAACCAACCTACAGTAGATCTACATCTACGTCCATACAAAGCCTCATAAGGGGCAATCTGAATAATGAAATTGTAGCTATTGTTGTAGGCGAACTCAATAAGACGAAGGTGCTCATCCCAACTACCTTTGAAATCGATCACACTAGCTCTCAATATATCTTCTAGGGTTTGGATGGTACACTCTTCCTGTAAATCCGTTTGAGGATGAATGAAAGGTTGTGCTAAGATTACTTGATACAGACCCTTCGAAACACTTCTAAAATGACGAGGTAAAACTGAAGAGACAAAATCTGAGATGAGAGACAAGAGAAAACCCATGCAACCTCACAATTATTAATTTAAACTGGCATAGGTCCTCTGCCGAATTTGTAGTCTCTTAACCACCAAAAAGCGAGAAGACTTAGTCATCCTATCAACTACATCAAAATGGACTCATGTGTCTTGAGTACGGTGGTGACACCTGTAATGAAAATCCTCATAATTCTTCCCACTCGAAAGTTAGTTAATTCGATTCTCTTGAGTATACCCCATGGTTTGATTTGTATTGACTTTTGGCCAATTAGGGAACTTACTCAAAAGATATGCTATATCCTCTCATGCCACTCCATCAATTAACTTCCGCAGATTGCGCTAATGTTAGTGTCACTAGATGATAGAGTGACCTGGGAGATTGGGCTTCTGAAGATATGTTGTCTCAAATCGCCACATAAGAAACCCATTACCATGATAGTGAAGTCACCATCTCCTCCTTAAGATAAACCCATATCTGATATCGGAAACTGCACCCTTAAGTTCCAAAGGCAAGGACTTGATTGGGTATTTATTTTGCTTGACTCACTCCGAAGAATAAGAATATTCTGCCCCATTTTGAACTGTTACACCACTATATGATATGTTCGCAAGGCGAACTACCAAGAGATCAAGCCTATGAACATCGTTTACTAGGTCCTTTTTTTCTTTTTCAACATGGGATACACTACCCATAGATAATCTACTAAGATCATATGCTACTACATTCTCCTTACCTGGATGGTAATGCACTTTCATATCATAATCCTTAAGGAACTCAAGCCATCTCCTCTGGCAAAGATTCTTAAGGAGCTCAAGCTACATAACGAAACTATCCATGAATGAATCATAATAATAAACCTTATGATATTCTATCTTAACAAACATGATTAATTTTAGGCATTCTAAGTAAAAACCTAGAATCCTTCTATGTCGAGACTGATATCCTAGTTATTTCAGGTAGGGTATAAGAGAAGATCATACCCCAATTAGATCACCTCATATTTGAGTTTACCCCCAAAGCCCTAAAAATAATGGATACAAACCCTATTTTCAATACTAGCTTCAATTGATAATGATTCATGTCTAACTAAAAGCTATTCCATCATTTTTATCACTATAACGTAATTCTACTCATACTTGATCATATATGTTCAATTCTAACTTATCAAATTAATATGCTTCCTATTCCATTAAACCTAGTCAAATTCATATTTAGACAATCTAACTATGATCAATTTGTATTCAAGACAATTATATTAAGAAAATCAATTTTGATCCTTCAACATTGCCTCTAATGGCCTAAACCCACAATGATCACTTTCATCATATTATAATATGTTCATCAAGGTACTCACATGAAAACATCATATAATCATTATATAAACATAATTCAAACATAATTGAATGATATCCCCTAGATTGGAGTCTCAATAAAGCTTTATCCACAATGTATCACAACCATATCTAGATTGGTATATTTCTGGTTCACAATTGGGGGATATATGTGGGGGATCCATGGGTGGAAGAACCCACAAATGAAGGAGCTTCACATGACTTTTCTCAATGCCTTAGACTAATCTTTAAATCATGGTGAAAGTCGACCTAGTCTCTTCCACTTTCTTCTGTTCTTCTTTAATGGTGATCTTAAGAGAATTTTTGGAGGGGGGGGGGGTTTGCTTTTTACGAGTGAAATCTAAATTCATAATTAATTGTTTTAATATGACTAAAACATATAAACACTAAAATAATCATCCATGAATTTATTGGAACATAGAGTGAATTTACGAACCCCTATAAGAATGACAGGTGGTGTCCCACGACCACCACCTACGGACCATAGGTGGTACGATGGGGCATCCTGCATCTACGTGGTTGATGAATAAGGCTCCAACTATTGAAGTCTAAGTTCCCACAAGTAGGTGTAAAGAAATGCCCCCACCTACGAGTGTTAACCCACTAACGTAGCGGCAATCAAGGTCGTTTGTCATGCTATTTATGATAGCTTTTTGGCCAACGTTTGGGTCTCCTTCAATGACCCTTGCGGTGGTCCTTAGAAAGTCGTACCAAAATGTTTTACCCCTAATTAAATTGCATTAGTATAGGTATAGAAACTTCATTTTAACCCCTTTTAAGTTATTAGACTTCATGTTAGGCTCTATCTTAGGTTATACAATTTCTGGGTTATTTCAATACTCCCCACCTTGGAAACATTCATCCCCGAATAACACCATAAACCTTCATAGAGAATCACCATGACTCATGACTAGCATACCATAGTGTATGCTTTATTTATCCATGCACACATCCAACAAAGAAAACTTTAATTCAAAGATAGACATACTCAATGCAACTCAAAATGCATGAAAGAAACATATTACTCATTTCTAAGGAGAAACTAACTTCTCCTAGATACAACATGCTCAACATAGACTCTTCAGGTCTACAATCTATATTTATTCATGAGTCTATAATAAGAGCCAACACATGCAAATGCATCAATTCTAACAAGGCCTACACACATTCACAAACATAATCATCAGAAGGACTCACTCCATTTCTCTTTATATCTATGGTTAGACACCCTCTCATATTATACTTAGGTGCATTATAGTGGCCTTGTCCGAAAACCTTTTGTCGATTCTTAAAGTGACCATGTCCATCGAGCCCATCATGAAAAGACTTATCCCCTTCCGACCTAGACATCTTCTTTTCTTTAGCTTTCTTTTTTGAGGTTTAACTCTTTTATTTGTTGGGCAAAAACCACTAGACAAAACATATCCATATCATCCACAAGAATTGCCATACGAAATTCTTCTTCTACCAAATCGGACACTCTCGAAGGTCTAAGAAAAGACTCTTAGCATTCCTTCATTCCATAAAACATAAAAATAGCGGAAAATTAGAAAAATTTTAAGAACTCTTATAAAGAATATCACTCATAATAATTAATAGTTAGACAACTAAATCTATTACCTAATTAAGACACAACTCAATAAAATTTAATAGGGGCACAACCCTTAACTAAAAAAAATATAATTCTAAGCTATTGAATCCACTTATAGAAACATCTTGACATAGGAAACCATTGAATCATAAGGGTCTTTTTACATGAACTTGGGAAACTTATTTCCAAGCTCGTCCTTCTTAGAAACATCTTCTAGTCTACACTACCTACACTTTATGTAAAAAGTTGAAGAAAAATGGTATTAGTACAAGAATGCACTAAGTATGACAACTATGCAAAAACATTCATGACAAAGAGGAATGTCAGGTTGACAATCATGCATCATGTATTTTACAGTAAAACTTCATGAACATAGAACTACATAGCACATAAATTTCACCATGTTTTGTTAGGACGTGAATATTACCATAACAACAATTAAGGCCATTGCATCACATTTAGGATCATTTACTAAGGACCCTTCGCACATAATAACTATCACCTAAAAAACTCCACATCTAACTAGTGCATGTACAAGTAGTATTCCATATATACCTCGTACCAAGGATCCTAAGAAAGTCACACATGCAATTTAACATAGCATAGACAACATACATCATTAAAGGTAACATAAGAAACTCTGTATTAATGCATCATAGTATAACTCCATATTAATATTATAGATAACATACCTTCACAACTCCTTTCACAAGCTTCTTGATACACTGTTAACATGAGTCCCATACCCCACATATACCAAAGAAAAACCCATTTAGAGCCCACAGTGAAGTCCATATGTATTAATCATAATTAAGGTCTTAAACTATGTAAAATCAACCGTGATATGTATTCATACTAATCAAAACAAAATATAGTCAATATTCATTAAGGAACCTCATCATAACTTCCCTTAGAGTCCACTTGTGCAATGTATATGTAGGGTCCATAGTCCTACCTACACTAAGTAGTCTTTCAAGGAACCATGACAATTATTTATAATATTATCTTAGTTAATTTCTTAACTTTAACGATGCTTAGATAAAAGCAACATAGACCATGAGATCTACATGGAATCCGGTGTCGTACAACCCCAAATCGGAAAAGGTGTTCTCCTAGCAAAGGTAGAACCCAAAAAATAACTATCTAGATGGACCCACTATCTATGTACTACTGTGACACGTAGTTAAAAGATATTGAGATTGCTTCTACAAACCCAACCTATTGCATTAGCGGACAAGCTTCCATCTCATGAGTGTCACTTGGATGACCCAACCTATTGCATTGGACGAGTGCTCTTTTCCTCATTGTACAATCCACTCATTGAGTTTAAACATTCTTTTCAATATCTTAAAGCCCTTATTTAGCATTAGTTCATACAGTAGACCTTTAGGGACTTCGTACATCATACATTATATAGATCAAAGGTTCCCAAGATGATAATCTACATTCATCAAAGAACCTATATTATGTTAGACTGTACTTTCACATTATTTTACCATTGATACATTCATATGTGTGTGCATTCATTTGTGAGATCTACCTTAACATAAACACCTCTAGTGACACATGTTCATAACTTCATTAATTATATACTTTGCATGCATAGCAATATATATTGATGTATAGGAGAACTATCCTTACCTTAATCATCACGAATTTATCCTATTCATAGACATGCATGAACTTTGTGTACATTGGTCAACATGATCACATAATAGCCATAACATGGTATTGAGGAAGCGACCCTCAAATACCATGTTATGGCATTATGTGCTCATGTTGACCAATGTACACATAATAGCCATAACATGGTATTGAGGAAGCGACCCTCAAAGATCACAAAACATGTACAATATGCCTCAAGTCTTAAGTCATACACATATAAAGAATTAACGAGTATAGAATACACCTACTCACATTACATTATAGGAGACAAGAGTATATTCAACATTAGAATACAGGACTTCTAGTAATACTTTGATCATATATTCATATAAGGTTCAAATAAGTGAGGGTAATGCTACAAGTATATTTATCACCATTAGCCATATCGACCACACCAAACACTAAAATAATCATCACACATACACAACATCATACACACACCTAGATCATACAACTAGTATGAAAGACTATTCATATAACTTTACATAACATCAATTCACTTAGACACTATATTAGAATTAAGGCTACATCCTTCAACTTCCAAAGCATGGAAATAATCATATAAATTCTCTCCATTAATGACTTCAAAGACAATATCCAACACATAAACAGGCATTGCGAAATTAAAACACAACCACCATAACTTGGTCCATACCAAGTATCAAAAATTCAATATTACATTCTAAGCTAAAGAGGAAATGGTCAAACTTACGGAAATCTACAAGCTATGATAGATCTTATTGGTTAATGACACTCGTTCCATAATCAATGATTTAGATAAGACTAGGATTAATCAATATACTATAATCTAATAACAAATGAATCATAATCTAATAAAGATCACAAGACCCATAACCTATCATAATTTTAGAGGATAAATAGATCATGATTTCTTCATGGAATTGGATTGAAAATCATGTTAAAAACATATATTAATCATATAGTAACCATTAGAATGCTTTTGAAATTACTTTAACAATGAACCCATGGCTAGGTTGAAATATGAGAACTTTTTACATAGAATCATGTTTGAAAAAGCTTTGAAAGGATTTCTTAGATGAATTGTTAAATAAAGATGACAGACTACCATAACTTATAAATTAGAAAGTCCACGAAAATCTAAGAAGAAAGCTCCAAGAATGAACCTCAAGAGCTTGTTCTTGAGCATTGTCTCCAATGGAGGTTAGAGAGGATTTGGAAGTGAAAAGAGTTTTGGAGATTTTTATTTCATAATGGGGGTTGGGGTTCTTACATGGGAAATGGGTTAATAGTACATAATAAAAGTTTATAAATGACTCCCAAAGTTACTAAAACATCCCCATACATATTTGGACTTTTAGACATAACAAACTTAACTTTAAGACGACGCACCCAAATATGGGAAGTGGCTACACGTCGCGGAGGCAAATTCTAATTTTGCCTCACCACACTTTTTAGGCATTGAGACTTGTGTAGATTACGCGATGGATTGGCAGACAAAGTGTCAGGCGCGCGTCGCATGGTAGCCTTCACTTCTTGGTTCTGCACGCTGCCATTTGGGAAATTCCTTGTACAACATTTGGGTCCTCGTCGTGGGTCCTTAGGGTTGTCCTCGGGGAGTTTTAACTGGATTTTTTTACCCTTTACATGTCTATTAAGCATCTAGGGTGATAACTCACGGGTTCTCCCATCCAAACAACACATAAAAAACAATCCGGTAACCATACAGGACACATGTTCATCTAAAGACTAACTTTTCGGACATCTTGGACGTTCTTGATGTTTGACCTTTAAAAAACCTCTTCAAAATAACAACAGTAACCATGCTATGGAACATTATATACTTTTTAATAACCATTTCGAAAATCATGTCATGTGAGGTCTCTAAGATAAACTTAGTCATTTTGAGGGTCTTTACACTACCAACCTTGGAGTATACATTGACAAAAAAGTGAATTTCAAAGTGTACTCCTTAACACTCATATTCGCTTGCTTCAGGTTGATGAATTCTCTCATTTTTTCTTCCCTCAACTCCAGAGGGAAAACCTCTCTAGAAATTCTTACTTAATAATTCCAACTCTATTGGGCCCACTCTCAACATCCTAGTATTCTTTTCACGACCAGGATTCTGTTATTTAAATCACAACCGGCGTCGTTGACCTCTCAAAGGTCGCAGACAAGACTCTTCTTGCATTCATCACATTCATCTGCTTAATTTTAGCGGAAAATTAAAAACTTTTTAAATTTATGAAGTACACATAGACTTCATATAGTTATTACATTGTTACATCATATACAAAACTCAAAGTAAAGAACAACCATATATCTAAAGAACCAATTGGATAATAAAAAATCGAAATATCTAAATGAGTTTGCAACAAGGGGTATTACAAAGATGATTTGAAAATGAAGTATGAAACAAAAGTTAGGGACAACATCACTAGCGATTTGTCTACTAACGAGGCTAGACTCAAAAGCTTGTGGAATCCTCGAAAATCAAGAGTACCTACTAAATGGTCTGGGGAACGCTGATTGTATGCACAAATTACAAGGTAAGATATGAATGGTCAAGGAAAGCTCTTCCTAAAAAACATGCCATTTCTGGAAAGTATAATCACTAGAATTTCGTGAACCCGAGAGGTCCTCTTTGTATACTTTAGTTTGGCTTTAAATATTTTTATTCTTGTTGTCGTGTAGTTCAATAATTCCTTTGATCCTATGTTTTACTTACAAGTGCATTGATTCATTTTAGTCTTCCCCCCCCCACCTACCCCCACAAAACTGATAGTAAGTAATCAGAGAGGACTAAGGTGTAATTCACTTCCGATTAATATTATTCGTTACTCTATGTATCCATTAACATTTCATATGGCAATCTCTAGTGGCTATGCCATCTGTTTCAATACTTTCATGTTATGGGAAGTTACGAGGTTTGTAGTTGTCAATATGTTTCTAATTCCCTTTATTGGCATCATACAAGAAGTTATCTTATTTGGCCTTGCCCATTATTTGACGAAACTTATAAGTACTGATATTGGCAATTGATATTCTAAAGCTCTTCTTCATAGCTCACTTTAAACATACGTTCCAACATCATTCTTTCTTGCTTTCATAGAGACATCTTTGGAAGTAAGATCATGCAAGATAACATGAAATCCAGTGTCTTCCCCACACCGAAAAGAGGTGATTCACCAATCAAAATAAATCTAGATCATCTGAGCTACTCATGAAATCTAGTATCTGCGCCACAACGAAAAGGGGTGATTCCCGGCTAAGGGGAATCCATCTAAAGTGTTCACTCCACACTTAAATGAGTGTCTCATGACTATATTGAACCAAGAATATCTCGTGAGAATTGCCCCATGAGGATTTAAAACAGAAAGACGCTGCACTCTCCCTACACGAAAAGAGGTTAAAGCATGGCCAAGGTGAAACCAAAAATAACCAAGATCTCTTAAGTGGACAAACACTTGCTAGTTCCCCAGTTCGAGACATAGTCGAAGACTAGGGATTATAGTTCCATTTGGTGGTGCATCATCTCCTGAGACTACAGTGCAAGCTACATGATCATATTAACTAGTCTATAGGTGTTAGTTTGATCAATTTTCATTATTTCATCTCTTATCTTTTAGAGTAACTCAAGTCTTATAAAGCTTACTTCTGAAGCGACTTCTAGATTGAGAATACTTACTGTTTGATGACTGTCATCCTTACTTAAAATTGTGGAATTTTCCTTACATATAAACCTTACTTTACAGTGATCAAATGCGAATGTTCTTACATATCACCCTTAGGTGTTATGAGACTAGTCTACACATTCTAACACCTTCATTTCGTCATGAGTATTCTTTTAACATAGTAGCTTAGGGTAGTAAAAAATATGTCACTTCCTTTAACACCCCCATTCGGTCACTTAATTAATTGACACCCATTTAATTATGTCATAAGTCACTGTACTTCCGTACTTTAGTGTGTGATTTCATGTATCGTTTATGGACGATGATCAACTTATTCAACGAAGTTACATATGTTTAATAGTTCATCCTTTTCAGCATGTGGAGTTGTCCAAGAGATGGCCATGCCTTAGTTATGGATTCATTATTTTACTTTACACGTGCTTATAAAATATCATTTGATACTCTAACTACAGAGGATTGGCAAATGATTCATATTGTCATCAACATTTATATATTAAACTACATATCCATTTTTTTGGCATAAGAAAATTTTACGGATGTTCATATTTAAATCAAATATGTATGAACCATTTGTCAATATTTTTATCATTTACATAAACTCATATCCATTTGCATGCATCCTTTTTAACAAAGTAGTGTTAGCTAATTTGTTGGCATAAGATAGGCAATTCATTCAAGATGTGATTTATACGTTCTTTAAGCCACTCTTTTAGGTTTTATAGATTTTAGTGATAAGTTTTTATTCTCATGGAAAGAATCTATTAATAGTTCGATGAAATGAAGATTCTTCATAAACACAATAACATTCAATGTCAACCTTACAAAACACAAGATCCTTAACACACCACGCGAGACAAAATAACATATCATCGGTTCTTGATTTACATGATAATATTAATTTTACATGACCAAAAGTTCATAGATCTATTTGTTATTTATCAATCAATAACAATACATGTAAGAGGAGCCAACACCACATACCATTAACATGATCTCTAAGCTATTCATCATGGAATCGAAAAGGATACTAGGGACAAGGGATTTTTACGACAATACGAGACCAACCCTAGTTTTCAAGATATTTTAACCGTTTGAAATAAATTTCTCTTGGAAAAAGGAGTCCAAGAGAGAAACCCATACCTATGAAGATCCCTTGTTGCACCAGAACCTTGAAATCACAGAAGAAAGAATTTAGCATTCTACGTTATTGTGGTTTGTTGCTTACTGCCTTAGTCATGAATTTATTATGAATGGACGTGGTTTCTTGGGTTTCTAAAACTGATGTTGAATTCTTCAATATTAGATTAATTAATTTAACTAGTTAATTCCTAAAATACCCCTCCTAACTTGACTAGACATAGGAGGACCATTGACTTAGCAAATTTCAATTTTGACTAATTGTCTCGGCTGACCAAGGATTTAATTAATTAATCAGATGGATTAATTTATTAAATATGGGACTTGAAGAAATTACCGAAACACCCCTAAGTCACAGGATGACAACTAATAATTTTGGACCATCCTAGGTTAGGTAATAGGTTGCCTCTATCTTGTCTTAACCAAAATATCGAAATTGCTTTGTGATTTAGGTTTTATCCTTTTAAATGAATTAATTAATTTCATAAATTAATTAATTAGGAAGCCTAGAGTAATTACTAAAGTATCCCTATGTTTTTGGACCATAAAAAAACTTTTGGACCATCCTAGGTTAGGTACTACGTTGTCTCTTTAAGTAGTTTCTAGGTTAGTGTAACCCTGTTAAGTCCTATATTGTCGGGTGCATTAATTAGTTTATTTTGTTTGGTCCTAGGTTAGTTAGCTATTTAGGGAAGTAGGTCAGAGTCCAGAATTGGTCAGGAAGATAGGCCCCACATGGAGTGGTCCCTTGTGAACGTTTTTCCTCCTAACTACCCATGACCTCTTCTTCACATGTCTTGCAGATGTGCTTGCACATGGGTTGGTTGTAGTTTCCTAACTAACTATTATTCATTTGGGATTTTTTACTTATTGTCCCAAGGATCTTCAGTATGTCCTTGTGAACTGCTTAACTACATGATAATTTTAATTTATCATGTGCCATGGTATCTAGGCTTTAAACTTTAATGCCTCATATCTTCTAGTGCATCTGCCAGCCGTACACCCAACCTAACAAATGGTCATGTGTACCTCTTAACTAAGATCCTTCGTCTCTAATCAATTGAGGACCATGCTTCCCCATTCTCAGTTGACTCAAACAATGCAGAAACTACTTGGCGCTTACCTGAGTGAGATAAAACACTATATCATAATCGTTCAGAAGTTCTAGGCCATCTCCTCGACGAGGTGTCCAACTCTTCTGATAAAACATATGGAAGACTTTTATGGTCAGTATATAAATTAACATGTACACCATATAAATAATGTCTCCAAAGTTTTAATGCAAAGAAAAAATCAGCTAACTCAAGATCATGAGTAGGATAATTCTTCTCGTGAATTTTCAACTCTCTTGATGCATATGCAATTACGTTGCAATCTTGCATAAGAATACATCCCAAACATACTCGGGAAACATCACAGTACACCACATATCCTGCACCACTCCTAGACAATATGATAATTGGGGCTCAAGTGAGTCGGCCATTGAGCTCTTGGACGCTTTTCTCACATTTTTCAGACAACTCGACCATCACCTTCTTCTTCGTTAGGGTTGTCAATAGATCACAAATACTGGAAAAGCCTTCCACAAACCTAAAGTAATAGTTGGCCAAACCTAGAAAACTCATAATATCTGTAGAAGTAAAGGGTCTCGGCCAACCCTTCACCGCCTCAACCTTCTTACGATAAACATCAACACCCTGGTCAGTCATGACGTTACAAAGAATGGTCATTGATCTCAACCAGAATTTACATTTGCTAAACTTTTCATACAACTGATGTTCTCTGAGTACTTGCAATGTCTTTCGTAAGTGTACTTCATTCTCTTCATTAGACTTAGAGTATATGAGAATGTCATCTATTAATACTATGATGAAGGACTCAAAGTACTCATGGAAGAATTAATTCATAAGGTCCATAAATGCGGCTGGTGCATTAGTGAAATCGAATGACAAGACAAGAAACTCATTGTGCCCATATAAAGTACGAAAATTTTGCTTAGGAACGTTTCTTTTCTCAATCTAAGATGATGATAGCCTGACCGACGGTCTATCTTGGAAAAGAAACTTCAACCTTGGAGTTGGTCAAATAGATCGTCAATTCTTTGAAGAGGGTTCTTATTCTTTATAGTGACTTTGTTGAGTTGCCGATAATCGATGCAAATTTTAAGGGTTCCATACTTTTTCTTTACGAACAACACTGGAGCACCCTATGGGGATATGCTCAGCTGGATGAAACCCTTATCAAGTAGATCTTTTAACTGCAACTTCAACTCTTTGAGTTCAGTTGGTGCCATCCTATACATGGGAATAGAAATTGGCTTGGTGTTGGGATCTAAATTAAGACAAAAGTCAATCTCAACTTCAGGAGGTATTCATGGTAAATCCTCCGGAAAGACATTTGGGAACTCATTCATTATTGACATAGAGTCTATGGAAGGAATTTCTTGATCTAAGTCATTGACTCTAACTAAGTGGTACAAATACCTGTTAGATATCATCTTATTAGCCTTTAAGTGTCAAACAATTTGGCCGACTTGAGTTTAACCACGCCTTTCCCATTCCCGCTCTAACTCATTTGGAAACTGAAACTTCACTACTCTGTTTCGACAGTCTATTGTGGCATAAAACTTATGGAGCCAATCCATACCTAATTTTATATCGAAATCGAGCATGATTAATTCCATAAGATCTGCGTGAGTGACTCTATCAAGAATGTGAATTGGAAAATTTGTGTACACTCTTTCTGCTATAATTTCGTCCCCTAATGGGAGTACATACTAAAATTGGCTCATGCAAGATTTCAGGAACCACATCTAATCTACTTGTTATCAAGGGAGTAACAAATAATAGAGTGGATCCTAGATCTAACAATTCATTCACGTGAAAAGTAAAGACATGTAACATACCCGTGACTATATTAGTTGACTTCTCTTGCTCTTCTCTACCTTTCAGCGCATAAAATCGGTTCCTCTTGGGAGGTTCAGCTGTTGCATTTGTATTTGTTCGAGGTTGAGCATCTGCCTTGGCCTTATTTATCACTTGAGGACAATCTCGGACCATGTGTCCAATCTTGCAACACCCAAAGCAGGCATTAGTAACTAATAAACATTCACCTCTATGAGAAAGTCCACATTTACCACAAGGCTTGCATTTTCGTTGGACGTTCCAATCATTGCTCTTTCTGGGCCAGACTTGTTCACTTTGGCATTCGAATTTCCTGAAGAGGAAGAATTACCTTAATTCCTCTTGAACATAGGCCTGTTTTGGACTCCTTATGAGCCTCTACCCGAGCTAGAACTAGTCAGTTCCGCAGACTTTGGCTTCTTTCCTTCATGAACTATTCCCTTACGATGGCTTTCCTCCACTTGCTGAGCATATACCATCAACCTTCCCAGATCCATGTTGTCATGTAGCATGGCTGCTTGACAATCTTCCACTAGATCCTCAGACACTCCAGTCACAAACCTGCTTATTTCATCCCTGCTCTTTGCCAATAGAGAAGAAGAATACTTTGAGAGTTTAACGAATTTTAAGGAATACTTCTTGACAGACATACCTCCCTGTCTCAAGTTGATAAACTCTTGAACTTTGTCTTTCCTTTTTTCTCTAGGAAAGAACCTCTCCTGAAAGTCATTAAGAACATCCCAAGTGATGAGAACATCTCCTAGTTCTCATTCATTTTCCCACATCCGGTACCAAACCCGTGTCACGTCTTTGAGCTGTTATGCAGTCAACTAAAACTTTTCCTACTCACCAACTCCCATGGCACATAGTATCTTGTGTACCTCATCCACAAAATCCTGAGGATCCTCTTTAGTCTTGGATCCGTAGTAAACTGGGGGATTCATTCTTGTGAAGTCCCTCAACATGTTAGATATGGTGCCAACATCTGGATTCTCCCCGGGAGCACCCTCTCTTCCGGCTTGAGCCGTGATGGACTGGCCTGAGTGGTGATAGCCTTTGCCATGTGCAGAAATTCCTCCCACACTTCACCATCTGTCAATCAAATTGGGTTGAAAGGAACTTGACCTGCAGCAGCTCGGGCATAAGGAGGAACTTGGTTTCCTCCAACAACTGCTTCACCAACTCTTTGTCCTATATTTCTCCTTGTATTCAATTTCTACGCGTAGATACAAGAAGAGAGTTAGATTTTTTAATGACACAAGATGTCATAATTCCATATATCACTATAAAGAGTAGATGATGGAATATTTCTTATCATCGCGTAGTCTCTAAGTCATGATTGTGGCTCACTTCACAACCATAAGTTGGAAACTACGTAACATGGTTGTTTTGAGCTTTAGTTCCTAGGTAATTTATTCTTATGCACTGATACCAAGTTTGTCACGACCTGGATTCATTTATCCGAATCACAACCGGCGTCGTTGACCTCTCAAAGGTCGGAGACAAGACTCTTCTTGCATTCATCACATTCATATGGTTAATTTTAGCGGAAAAATTAAAAACTTTTATATTTATGAAGTACACATAGAATTCATATAGCTATTACATAGTTACATCATATACTAAACTCAAAGTAAAAAACAACCATATATCATAAAGAACCAATTGGAAAAAAAATGAATATATCATAATTAAGTTTGTCAAAAAGGGTCGTATTACAAAGATTTGAAATGAAAGTATGAAACAAACATTAGGGACAACATCTACAAACTATGTCTACTACTAGGCTAGACTAAAAGTGTGGCATCCTCAAAATCAAGAGTACTTACCAAATGGTCTGGAGAACGCTGATGTCCCAATCGCTGCAATGAATCTTCAATCTACTTTCTTACTGGACCTATAAAATAGAAATGTATAGGGTTAATCACTTACTTGTACGAAGTCGGGTTGTAGCACAAATACCAGACGTCATGCATGATCAAGGAAAGTTTTTCTTAAATCGTTAATTGTGGAAAGAGAGTGTCATTTTTGGAAAGTATAATCACTAGACTTTCCTAAATCGTTAGTTGTGAATCATGAACCCCAGAGCTCCTCTTTGTATACTTTAGTTTGTTTTTCAATATTTTTCTTCTTGTTGTCGTGTATTTTGATCAGTCCTTTGATCCTATGGTTGACTTACAAGTGCAATGATTCATTTTAGCCTCGTACCCACAATGAATCATGTAATTAATCCGAGGACTAAGGTATAATTTCACTTCCTTGTAATGAGTCATTCTTTACTATATGTATCCGTTAACATTTCATATGTCAATCTCTATTAGCTATGCCCTCTGTTTGCATACTGTATGTCTATGGGAAGATATACGTTTTTCGTGTTAGAGGTTCTACTTTCCTAAGTTGCATCTTTATAACAAGTCATTGGAGCCATTCTATTTGCCTTGCCCATGATTTGATGACGACGTATAAATTATGATATTGACAATTGGACATTCTAACTCTCTTCATATCTCACTTTGTACAACTTTCCATCATCATTCTTTCTGCTACCTAGAACATTCTGTGGAAGTAAACATCACGCGAGCTAAATGAAATCTAGTGATTCCCCACACAGAAAAGAGGAGACTCAAGATTTAAACTGAATTTCGATATGGAGATACTAATGGAAATCAATGTCTGACCCACACCGAAAAGGGGTGATTCCCGGCTAAGGCGAATCCATCTCAAGTGTTCACTCAACACCAAGATGGAGTAACTCATGGCTATAGTGACCAAGAACATGTCATGAGCAATAATCGACATAGATCATGTAAGCTAAACAATAAATATAATGTCTTCCCCACACTGAAAAGAGTTTGAATCACTAGCCAATGTGAAATGGAAACATACCTAGCTCTCTTAGGTGGAAATTCCTGGCTAGTTCGTATGTTTGCTTGACATAGTTCGAATACTAGGGTCTTATTGAGACTAATTTTAAACCTCGGTGGTAGTCTCATATCATGAGAATTACACGTGCAAGCACATGTCATAACTAGTCTATCGGTGATGTGCTCACTTTCATTATCAGCTTTATCTTTTAAAGTCAACTCAAGTGTTATAGAAGCTTACTTCTAGAATGAGATTTACTTACTCTTTTGATGACTTTTGGTCCTTACTTAAAATTGATGAAATGTGAATTGTCCTTACATATAATCCTTACATTACATCGATGAAATGCGAATTGTCCTTACATATCATCCTTAGGTGTTAATGACACTAGTCTCACACATTTTAACACCTTCATTCGGGAGTATTCTTTTAACATAGTAGTTTAGGTGTAAGTAAGACTTATATAACTTCCTTTAACACCCCATTTTGGTCACTTACATGATTTAGAACCATTTAATTATGATATAACTCACGTTACTTCCTAACTTTAGTGTAGTAGCTTCATGTCATACTTTATTGACGATGAACAGTTCCTTCAATGAGTTACATATGTTCATAGTTTATTCCTTTAGAGCATGTTGGGAGTTGTCCAAATCAATAGAATGCCATGGTTATGGATTTCATTGAAGTATTTACAGTCTTATAATATTCATTGGATACTCGAACTACACAGGATTAAACATATGATTAAATTGGGCCCAACGTTAGGACATTAAACGACATAGCCATTTTTGTTGGCATTAAACCAATTTACGTAGTTGTTCATATTAAATCGAATATGTTGATGACCATTAGACAATCTTTCAATATTTTACCATAAACTAGACATTTTATGCATCCTTTTTTACAAGTAGTGTAAGGAAAATTTGGTTGGCATAAGTAAGATAGCAATCATTGCAAGATGTGATTTCAATATGATCTTAGCAATATTAGTTTTATAGCTTTAGTACTAACGTTGGTAAAACAATTGGACAGCATCGTATTAATAATTACAATGAACTTAGCATCTTCTAACATTAGCAATAACAGCAACTCAAATTCGGCCAAAACAACATAGATCACTTAACACAGTCACGGGGGGGGACATAACTTAGCAATCATCGGTCGTGATTTACATGATAATATAACTTACACAAACCGAAAAAGTTATAATTATTGTATTGATCATTCAATAACAATACATGTTAAGAACATCCATCACCACATTACACACTATTGATATCTAAACCTATTTAATCATGGAATCGAAAAGGTGGTACTAGGGAGGAAGGGAGTTCGACGGACATACGGGAACACCCCTTGCTTTCAAGATTCTTTGATGTTCAAAAAAATTATCTTTTTAAAGGATTCAGGAGATAAACCCAGGGTGCCTTATTGTAGATTCGAAATCCTGCACGATCCCTTGTTGAACAAAAACCTTGAAATCGCCCAAGAAGAATGTACATAGACTGGACGTTGGTTTTTAGTTTTTGAAAAAACGGAGGTTGAATTAATCAACGGTAGAGTAATTCACTGAATTAATAAAATAATTAGTAATATACTACACATACCCTTCCTAAGTTTACTAGACATAAGAGGACCAATGACTTAGTCAACTTCAAGTTTTACTAAGTGTCTCTGCTGACCAAGGCTTAATTTAATTAATTTGATGGCTTAATTTATTTAATAATGGACTTAAGGAAATTAAAAAAATACCCAAAAGTAACTAGGACCACAACTACTAACTTTGGACCATCCTAAGTTAGGTACTAGGTTGTCGCTTTCTTGTCTTAGCCAAAATCTTGAAATTGCTTTTTGATTTAGGTTTTATCCTTTTAAATTATTAATTAAGCTGATAAATTAATTAATTATGTAGCCTAGGGTAATTTCAAAAGTATACCTAAGTTCTTAGGACCATAACTAACGTTTTGAACCATCCTAGGTTAGGTACTAGGTTGTCTCTTTAACTAGTTACTAGGTTAGTGTCACCCGGTTAGTCTCTAGGTTGCCGGGGTGGCACCAATAGTATTTGGTCTAGGTTAGTTTTGTTATTTAGGGCAGTTAGTTTTGTCTCAATTGGTGAGGAAGTTAGGCCCCTATGAGTATTGTCCCTTGGAACATTGTTACCCCTTACTACTTCTAACCAAATTCTGGGGTAGGGTGTCTCTCGTTGGAGACTTCTAACATTTCGTTCACATGTGCTTGACAGGGTTAGTTGTAAGTAATAACTAACTAGACTTATGGTTCATTGGGGAATTAACTTATTGTCCCAAGGATCATGTACTATGTCCTTTGGACTGCTTAATCGACATGATCATTTAATAAAGCCAGGGGAAAATGGATCTAGCTTGACACTTGGATGCCCTCATACCTTTTGTGAGGTTGGTGAATGAAATGTATTTTTTAGCTTACGGATTAATTGCAGGAACTTTCCTAATCAAGCTTTTATTATTAATACTTCAAACAAGTGATATATAAACACCTTAAGCAAATATTTTACTCATGCCCAGATTTGTCTATTTGGGTATTTTATAGAAATTGGATCATACCCCTTAACTAATTTTCTATATTATGCACAATATTTCTCAATATTGGGCATTGGAATGGCTATGTATCCCCAATATGCATTCTTACAGACTTACTGGGCTCTTCATTACACATGTAATTATTCTGGAATTTAACAATCCCTCCATTGCTCATATATAATTTAGGCAACATGTTTCAATTGATAGGTGGCTAACTCCACCTTCTTAATGGAGGATACTCCCATTATTGCAAGATCCTTATAAACATCCTCCATGAACCTATTTGGATCTTTTTTCAGATTGGAGCCACAGATTCCGAGAGGCTCAATATGAAGAACTCTCTTACCATAGAAGCATTCATTCCTCTTATAGAGTTGTAGATCCACTACCTCTCTATTAACTTGTGCCATCAAGGCTTGTTCCAATAGTTTCATAGTATCCCTAACCTCGTTACCATTAACATTCCCTATTTAAGGGTCATTTGGAACTTGATGAGGTACTTGGTGTTGATCCTGAGGAGGATCTTTGTTTGGAACTTGGGGAGGAATCTCTTGCTCCCCTTCACCTTCCTCAACTATTCTAGAATTAGCTATAGTATTTTCCATAACCTGAAAAATCATAGGCAAAAATTAGAATAAAGAGTTACTAGAGCTAAACCTCTATGCCACGACTAAAAGAAAAATGAGATTATTTGTAAACATCTAATTAATTCCAATTGATGAAATGTGTCGCGACTCACACCCATGAACAAGACTCTTCTTTGATGTGGTTTGAGACTTCCTAAGACCATTTGACAACATTTTGCTTTAACACCCAAGTTGTCATGACCATAGGATCAACTCTAAGCTTGGTGGTAAACCATGGTTGGTCTTCGAACCTGGGAAGAGGTCTATACAAGCCTTTAGATTAATTACATAACAACAAGTTATGGAGAAAAATTGGAAGAATTTAAAACATTCTGTAAGACATATAAAGTATTTCATAAAAGCGTTAAGCTTATAGCGTTATTGTTCAAAACCATCAATATGATTTAATGATAAAATTATGGGACGCGCCCCCACTGAGTGATAAAATCGAATAAAAGAACATTAAATGAGATTTAATGTGTCTTCAAATCTATGAGGACTCACTACTTCTTAACTTCTTTAAAATCATTGAAACTCTACCCTCCATTAATAATTCAAAGATCACACTCTACATTAGGTTAGAATGTAGGCAATATGCATTAATACAAAAGTACTAAGACCGACAGCTAACACCACATCATAAGAGAATCTGAAATGGTTAGTCAACATAAGACACAAGAATAAGAGAGAATAACATAATCATAACATAACAAGTTGACCTTACGAAGATATAAGTTAATACTTCAAACATTAGTCCTTTATACTTAAGTGAACTACTTCACCAGCCACCTCCAAGTATACCTGTTTAGCGCCAAGATACTATCCAATAATACTACCTTAGCTATGTACCTCTCTTTGGTCATTCCTTGTCATAGTACCCCTTCGTAATTAAGAACTAGGTTTTCATGACATAAGAGCACTATAACGCTAAGTCACCTCCAATCACCCTTCTGAAATGTATATGAGGCATTCCATAATACAAAACACATTAAGATCATTTTTGTCAAATCTAGGTGCATTTTAAGCCTACTTCATGTTAACAAGGAGATATCAATTGAATTCATTCATATCAAGCAAGGAAAATATATCCACTACCCAAGATAGGCACACTTCATAAGAGGACATTACCTAAGTAGATTTAAGACATACTTAAGCCATGTATGAATGGAATCCCATTCTATTAATTTTCATCAACTTTAGGTGTCAGTATAGAACTACATCATATTAACAAAGATTTGTCAACTTAAGTAAATCATATCATGGAAGGCAAGTATAGCCAATACCCAATCTAGTCACTCTTCATAAGAGGACATTTCATAATCACCTTTAAGTCATACTTGTTCCATGTATAAATTGCATCCCTTTCTCCTTTCACACTAAGTACTAATTTAGGCTAGCTTTCTCAATGCTAACTACCTTTTATACTAGTTTATCAAATAATAACAGACTATCATGCTAGACTTAACTACCATGGAAAACATCATATCATGCAATCCAAGCTATCATAGAAAGGTTACAATTATTCCAACCTAGCCACTATGCAATAACTCAACAAATATGCAATCTATCCGTAAGAGAGTACTGATCTTAAAACCTAAGTTATCCTTAGGAGAGTTTAATGTCTCAATCCTAAGCTACCACTAAATGGTCTTAGACTAACCAAGTCAATCTATCATTAAGACAATCTAGTCTTGATAATTCACACTATCTCTCAAAGAGTATCGATCCTTCATTCTAGTCTACCTTTCCTATACTAATGAAAGCTACCATGAAATAAATTCTACCTATGCAAGATCAAGATAACCATAAGAGATCTTAATTTCTCTATCCGAAGCTATCATGAGATCTACCATTCCAAGCGACCATGAGATCTACAATCCAAAGTTACCATGAGATCTACCATCCCATGCTACAATTAGATCAACCATTTAAAGCTACCGTGAGATCTACTATCCCAAGATACAATGAGATCTACCATACCAAGCTAAGTGATTCAACAATCCATCAAGGAATCATAAGACTCAACTTCAACCTCAACCTAATATATCTTAACAAGCGTGATTCTATTTAGGTCTTTAAGTCAACCTAGAATCCTTCTATGTGAGAGATCTTGACTATCGTAGATTATTCATCTCTAGATTTATAACAGAAAGAGAACACCCAATCAAGATCACCTCAGATTTGATTTTATCACCAAAGAACATACAACAATGGTTACAAACCTTATTTTCAATTTTAGCTTCATTCTATCATGATCAATGTCTTATTACAAGCTATTCCATCATTTTGATCATTAGAAGGTGATTCTAGACATACTTGATCATTAAAGTTTAATTCTAACATTAAAGGTTAAGATCTTTCATATTAAATTAAACCTAGTTCAATTCATATTTAGATGATCCTTACTATGATAAATTTGTGTTCAAGACAATTACATTAAGAATTCGGGTATTTCAGATTCACAATTGGAGGATATTTTTGGGGAATCCATGTGTGGAAGAACAAACGGATAAAAAAGATTCACATACCATTGATCAATGTATTAGAATAGTCTTGAAACCTTGGTGAAACTCGACCTAGTTTATGCCTCCTTCATTTCTTCTTTAATGGTGATGTTGAGAGAAATCTAAAGAAGGGAGTGTTTTTATTATTAAGAGAAAAGTCTAAGTGGATAGTTAATTATTTTAATAAACTTAAAATACCTAAAATAAAAAAAATTAATGTCTATGAATTAATTGGAGCGTGGGAGGTGGAAAAATACTAATTCACCACCTCACTGGCGGGAAACCCTGTTGATTTGAAGGTATGGTGTCGCATGACACCACCTAACGAACCGTAAATGGGTGTTTGTGACGAGGAAATTCCAAAACATTCCTGGTTCGTACTAAAGTCTCCTCCCAATTGGGGTTAGTTTTGAGACCTAAGACTATTGTGGAGCCCACCCTCAACTACGGGAGCATAAACGCACGATAGTCCGTGAATGAACGTCGTCAGTCATTATATTTTTGAAAGGATTTGGTGCAACATTTGGGTCTTTTTCAAGGAACTTTTCGGTGGTCTTAAGAGGTTAATACCCAAACCTTTTACCCCTAACATCAATATTGTAGGTTTAATCAATATTCTACAGATGCGCACTAAACCACACATAAAAAATGTATATACAACTAGGAACTCCTTAGAACCAAAAACCTAGTTTTCGAACGTCTCTTTACATTTTGGCACTAACAATTTCAAAATAAGTTAGTTGCATTAATTTAGCTCTACATACTTCATTTTAACCCTTTTTAACTTATTATATCTCATGTAGTGATCTAGGTTAGATTATACAATTTACAGGGTGTTTAATTACGTTAACAAAATTTTAGCTTACATTTGGGAAAGAAAAGGCACAGCGTACTTCATAAACTATGCGACGATATCTAGCGACACACCCCATAAACTAAACTAATGGTCGATTAAACCACCCCAACAATTCTTGTTTTTTTTAATCTGATACACCTTTTGGCTTAAATGACACACTCCATGACTCCACCTAAGTTTAGTTAACGCATGTCTATAATATGTTCAGTCAAATCGAGTGAGTGACTGGTACCTATTCACTAAAAACCTAGTAGTTTTTTTCTTCTTTCCAATTTCAATAATAATAACATTTTTTCTTCTTAGTTATTTTTTTACTTTTCATTAAAATTTAACGTACCACAACGGTGAATTTTATCTAGTGAATTATATATCAAAAGGCTTCAGACATTGAGAGGATTTCATATGTAAAGTTTGAAATTATTTAGAGGTAAACTTGAGTTGATGAAGATTAAAGAGTCAATATATACTTCATATATTGTAACGACCTGTGTAGTCGTTTTGAGCAGAGATTTTAGTTCTGGAAAAATAGGTGAGGGCGACGGACCCCACGCGGACCGTCATGGGAAGCGCGGACCGTCGAGGGTCTCGTTTCAAAACACTTGGAAAATCTGAAATGTGGTACTGAAAATCGACTCTCTGACCGTCACGACGAAATGGAAGGACGACCGTCACAGGCCACATGACGGACCGTCCCAGATCTATGTGGAAATTGAGTTCTCTGACGGTTGCACGACCTGCCAGGACGGGGACCGTCGCAGGGCAAGACGGGCCGGTCACAGCGTGCAAAAAAATCCCAGTTTTCTTGGGTCGGGGGAAATTTGATTTATACGTTTTAAGGGACGTTTTTGACTATGCCTGCTTTAATTATAAGTAGAGGGTTTGTTAGGTTAATAAGGTCTAATACTTGGGGTTAGAAAGAAGAGGAACCTTAAGTTAATTAGTGGTATATTACCATCTTTCATTCTAATTATATACTAATTAGGGTTAAAAGAAAGAGGGTTGTGAATTTGGGAATAAGAAAAATAGGAAAGAACAAAGAGAGAACAGACAAAAGAGAAAGAGAAGAGAACGAGTAGATAGAGAGAGAGAAACGAAGAGGATAGCAAGGATTTTGAGAAGATAGCTTGTTGATCGCAATTTTCTGCGATGGAGGTTAGGTTATGGTTTTTACACTATCGTAGATAAACTCCTTAATAGCGACCTCGGCTTATATGATATGTTTTGGGTAGTATTATAGAGTCTTTTCTTTATGCCTTAATTGGTGTATGCATGATGTGATTTTATATATATGATTGTGATGAAACAAGCGATGAAGCTATTGAATCCAAAGTGATGATAAACTAATCTCTTTAATTGATGAGGCTTGGTAAAAAGAAGGCCTTGATGACAACTTAAAGTGATCAGGATGATGACGAATGGTATGAAAAGAAGGATTGATGAATTAATAGCTGAGATTGTGGATACGGAGGGTCACGTACCGACAATAGAATTAGTGGGAGGTGGCGTCACGAAACCGACACATAGATGTAGGGGATCAGAGTTGTCACGTATCGACACATAGAATTAGTGGGAAGGGTAGGTCACGAACCGACACGAGATGTAGGGATCGTTTAGGTCACGTACCGACACATAGAATTAGTGGGAGGGTGTCAGAACCGACACGTAGATGAGGGATCGGAGTGACCCCGAACGACACGTTAGATGTAGGGAGCGGCGACAGTGTACAACGTACCGACACATTGAATTAGGGGATAGGAGTGTCAGTTCCGAACATAGTAGTAGGTTTTTTTTTTTTTTGATCGGCAACAGTGGCACGTACGACACAAGAGGAATATAAAGTAATGAATCTTGAAAGATGATAATATACTTAATCTAAAGAACATGTATCCCAAAAGAGTGGTGGGGAGGCTTGAGTCCTCATACTTGATCGGTGATATTATAAACGATTGTTTGTGTACTTGTTGCTATTCACATGTTTAAGAATATTAGTGATTTTATGATATTATCTGAGATAGATTGCTCTATTTGAGTTGCCGATGATACCTACCAGTACGTGTGGTTGTACTGACCCCCCTCCACACTTTTATGTTTTCTTGTTGTAGATGGTGGGATGCAACAAAAGTGTCGTCATCTTCGACTCAACAGTAATTCTAGACAGTCTTCGTCACACCGGATCTTCAGGCGTGAGCTAAGGCTTCTAGCGTGGACTGGATCTCCTTCCTCAGGTCTGATGCTTGAGTTTCGGCATATAGACTAGCTGGTATTTGTTTTTAGCTCTTAGAATACTCTTAGTTTAGTAAATTGATCATAGATTTCTTGTGGTGATGACTTCCAGATTTGGGGGAAATGAATAGATGTGAATTTAGAAGTATTGAATTGTCTTGTATTTATGAGTTTAAGTCTTCCGCATGCTTATGTTGATCTTAAATCGAAAATGGTAATGTTCGATGGTTGGTTCGCTCACATAGGAGGGTAAATGTGGGTGCCAGTCGCGGCTCAGTTTTAGGTCGTGACATATATGGTCAATGTATAATTCATATACAGTTAAGTCATATTTAGTTTTTTAAGTGCATTATAATGTATAGTCAGAATATAAATCATATATACGTACGATATATTATATAGTTAGTATACTTTAGCAAACTATAGCATATAATCAATCCATATGTTGAATATTTTTTAAGTATATAAAAATATCTATTGTAAACTACTTAGTAATATATTATATATAATTTAAAATTATATTCCTAAAACATAAGGCCAAAATAAAAAATAAATCTAAAATAAGTGGATTTAGTTATTTACAAACAGTCTCACATTAGACAAAGGAGTAACTCATATTTCATACGCACACTCTTTATTTCTTAATGCCAAAAAATATTTGAAAAAGCAAAAGTCCGGAATCGTTTCCTTCCTTGTTAAGTTATTTTGCTTCATCAACCTTCAATTTTTATTGCAGATTCCTACCTATTGCTGAATTTGATAGATTCCTATAAGTTTTTTTATCATCTACGTTGTTTTTTTATTAGTTGAATGTTTATCTGTTTTTGAAAAAGATAAAAATCTAAACTCATTTGAGATGTGGGTGAAGTGCTGATACTTTTTTCCTGTGAAATGGTCCGCGGGAGGACTTTGTTTAGTTTCATGTGTTTTGAGTAACTATATAAGGGATGACCAAATCATGGTTATTTCAGTGGTTTTCTATATCTCAATTTTGTTTTGATGGAATTAGGGTTAGGGTTGTTTTTTGCGAGTTTGTGAGGAGGAATGCATTCTTTTGCTAATAGATTTTATATTTAAGGAACTTTGGCCATGAAAATTGAAATATTTGAAGAATAAAAAGGTACTTTACTCCAAATCATTCACAAAAACTCAAAACAATTAACTCCAATTTATATTCACAACCAAACTCAAATCCATTTTCAATAATCATTATTCACTTTTTAATAGTGAACAATGATTATGTAGAATTGGAGTTTTGTTTGGTTGTTAATATAATTTGTAGTTAATTGTTTTTGAGTTTTTGTGAATGATTTGAAGTGAAAAAGTTAAAACAACTTGAATTTTATGGCCAATCGTGATTTTTTTTTGGAGTCTTTCTTCCCATCCACTGATATCTGTGGCAGAGGAAGAAAAGAAGTTAAGTTATACATGAATTTTGAAATGAAGTTATGGAATGAAATTAGATATAAGTTTTTTTTCTAGTAAAAACAAAGGTATGAAATTTGTAGAGAATCATGTAACTATAGGAATGAGTGATACATATCAGTTTTTTGGAAGTTATTTCTACCCTTTTATTTTTCTTTTAGGAGATCTTTCTTGAGGAGAAGAGTATTAGAATGTCAAAATTTGATCCATGTGTTGCCTGTAAGTAGTTGTTAGAATGGATAATCGGTGATGTACAGATGGTCAGTGCCAAAAAAATTGCCCTGCTAGCGATATCCTAGTGCCCAATGAATCTATGGTCAAGTACAAAAATGGTGTTAAGACGGAAGGCACGATTGGCATATGCAATGATGAGAAAAAGACAGATGATTAGAGTGATTTAAACAGAGAGGACTTGAATAATACTACAAGTGATACAGAGGGCCAGCTCAACTCTAAGAGTTTGGCAGAGGCACAAGGAATGTAATCGATACGGACAAAAACAGTTACCAAGGCCAAAAAAGTTCTAAAATATTAAATATGGAGAAGGGAAACTTTAACGAAATGTCTTGATGGAGAAAAAATACACATACTATTGAAGTAGAAACGGATGATATGGTAAGTGGCTATTGGAAGGTTACTGAAAATGAAGTACATAAGCTTAATGAAAGAGATATGAATGAAGTTCATCAAAATAAGAAAATTATGTATGAGGTCAATTAGAATGGTATATATAATGGTTGATAGACAAGAGGACCATCAGATGAAAACAAATGCTACAACTAATACCAATGATATTGCTAGACTGGATATATTTCTAAAAGTAGAAATCGTATTTACTGAATCTTATATTGGAAAATGCCACAACCATCTAGTCTAATGTTTCTTATCAATCCTACAACTATAAATGCTGGACAACATAGTTGGAAAGCATCTGAGAATATTTCCGCAATGGTGCATACTCTAATATACCCTTTTTGAACACAAAAGGTTTATCAGATTATGTACCATTGCAAAAATATTCTCATATGATTCCCCACTATGTTGTCCAACATTTGTAGTTGAAGGATTGATCGAAAACATTAGACTAAATGGTTTTGCCCTTTTTCCAATAGAAGAAGTAGTAAATTCAACTTTCATCTTTTGGAGATCATGTAATCCTAGCAACATCAATTGGTAATAGTTGTAGCATTTGTTAATTTAATGGTCCTCTCCTATAACATCATATCATTACAATTCTATTGAATCATAGATCATTTTCTCATTATGATGAACTCATTCAGGTTTCCTTGGGCAATCTTCTGTACTTCACCTCAATTCACTTCAAATAGCACTTACCATAGCATCCGACCAGATCAATAGTATGTGTTTTTCTACAACAAAACATTTGCGTTCAAAGTTGTCCCCTTCTTCTTTTCCATACTTTTTAGCTATTTTTTGCAAGATAAACTATTTTTTCGTCCTGACTCATTTTCATGTGTCTCGATGTACTCTTAGAGTTGAGCTAATTCTTAGTCTTACTTTTAATATTTATCAAGTCCACTCTCTTAGAATCACTCTGATCATCCATTTTGTCCTCAAGATTGCTTATCCCAATCAAGCCTTTTGCCTTTACACCATTTTGTTTTCTACCGTGAGTCATCGCATTACACTAGGATCATAGAAAAAGACCATTCTTTTCGCACCACCATAATTAATACCCATATCCATTCTGAAAACAAGTCACAGACAACATCATATGTATCAAACTTCCACATTCTAATACTCATCTCATCAAAATACAGCACCCAAAAGAAAAAGGGAAGGGAAGAAATAACATCCAAAAAAAATGATATTCATCACTCTTTCAACTAATTATATGATTCTCTACAAATTTCACACCTTTATTTCAAATTCCATTTTTCAGAAGAAAAGAAACATTAAATCTTATTTCATTCTATGACTTCATTTCAAAATTCATGATATTTAAACTTCGTTATTCTTAGTGACAAAAGGAGAAAAGACTCCAAAAAAAAACACATTGCTTTTACCATTAAAATTCAATTTTTAAGAATATTTTAACTCCAGTAATCACATAAAACTCAAAACATACTCAATTTCGAATCATCATTATTCATTTGAACTAATTGATTATTTAAAATTGATTTATGTGGGGTTGTGAATTTTAAATTGGAGTGAATTGTATTGACTTTTTACGAGTGATTTGGAGTGAACTAGGTTATCAAATTCTCTTAATTTTCATGGACAATATACCTTATATATAAAATCTATAAGCGAAAACATGCATTCCTCCACACAACAAATAAAAAAAACCTAATCCTAGTTTCATCAAAACATAATTGAGGACACAAAAACACGCAGAAAAAAATCATGTTTTTCATCCCCATATGTTAACTCTGAACAGAATGACAATTAAAAACGGTCCTCCAAATATCAAATCTGTTCAGTTTTTTCATATTTTTTCAAAAACATGCCAACGGTCAAAATACAAACAAGTAATGTCGATGAGTAAAAAAAGTTATAGGAATCCATCAAAATCATCAACACGTAGGAAACTGCAATCAAAATCGATGGTTAATAAAGAAAGAAACAATGGTGATCTTAACCCTCCTATGATGGCTTTTGCTTCTTAAAATATTTTTTGGCACTAAGTAATTGAAGAGTGTGAGAAGAATATAAGTTAATTCCATTGTCTTTATGTGAGACGTTGTTTGAGGTGAAAAGAAAAATACTAAAATTACACTTTATGTAAGAGTTTGTCTTACTTGGCTCTATATTTTAGAACTTAGTTTTCAATTAATATAATATAAGTAGTAATTGTAGTTTACAAATTAAATACTAGTTAATACGTAAAGAAAAAACTATCGATATAGACATGATATACGAATAGTTTAAAAGTATATAAAGTAAAAGAAAAAGACTCAAAAATACTCCTAAACTATTAGACATTGCTCTAATTTTCCATCAAACTATATTGTGGCGTACAATTACCCTTCCTACAAAAGTATTGAGTTATACATACCCTTCTAATTAACAAAAGTATGTTAAGTGCCACACGGACTCCACATGGATGCCACATAAGCATAAAAAATTTCCCACTTCCTTTGAGACTAATAATATCCCTAATATCTGATTCTTCCATCATTTCTCTTAAAATTCAATTTCATCCATTTCCCCTCATTATAGCGGGTAGGCAAAAAAACGATTAACATATTTCTTCACTTTGCGAATAGGTTTTGAAGTTTATTACACGACTCAGTTTAAAATTGGATCTTCACGACCGTAGGCTAGTAAATCTTTGTTTTTATTTTAATATGTTTAGTAGTTAAAATTTGTTGATGGATCCACAATGGGTGATGAATATATGGATTAAAAGGGTAAATCTGAGCTATTTCCAATCATTTGAAGGTATTTTTGAGTCTTTTCTGTAAAGTATATACTAACTATATAATATAACGAACCTATATATAAGTTATACATTGAATATAAATTATGATACACTAAAAAAACTAAATAGGGTTTTAACTATATATGAAGTATATGTTGACTATTATATCTCGATCAACTCAAATTCAACTCTAAGTAGTCTCAAATATTAGATATGGAATTATCTCGATGTTTCGAGTCTTTTTATTTATTATTCGCTAAAAAAGATTTATGCTTTCAATACATCAAATTTTAATGGAAAGGATAATTAACTAAGAAGAAGCATAAAATGAAAAAAGTGGAGGAGGGGGGGGGGGGAGAAAGAAGGAAACAATGTTATTAATGGTTAAACTAGAAGGAAGAAGTAGAAGAAGAAGAAGAGTATAAGGTTTTACAAATTTTAGTAATTTTTAAATTTTATCGAGATAAGGTACAAGTAACTCCTTGATTATAACTGAAATAACATATATACACCTTAACTAAAATAAGATCCTATTAACCTTCCCCCCTGGAGCTGAAGGCATTTTGAACACGATGAACTCCTCAGAATAAAAACAAATAAAAACCAGTTAGCAGAAGTGGAGACAACATGTATATATTAGATATCATGGGTCCCCATTAAAAAAATATAATAATATGTCCATAAATGAATAAATATAAAATCAACTATCGATTAGAAAGTATGATTAACACAACAAATGAACCTGAACAGAGTGACAAATGAATCAAGTATGTCAGAACATGGACATCGCGAAAACAGTAATACTTGTGTTAGAAAATGACACCCCGATTTCCCAATTAATTCAAGTGCGAATGTGACACACTAATACAATAATACTACTGTGGAACGAGAAAACCGATATAACCAATATAGGTGAATACGATTAAATCAAATAATACCAGTAGGGAGACTGTGAACCCCGATCCCAACAATATATTGATTAATATTCATGTTTATATAAACAACTGTAATTTCCTTAACAATATTTTATTATGACTTGTTTATTCAAGTTCATTAATAAAAAAGGAGGGTTCAAGATTAGAAATGTCTCGTTCTTAGGATTTATTACCCATTCACAAAAGAACACATAGATTATCCGAAAACCACAAAACTCGTACCACTAATCACACAACCAACTAATAGACAAATTAATAATATCAATCAATGCATAACTCTCTATCATCCAATTAGAACAAACTCAGAACCTCCCCATAGAAGAACCACCGTCCAGAAAACTTACTTCTCCCATATTTCCTTTCCTCAAGCCTCCGATTACTTTCCAATATATTAAGATAGGTGCATAAAATTTGTTTAAGGCATAAGTCTATAAACACTCATTATATTTATTTATATTCTAAAAGTATGTGGTGTGACGACTATTTCGGAATCTTCGAGAAATAGTTTGAGTAAAACTTTCTTAATAAAATAATTTCTCAATATCATTGATAGATGGATGGATTTATCCAAATATATTGAAGCCTTAGATCAATTTTGTTTTGTAAGGGGTTAGAAAATATATTGAAGTTGGCTTTAGCTCCAAGAAATTGTTCCTTGATTTTCGTTCAGTGTTAAACTAGATAATGCGGTATTTAAGCATGGAATGGACAAGGCTTTCGATAAGTTGACTAGAATTTCTTTATTAAAGTTCTTAGAAGGTTGGATATTAATTCTAAATTGACTAATAAGATTCGTGCTAATAATTTGTACTTAGTACTCATTACTGGTAAAGTACATGGATTTTTTAATTCGACCTTATTTGACCAGGGAATTAAGAAAAGGGACCCCTTATTCCTTCTCTTTCTATTCTAACCAAGAGGTTTTTATCTCTATATCTTTATAAGTTGTTTGAAATATCTAATTTTAAGTCTTTTGGATTGCCTAAGTAAGGTGAACAATCGAATATTCTTGCATATGCGGATGATACAATTATCTTTTTCTGCAACAGGACAAAGAATCTATACTTGAGGTGAGAGAAACCGCCAACACTATCTGAACATCAATCTGGTCAACTTATTTATAAGAAGAGAGTTTTTATTATCTCTTCAGCAAAGCTGTGCATGGACTTCTTTTCAGTTTGGGAAGAAAGGTTCAAGTTTCTCTAAAAGGCAAGTTTATTTTTTATTTGTTTGGGTTTGTCCCATTAGGGCATGGTAAGAAAAGAAGAGGTTAAATTTTCACAGTTGATCAAATTAAATTCATAATAAGCATCATTATGGAAGAGAAGGAGATTCTGTCTCTGGGGGGTTGATTGTTAAATCAATTATATCAAGTATGCCTATTTACCTTTATATGCTATTCAGCCCTTTTTTTTTTTTGCACATGTGTTACTTAATATAATTATGATTTTTTCTAAATTCTATGGAATGTAAAGAGGAGGCTATAGACGCCACTCACTATATTACTCGTGTTACAAAAGGTGAGGAAGGTTTGGGGATGATTAGATATTTATTTGATGTATCCAAAATCTTTTTTCGCAAAAACTCTAGTAGAAGTTAATCCTTCCACTTCATAGGGGCTATTCATGTTGAACGAATATGTGAGCCATAGAACTGATGTGTTAAAACGAATAGTGTTCACAGATATGGAAGTATATGATCATCTAGAGAGCTATTTATTTAGAAATTTGGTGGGACCCAAGAGAATGTCATTGCTTAGTGTTAGGTTTAAATAGTTGGACACAATGGGAGCCCTCAAAAAAAAGTATGTCGTACCTATCTAAACAGATTCATGTTAAAACGATTTTCATTGTACAATACTCAATGAGAACTAACGGACGATTATAGATACTATCTTTAATGAGGAGGTTTGTAGGCACAGTAAAATGTTTGGGAGATAGCATTTGATAGGGTTTTAGAGTTAAGCGTTTGTAGTGATGCGAGACGCGTCTGGGATATAAATTTGGTTGCTAGGAGTTGTGCAGTTGAGGAAAGAACCTTAAGATAATACCTTTACATTGGGGAAAAAATCACAACATTTAAGGGTGTCTTTTCCTTTTGGAGAATGTGGTTAGTAGAAATACATCTAGGAGACGTTTTGATTAGAAGTGGCGTAATTGATTCATGGAGTGTTAGTTTGTAGTAATGAATTATTTACATGAATCTTGGATGGATTGTTTATTTGTATTGTGATTATTTTATATGGATTGTTTTTTATCTGAACCTGAAGGTTTGCATTTTCCAATGATTCAGCTAGGCAACTTTTGGAGGTTTGGTGGAATGTTGACTACTCTACCAAATAGAAACATGTTTTAAGCAGTTCCTGCATTTATTATATAGATCATATGGAAAATAAGAAACTTGATCACGCATCGGGGAAAATGAGTAAGCAAGCTTTGGTGGTTGATATTAAAAGAAATATATATTTATTGGTTAAATCTAGATATCCATGGTTGAAAGAGATGCCTAAAACATAGCCCCTAATTGTGAAGTTCTTGGAGTTGTATTCACCAACAATCAATCGCAATTCTGTTAGATGGATTCATCCTCCTAGTGGAACT
This sequence comes from Solanum habrochaites, assembly GCA_027704765.1. Classification (NCBI taxonomy): domain Eukaryota; kingdom Viridiplantae; phylum Streptophyta; class Magnoliopsida; order Solanales; family Solanaceae; genus Solanum; species Solanum habrochaites. Next base: position 37,705,997 of record JAKWJA010002496.1, on the reverse strand, counting down.
AATAAATGCAACACTTATGGGTCAGGGATTGATTCTTTTGCCTTTTTTGTAAGAAATGAAGAAGGTGATTTCCTTTATAATGAGACAAGAGTATCAAAACATATTTTAGTTTTTGAGTCTTAAATAAAATCTATCAAAAATGGGCCTATATTATTGTTTGGATAATATTCAAGTTTCACTAATCATTGAGACGGACTCTATAATTTCTCAAATAAGTATTAAGTTGCGAGGTTCCATGGTTTATAGCTTGAGAGGTACATAAAAAGTCAGCTGATTAATAAGGAGGTCGAGATATGGCATACATTCAGGTAAGGAAATTCTATAGGCAGCAATTTCACAATTTGTAGTAGATTCCGAAATGGGCTAAAGCAATTGTGAAATTAGAAAGAAAAGAGATTCGAATTTGCGGATAATAAAAGTTCAAAACAAGAATTACAGGCTAAAAATGGTACACATAGAGTAAATTTAATGTATAAACTACAAGAAATTGGGTAACAGACTCAGATGATATGCAAGCACTATAACCGAGAAATATCTAGAAGACTGCGAAATAAAACCTATTTTTGTGATCTTGAGCAGTGGTATCAAATCCTTTAGTGTTTTAACATGCTGGGACGATATATAAGAGGTGAGAACCAAAGAAAACTAAATATCAATATAAGGGGTAGAAGACTTATCTTGATTAAGCTTGATTCAACTTGGATGAAGTTTGGGAAAGATCCTGAGACCATAAATTTGAGGCCATTTCAAAGGACAATGAACTGAAATTTTCTAGATTATCTAGTCTCTCTACAGAAATTTAGATCTATGCCACTCCAATTGAAGAAGTCTTCACTTGTTCGTATCATATCTTTAGTGAGATATTTGGTGATAAAATTAGTTCACACAAATCTGTGTGTCTTTTAGATTGTAGTTTGTGCATAGGTGTTGAGAGATGAATGGAGATCTGCGAGTTGGATTTTCATTGGAGAAGATTCGGCAATTTGGGAAAAAGATCGGATAAAATAAAATGGAGCTCTTCCTTTGTAAGCTTTCCATTTTTGTTTTGTTTTATTTTGTTTTTTTTTCTCGTTGAATAAAGACTACTTTTTATATGTTCTTTATACTTTTATTTTATTTGATTTAGGAATGAGTAAATTTTTAAACTAGTTTAAATTGATTATATAATGACCAATAGGCAAACACCACATGATTAATTTATTTACTTATTGAATTTAAACTGAGGGTTGTTAAAAAAAGGGCAATATAGGACCTAAAGGAAGATGATAAGGGAATTTGGGAGACCATAGGTGAAGGAGGATAATTTCGTCCCATTTACAATAGTTTAAGGGTATTTTAGGTCTTCTTTCGTAGAAAAAATTATATGAAATGACAATGCGGTTATTTCCGTGTAATGACCCGAGAGCACCCAAAGTCGTAACATATTGTGTTATACCTCGATGAGGTCTTATATAATACCTTAGCAATCAGTACATAAGAGCATAGAAAATATGGAACTAAGACTTTCTTTATGACATATCATGAAAAGTATTTCGTAAAAGCAAAAGTCTTTCTAGCATTACAGTCGCAAACCATCTACGAATGACATGAGTAAAATTCTTGAGATGTATCCCACATAAAATCTAAAAACATAATGAAAGACATAAAAAGAACATTAAGGTTTGTCCTCGAAGCTATGAGGACTCACCACTTTTTCAAAGTCATTGAAACTCTACCCTCTAATAGCAACTCAAAGCTCCAACCCCACATTTGGTTAGAATGTAGGCAATATGCATTAGTACAAAAGTACTAAGAATGAAAATTAACATATCATCATAAGAGAATCTCAAATGGTTAGTGAACATAAGACATAAGCATGAGAGATAATAACATAATCATTACATAACAAGTTAGAATAAGGCTAATATAATTTCATACTTCAAACATTAGCCCTTCATTCTCAAGTGAACTACTTTACAAGCCACCTCCAAGTATACTTTTGCAATGCGAAGTTAAATAACGAGAACCATACTATCCTAAGCGGTTACATTACTTTCTCTTTGGTGTCATGACTTGGTCATTGTCCACCTTCATAATTAATACCTAGGTTTTCATGACATAAGAGCATCATACCCCTAACTCACCTCCAAGCACTCTTGCGCAATGTATGTGAGGCATCCCATAATAACCACCACCAAATTCATGCAGCGCTGGTCTGTCATAGGGGTAGTAAAACGATCTACTCAATTTTCGCATTCAATCTCGGTGATGCAGACATTACAAAACCAACTTCCACATACATTCACCGCCCCGATATAAATGCAGCTATGAACTTAAGTCATTCATATCATGGAAGGTAATTATAACCCCTACTACATCGAGCTAATCCACAAAAGGCACACCACCTCATAAGAGAAATACTTAATAACTATCTTCAGTAATACTGGTCCATGTATGATAACATCCTTGTAACATTTACACTAAGTACTCATTTATGCTAGCTTACTCCATTCTAACATCATTAATACTATTTTACAAAAATAAACATACTTCATGCCTAGCCTAACTACTATGGAAAAATTATATATGCAATCGAAGATATAATGCGAAGGTTTACAGGTATAACTCAACCTAGCCTACCATACAACAACTCATGAAGATGCAATTTATCCACAGGGGAATGAAAATACTCAACCCTAATCTATCCCTTCGAGATTTTAATTATGTTTCATCCTAACTACCATGAAATGGTCTTCGCCTAACAATCAAGCTAATCATGAAGACTCCTAATCATGCAATTTCAAGCTACCCATATGAGAGTATTAATCCTAAATCCTTGTCTACCTTGACTATACTAATGTGAGATACCATAATATCATTTTACCAATGTGAGATCAAGATAACCATGGGAGACCTTAATTCCTCCATCTCAAGCTATCATGATATTTACCATCCCAAGTTACCGTGAGATCTACCATCACAAGCTACCATGAGACCTACCATCACAATCTAAATGAAACTCTCCATCAGGCATCATAGATCACCTTAAGATGTTCTACTGAACAAACATTCTACTTTTAGGGCCCCCTTAAGTCAAACCTAGAATCGTTCGATGTGAAAGAACTTTTGCTATCCTTGCTTATTCAGCTAGGTGTAATAAGAGAAGGAGAATCCCTACTCAAGTCACCCTTCCCCTATTTGGCTTTACCCCAAAGACCTAATAATATGGATACAAACCTATTCAATACTCCAATACTAGCTTTCTAGCTAATCATTTCCACTTTCTAATTATAAGAGTATTCCATCAACTTTGATCAAAAAGGTAATCCTACTCATATTGATCCTATTGGTTCAATTTTAACATAGCAGTTAATATCCTTCCAATTTCATTATCCTCGTTCAATGCATATTTATACAAGATCCTACAGATGATCATTTTTTATTAAAACCTAATTACCTTAAGAATATCAATTGAGACTCTTCAACCATGCCTCTAATGGCCCGAACACCCACAATTGATCACTTCATCAGTCTTAGATTATGTTCCTCAAGGTATCAAGAAAACATAATTTAATCATCATATTAACATAATTCAAACATAAGTTGGAATTATTTCTACTGATTGCAGTCCACCCACCAAGCCTAACACAAATTTATCACAACCTGTAACGATTTTATCTTGGAAAACTGGCTGAGACGACGGATCTCGACGGTCCGTCTGCACCTACGGTCCGTCGTGGGAGCCGTCGTCTCAGCCAGTTTTTCCAGAAATAAAATCGTTACAGGTTGTGATAACATTCTGTGTTAGGCTTGGTTGAGACTGCAATCTAGTAGAAATCATTCACTTATGTTTGAATTATGTTTATATGATGATTAAATTATGTTTTCATGTGAATACCTTGAGGAACATTAATCTAAGATGATGAAGGTGATCATTGTGGGTTTAGGCCATTAGAGGCATGGTTGAAGGTCCTCAATTGATCTTCTTAATGTAATTATGTTTAATAAAAAATTGATCATATGTAGGATCTTCTAAATATGCATTGAACGAGGATTAATTAAATTGGAAGGATATTAACTTGATATGTTAAAATTGAACCAATAGGATCAAGTATGAGTAGGAATACTTTTTGTAGATCAAAGTTTGATGGGAATTCTTATAATTCGAACATGGATTCATATAGATGAAGCTAGTATTGAAAATAGGGTTTGTATCCATTATTATTAGGTCTTTGGGGGTAAAGCCAAATAGGAGGTGATCTTGATTAGGTATTCTCCTTCTCTTATACACCTAGGCATGAATAAGCAAGGATAGCAAAGTTCTTTCACATAGAACGATTCTAGGTTGACTTAAGGGGGCCTAAAATGTATCATGTTTGTTCAGGTAGAACATCTTAAGGTTGATTCTTATGATTCCTTGATGGAGAGTTTCATTTAGATTGTGATGGTAGGTCTCATGGTAGCTTGTGATGGTAGATCTCACGGTAACTTGGGATGGTAAATATCATGATAGCTTGAGATGGAGGAAATTAAAGGTCGCCATGGAGAGTGTTACAGTACTTGATCCACATTGGTAAAATGATCATTATGGATCTCACATTAGTATAGTAATGTATAACCAAGGAATGTTACTGAAGATTAATACTCTCATATGGGTAGCTTGAAATAGCATGATTAGAATTCCTTCATGATAGCTTGACTTGGTTAGGCGAAGACCATTTCATGGTAGATTAGGATTGAAACATTAAACTCTCTGAAGGATAGCTTAGGGTTGAGTATTTTCATTCCCCTATGGATAACTTGCATCTTAATGAGTTGTTGTATGGTGGCTAGGTTGGTATACCTGTAACCTTTCTATTATATCTTCGATTGCATGATATAATGTTTTCCATAGTAGTTAGGTCTAGCATGATAGTATGTTATTCTTTGATAAAATAGTATTAATGATAGTTAGAATGGAGTAAGCTAGCCTAAATGAGTACTTAGTGTAAATGTTACAATGGGATGTTATTCATACATGGGACCAGTATTACTTGAAGCTAGTTATTAAGTATTCTCTTATGAGGTGTGCCTAGCTCGAGTAGTGGGTATAATTACCTTCCATGATATGAATGACTTAAGTTCATAGCTCCTGGTTAATATGAAGTTGGTTTATAATTACACCTAGATTTGATAAAATTGAGTAGATGAAATGAAGACATTATTAATGTGTGTGGTATTATGGGATGCCTCACATACATTGCGCAAGAGTGCTTGGAGGTGAGTTAGGGGTATGATGCTCTTATGTCATGAAAACCTAGGTATTAATTATGAAGGTGGACAATGACCAAGAATGACCAAAGAGAAGTACTTAACTTAGGTAGTATTCTCGTATTTAACTTCGCATTGCAAAAGTATACTTGGAGGTGGCTTGTAAAGTAGTTCACTTGAGAATGAAGGGCTAATGTTTGAAGTATGAAATTATATTAGCCTTATTCAACTTGTTATGTAATGATTATGTTTTATCATCTCATTCTTATGTCTTCTGTTCACACTAACCATTTTGGATTCTCTTATGAGATATGTTAATTTTCATTCTTAGTACTTTTGTACTAATGCATATTGCCTACATTCTAACAAATGTGGGTGGGAGCTTTTGATTTGCTATTAGAGGTAGAGTTTCAATGACTTTGAAAAAGTGGTGAGTCTCATATCTTCAGGCACAAACCTTAATGTTTTTTTAGTCCTTTCATTATGTTTTTAGATTTTATTGGGACCAATCTCAATAATTTTACTCTTCCTTCGTAGATTTTTGCGACTGTAATGAGAGAAAGACTTTTGCTTTTATCGAAATACTTTTCATGATATGTCATAAAGAAATCCTTAGTTCCATATTTCTATGCTCTTATGTAACTGATTTCTAAGGTATTGATATAGACATCATCGAGGTATAACACAATATGTTACTCGACTTGGCGGGTGCTCTCCGATTCATTACACCGGAAATACCCGCATTGCATTTCATATAATTTTTTCTACGAAAGAGACCTAATACCCTTAACTATTGTAAATGGGACGAAATTATCCTCCTTCACTAGGGTCTCCCAAATTCCCTTATCATCTTCCTTTAGGTCCTATATGCCCTTTTTTTTAACAACCTCAGTTTAAATTAATAAGGAATAATTATCTTGTGGTGTTTGCCTATTGGGTCTTAACTAATCAATTAAACTAGTTAAAAATTTACTCATTTCTAAATCAAATAAAATAAAAGTATAAAGAACAGATAAAAATAGTTTTATTTCAACATAAAAAAAACAAATAAACAAAACACAATGGAAAGCTTACAAAGGCAGAGCTCCATTTTATTTTTGCCCGAAAAAATCCTTTTTCCCAATTGCCAATCTTCTCCAATTAAAATCCAACTCGCGATCTCCATTCATCTCTCAACACCTATGCACAAACTACAATCTAAAAGACCCACAGAGTTGGGTGTGACTAATTATCACCAAATATCTCACGAAAGATATGATACGAACAAGTGAAGACTTCTTATTGGAGTGGGCTCGATCTAAATTTCTGTATAGAGACTAGATATCGAAAATTTCGTTCATTGTCCTGGTGAAATGGCCTCAATTTATTGGTTCTCCAGGATCTTCCCAAACTTCATCCAATTGTTGAATCAACCTTAAATCAGATAAGTTCTCTACCGTCTTATTTGATATTTAGTTTTCTTTGGTTCTCACCTCTTATATATCGCCGCAGCATGTTAAAACACTAAAGATTTGTACCATGCTCAAGATCACAAAATAGGTTTTATTTTTCGCAGTCTTTTAGAATTTCTCCCGTTATAGTGCTTGCATATCATCTGAGTCTGTTACCCCAATTTCTTGTAGTTTACATTACATTTACTCTATGTGTACCATGTTTTAGCCTGTAACTTCTTGTTTTAACTTTTAGTATCCGCAATTCGAAGCGCTTTTCTTTCGAATTTTCACAATTCTTTAAGCCCATTTCGGAATCTACTACAAATTGTGAAATGCTGCTATAGAATTTCCTTACCTGAATGTATGCCATATCTCACTCCTTAATTAATCAGCTGACTTTTTATGTCCTCTCAGCTATACACCAGGAACCTTCGCAACTTAATACTTTTTGGAAGAATTATAGAGTCCGTCTCAATGATTAGTGAAACTTGAATATTATCCAAACATCATAAGGCCCCATTTTTGATAGATTTTATTTAAGACTCAAAACTAAATATGTTTTGATACTCTTGTCCTCATTATAAAGGAAATCACCTTCTTCATTTCTACAAAAAATGCAAAGAATCAATCCCTGACCCATAAGTGTTGCATTTATTAGTTCGCACTAGAGGATTAATCCATCTAACAGAATTGCGATTTGATTGTTGGTGACTACAACTCCCAAGAATTCACAATTAGGGGCTTGGTTTTATGCGCATCTCTTTGCAACCATGGATATCTAGATTTGTAACCAATAACATATATATTCTTTTATATCAACCACCAAAGCCTTGCTTACTCATGTTCCCGATGCGTGATCAAGGTTCTTATTTTCCTATGATCTATAATAAATGCAGGAACTGCTTAAACATGTTTCCTATTTGGTAGAGTAGTCAACATTCCAAAACTCCAAAAGTTTTGCCTAGCTGAATCATTTAAAATGCAAACCGCAGTTTCCTAAAAAAACATCCATACTTAAAATAAATCAAAATCAAATAAACCAATGCCATACAAGATTCATGTAATTTATCATTCCTCCAACTAACCACTCCATAGAATCAATTACGCCACTTCTAATCAAAACGTCCTCCTATATGTATTCTACTTAACCACATCTCCCCCAAAGGAAGACACCTTAAAAATGTATGTGATTTTTCCCAAATTTAAGTATTAGTCATAGGTTCTTTCCTCACAGCACAACTCCCTAGCAGACCAATTTAAATATCACAGTACCACTAGGCATCTGCAAAGGCTTAACTCTACCCTATGCAAAATGCATATCTCCCAGAACATTTTTAATGTGCCTACAACCCTCCTCATTAAAGATAGTATCTATAACGCGTTATTCTATCATTTGAGTATTGTGGCAATAGAAAAATCGATTTAACATGATCTGTTAGATAGGTAACGACATCTTGAGGGCTCCCCATTGTGTCCAATTATTAAACCTAACACTAGCATGACATTCTCTTGGTTCCCACCAAATTTCTAAATAAATAACTCTCTAGATTGAATCATATACTTCCATATCTGTGAACACTATTCTTTTTAACTACATCAGTTCTATGTATCTCACAATATTTGTTCAACATGAATAGCCCATAATGAATTGGAAGTATTAAACTTCTACTAGAGTTTTGCGAAAAAAGATTTGGATACATCAAATAAAGATCTAATCCCCAAACCTCCCTCACTCTTTGGAACACGAAAGTAATATAGTGAGTGGTCTAGCCTTCCTCTTTAAAATTCCATAAGAATTTAGAAAAAATCATATGATATTATAAGTAACACATTTCAGAGGGCTAATAGCATATAAAAGGTAAATAGGCATACTTTGCAATATATGATTTATAACAATCAACCCCCCAGAATGACAGAATCTTCTCTTTCCATAATTGAAGCTTATTCTGAATTTATTTGATCAACTGTGAAAAATTTACCTTCTTTTCTTACCATGCCTAATGGGACAACCCAAACAAATAAAAATAAACTTTCCTTTAGAGAAACTTAGGAGTCGAACAACTTCCTTCCCCACAACCTGAAATAGTCCATGCAGCTATATGTCTGAATAGATAATAAAAACTCTTCTTCTTATAAATAAGTTGACCAATTTGATGTTCTCATAGTGTTGCGGTTTTCATAATCAGCATTATAGATCTTATGTCTGT